>CM053772.1:155353126-155387776 GCA_028658325.1 Potorous gilbertii
TAAGGGGTGAAAGAGGAATATATTGGGAAGAGAAAGGGAGAAATGGAATGGGGCAAATTATCTCTCATAAAAGAGGCAAGAAAAAGCTTTTGCAATGGAGGAGAAAAGGGAGGAGGTGAGAGGGAAAAAATGAAGCTTACTTTCATCACATTTGGCTTAAGGAGGGAATAACATACACTCTCAATTTGGTATGAAAAATCTATTTTACACTACAGGAAAGTAGGAGAGAAGGGAATAAGTGGAGTGGGGGATGGTAGAAGAGAGGGCAAATGGAATGATGAAGTAATTAGAAGTTAACACTTTTGGGGATGGACAAGGTTAAAAGAGAGATTACAATAAATGGGGGTCAGGATAGGATGGAGGGAAATACAGTTAGTCTTACACAACATGACTATTATGGTAGTCTTTTGCAAAGCTACACATATATAGCCTATATTGAATTGCTTACCTTCTCAGTGGGGCTGGATGAGGAGGGAGGAAGGGAGAGAAGTTGGAACTCAAAGTTTTAGGAACAAATGTTGAGAATTGTTTTTGTATGCAACTGGGAAATAAGAAATACAGGTAATGCAGTATAGAAATCTATCTTGCCCTACAAGAGAAGAGAGAAGATGGGAATAAGGGAAGGAAGGGGTGATAGAAGGGAGATTTGGGGAAGGGGTAATCAGAATGCATAGTGTTTTGGGGTGGGGAAGGGGAGAGATGGGGAGAAAATACGGAACTCAAAATCTTATGGAAATGAATGTTAAAAACTAAAAATAAATAAATAAACATAAAAAAGAAGTTCTGGACTATGAGAAAAGGGGTGACAAGGTGAGTGGGGTGGGAATGGGATGTATAGTGAGGATGACTAAGAGATTTAGGAAGAGGTAGGAGGAAATATATAAGGATATGAAATTGTCATCATAAAAAGAAAAACAAATTCCAATGCTGGAGCTGATGTAGTTACAGATGATGATAATGCCTAGAGTATGAGTATCTCTGTGAGTAGCGATGGTGAAGTGAAGATATAGGCCATGGGACTTGAGGAAGAGGGTGGACAGGGAAGTCAGAGTGACGCAAGGTACATTCACATGAAAACTGATGTTCTGAAGTATGAGGGAAGGGGTTAGGATAAAGGAGGGGAATGTAAGTAAGACAGAAAGTCCTTGAGAAAAAAAGGACCTGAAATTGGCAATTTACAGTGTTGATACTGATTATTCATCTTGGCATTTCCATCTGTGTTCAGCGTTGATTGTTACACAGTCAATGTTTAAGAAATATCTCTCAAACATCATTTAAGTGTAGAGAGATCTCAACAGGTAGTTGAGTCTAAAGAAGGGACTGCACGAAGAAGGCGTACCACATGAATGACTTCATATTCCATCGTTCATCCTGACCCCAGTTACTACCTTTCACTCTCTTGAAGTGAAATGAATGAGTCACTTTAAATCACTTGAATGCCAAGACTTCTTCTAGCCTCTGATTCTTCCTCTGAGCCTTCCTTGAGTTGGGGACCTGCCTTCCTTGAATTTGTCTGTTTAAGCCTTCTGTTCACAGGCATGTGCCAGCTAATTAATAGGTTGTTAAGGGTTTCCCATGAACTTGTGCTTCCAGAAAATTAAAGTTGTTGTTTTTGTTTCCCCAGAGTTTTCAGAACCCCCCTGATCTTGTTTGGAAAGCAACTTGAATAATGCCATTTTTAAGGGAAAGACTTTTAAAGGGCTGCTGGGTTGTTTGTTAGTTACAACATTCTTCATTTTCCCCTTCCAAACCTTCCTTGTAACTAAGGCTAGGAGCATTTGGCCAGGCTTTCACCACCTCAACACAAGGACCAATCTTGGCTCAAACAAACTCTGTTCCTATCATCTCTCCTCTCAATCCCCCACAGTGTTGACTCATTCTGTCCTGGAAACTTCCAAATACACAAGGAGGCCACACAAAGCCTAAATAAAAGAGCTGAAATAAGGAATTATTAATTCTGCATTACAAAGATTGTAACTTAAATCACCCCTTCTTTAGACAAAATCAGATTCAATATACTGAAGGACTCATCTGCTCACTGCATTCTTTTTCGGAAAAAAAGACCTCACTGTCAATTATCCTGAAACAAATTCAGGGAGGGGAGAGGAGAGGCAGTATAGAGAGTGTTCTTAATACCTAAATCAACGGTGCCAGGAGAAGAGGTGGTCCCTCACATAGAGAACCCAACCCTCATGCCAATTGGGCATTATGTAGAGAAGTCACTGGCAAAAAGGAGAGAAAACATTCCCTCCCCTTAAGATCTCCACCCCAAGACACTGGCATCCTGGAAGAAAAGCCCCATTCTCCAAGACAAGTTATCACTCTGCCCTTCAGTCATCAGACATTCTGCTCACAGGTTTGTTTCCTGCCCAGACCCATAAGAGAGATATTTAGGTTTAGGAACTTTGCATACAGCATACTAGAAATATTTCAAAAGGAAAAGAGGTCAATTGGCCAAGAACAACAGAGGAGAGGGTGGGGATTGAGAGTCCCGCAGAACAACTATCCCAAATAGATGCCTTTGCTCATAGGTTCAATAACTGTGCAAGGTAAATGATAGAGGGTATTGTGATACTATCAGATTGTCTTATCACCATTTCTGTAATTTTCTGTTTAAATCTTTAACTCTCCACTTCTGATACATTTTACGGCTGAAACTGATTGGCCTGGAGATGTTCAACTTGGGCTTTCTTATCCAGAACAGTGATAGCCCCATCTCCTTCACCAAGAAGTACAGAGAGGGCAGGGATCTACATTCACGTACCCAGAGTTCAAGTAACCAGCCATTCAAGGGTGAAGGAGATGCTGGAAGCCCTAGTCACTTTCCTTACTCTGGACAAGACTGTGCATCATAAATATAAAGTCAACTGAACAAAATGGAAAACCTAAGTCACTTACTATATCACTTACTATATCAAAAGTCTCCTTTGATAGCAGTCAGGTCAATAAAGAACCAGTTATCCTTGAAGGGTTACCTGTTGTTACTTGTTGCTTATACCTTTCCAGATTCACAAAGACAAATATTGAGTATTCTGCCTTTGAGTCTGTTTTCATCAGTCAGGCAGGTATGAATAAAGAGCAAAGGAGGAGCCTATTATAATTTGGATTGATGCATAATCCATTTATTCAAAACACTAAGAGATAAGGGCACAGAATCTCTCAAATGACTCATTGTCTCAAATCATTTAAAAAATAACACAAAGGGGCAAAAAATCTTGACTTTAGGCTGGAGGGATAAATTAAGCAGGAAAGCTCTTCACAAACAACTGTCAGTAGGGGAAGGGGGGGATGGTAGGTTAACTAACAAAATATGTTATTGCATACCCAGTCATTCTGGTCCTACACAGTCAATATCAAGGGCAATAATATGTGTGTGTTTGTCCTTCATTGCCGAAGAAAACCATGCCATCAGAGAAATGATGACATGACTTGCCCTTGACTTCGTTTTGAGTGAGGGAGGTCTGTGCAGGTCACCAGCCTCACTTCTCCTCCAGAGCCATCTGAGTCCAGTGACCAGATATTCATCAGGATGACTGGAGATGACCCAGGATGAGGCATTTGGGGTTAAGTGACTTGCCCAAAGTCACACAGCTAGTGAATGTCAAGTGTGTGAGGTGAGATTTGAACTCAGGTGCTCCTGACTTCTGCACTGGTGCTTTATCCACTGAACCACCTAGCCAGAGAAAGAGTATGTCACAAAAGATAACAGCTAGCCTCAGCAGCTAATCAGCTTTGGAGGTAGAGGGGAACAAGACCAAGATAAGCTGGTTGCCAGGAGATAGTGATCTGGAGTCCTAACAGTGATGAGACCCTTTCTAAAAGGTAGGAGCTTTAGCTTCGCAGGAAGTGTTGTTGTCTCTCTCACCAGCAAGGAAGGCAGGGAGAGATTGTACACACTTACATGTAGGCTTAAATTTTCCACTTGATTTTCTCTCATTATTTATTTTGGATTCTGGCCTAACTTAATGATTCCTCAATTTAATTATTTCTGATTTATGTTTCCTGCCTGTTCTGTTGGTAGAGGAAACACTGGATTGGGGGTTGGGTTATATTTGAATAATTGTCGTTACACCTAGCACACCCTCCAACTTGGAGTATGTGGTAGGTCCTAAATGGACACTGCCCTCTCCACAAATGCTAAGTGATTTCTTTGGCCTCAAAGATATCTAGGTAAGAAAAACTGCTGTTTTTTTTCCTTTTGTGTAAGATGGAAAACCACAAGCTTACATCAGTCAACCAGGAAGCAAAATAATGTCCTGATCCTCTCATGTCCATAATTCCCCCAGTCTGCCAGCGTAATCGACCACAAGTATTCTGCTGGACTTCCCAATTACACTGCCTTCTATTATAAGAACCCTAGCCACCACATGCTGGCTGGGTCATCCCAGCTAAGCCACAGACCGCCACCCATTTTCAGATGAAGGGGCTGAGCTGGAGGCACACTCAAGGTCAACAGTATTTGTATAACTGGGGCTCAGATGGATGACTTTGCTACTACTTAAATAGAGTAATAACTTCAGCCCCTCCCCTTCACCCCATGAAGATAAGTATCTAACATAAGTCCTGGAATTTGATTGTCTACACATGCCTGAGGGATCAGTCTGAGCACCTTAGGAAGGAATTGTTCTGCCAGGAGGGAATGGTCTACTTATGCCTTTCATGAGCCACACCAGCTTCCTCCTCCAAGTCAGGGTAGGAAGGGATCCTTAAGTTAAATGGAACATTTGTTACAATGACATGTTAAATTTCAGAGAAAGATTGACTTGCCTTTCTCCATTTGGAAGAGTTGATGATAAGTATGGAACAAGGCATTCATTGTTACATATAGTTTTGTTTAGGGCTATTTCTTTGCTACCAAGGAAGAGTTCCATTTGGGCAGAGGATGGGAGAGTGACTGGGAAGGGAGATCGGTATAAAAAAAGAGTATCAATAAACCATAACTTTGATAACAAAAAATAACAAAATAGCATGCAAACTCTCCAAATTTGAGTTTTTATTTATTACTCTCATTGTTTATGTTTGAATCAAGTAAATTCTACTCCAAAGTCTCATCGTTCTAGGGAAGGGATCATGGAGTCTCAAAGACTCTGCCAGGAGAGCATAAGCTCTGTAAAACTCTACCAGAAACAAAGGTTTCAAGCACCATTCTTGCGTCTGTGGGTTGGCATACTAGGCGATGAGTTATTTGGCCTTAGCAACTTAAAAATATAATAAATAACAATAGTAATGTGTTTACATATGGCTTTACAGTTAACAAAACACTTTATATAATTATAGCTCATGTTTCTATAGTGCCTTAAGGTTTACAAAACACTTTCCAGTACCTGATTTGATCCTTGAAATAACCCTGTGAAGTTGAACAAGTATTATTTCTATCTGTCGAACGATCCTCTGACCCCAGGGTGAGCATATGTTTCTCCCTCAGCCTCCGCCTGGTTCAATTGTGACTTTTAAAAAATAGTTACGTACTGTCAGAGTAGGAGAGGACCTTTGAGATGGGCTGGTCTTACCCTTCATTTGTAAAACTGAGGAAATTGAAGGCTGATGAGGGAAATTGATCTAGGATCATGGATTTGGAGCAAAATGATCAAGTTCAGCCCGCTCATTTTACAGATGAAGGAACTGAGACCTGGAATGATTTATCCAGGTTCACACAGATAGGAATTGTGGTAAAGTCAGTATTTTAACCCAGGTCCTCAGATTTCAAATCTGTCACTCTTTTACCCTCCATACCACATAATGGCAAAGCTAGGATTAGCTGACTGGGTATTGGAAAAAGAAGGAAAACCCATAGAATCTTGGTCCTGCAAACAAGTATTTCCAACAGCTCCCTAAAGGTACAACATGGCGCTCAATGTGTAAGGCAGGAAGAAAGGATGTGTGAGAGGAAGGTACCTTAGCAGAATTTGGAAGGCAGTTATCAGGAGAGGGGAGGCGACCCTCCCTGGAGGGTTTTGGAAGCTGGCTCAGGAATTTTTGGAGGTTGGGTGGGAAGCTTTCCAGTCAAGATTATCACACAACCACAAACGTACATCGGGTTCCAGCCATCTTAGGGTTGTTGTCTTCTTTCTGTTTTGTTCTTTGCCTGATAAAAGATAGAGATGACTCAGAGACCAAAACACACAAGTGACTGAATGCTGATTCTGAGAGCAGAAAATATTTTGTTTCATCAGAGAAAGGTCAGGGCAAAGGGGAATAAGACAGGCTATTCATAAAATGAATCATGGATTTTGGGTCAGCTTGAAAGCCATGGCCATTTTGTTTTCTTTGTTTATTTCATGGGGTAGGCAGGACTTTCTCTGCAGTTTGTGGTCTAAGAGGGTTGCCTAGGGCTCTGAGAGGTTGTGACTTGCCCAGGATCAACCTATATGTGTCAGAGGCAAGGTCTTCCTGGCTCTAAGGTCAGGTCTCTGTCTCCTTTGCCTTCATGGATAAGGGGACAACTGGGGATCTGTGAAGATGGGCTCCAGGTGTTCACTAAGAGATATGACCAAATACTGAGGTTACATTGTCATGGAATTCAGGATAGAGAAATTGACTTGAATAAATATGACAAAGTAGGTTCTTTGCTACGATCAAAGTCACCATTTGCCTTTCCAGAATTTTTCCCTACTCTTCACTTAGCTCCAAGAGCACCAGAGTTAGAGGCAGAAGGCTTGGATTCAAGTCCTAACATTGCCACTTACTACCTGTATGACCTTGAGAAAGTCACTGCCACCTGTTTCTTGGTTTCATCACCTGTAGAATGGTGGGGGTTGAGGGGAGGGAGAGTAGCTCAGAATATCTGCCTTTCAGAACAGTGGTTGAGGGTGTTGCACTAGAAACATTGCCCAGACTCTTTAATTCTGGATCCTGAGCTATCTTCATCAAGGTCTGAGGGGAGATACTGGTCAAGGTTTGACTTTAAGCACATATTAAGTACATATTGCCTTCCGTAGGGAATCTGGCTGCTTTAGCTAGGCTGGTTTGCCTGACCTGTATGTACCCGTTGGTAGAGATGATCATCCCCTTTACCGTAAGATAGTGGTAACATGAAGATAGCAAAAGGACGATACAGTCTTCCACCAATCAACTGTCCTAACAGCAGAAAATTCTTTTTTTGTCCAATCAGCTTTCAGCAAAGCTCTTCTCACAGCAAAGCAGATGTGAAGCCTGTTTTTCACCCCTCTGTTTCTCCCTCTCTAACTAGAGCGAAAAAAGAGGACAACACAGCCATCCTGAGAAATTTCCCGTCTCAGGCTTTAGATGACGCTGTAAAATAATAAGCCCAAATAGCTTTTCGTACAGCCACAGAATTCAGGGGTCTTCCAGTGAGCTGCCAGCAGCTGCAGAGCCTATGAGGCTTCAGTTAGCTTTCAGCAGACTGTTAGTTTGTTGTACCCTGGACTTGACTTTCTCTTTTTTCCATTCTTCCGATGACTTCTTTTTAATGCCTCAAATCAGGGCCTCATAAAGCAGCAACCCATCTCTACATCATGACAGGACACTCAATTATAAAATGATCTAGAGAAGGAAATGGCAAACCACTCCAGTATCTTTGCCAAGAAAATTCCAAATGCGGTCACAGAGTCACAAACAATATCTCTAAGCAGTTATTTCTTTTATAGTTTTGTCAGTTATAACCTATAAACTCCAGAAATAACCACATGCATAACCCTGAAACCCTTGCTACCTCAATCACTGCCCTGTTTCCACATAGGTCCCCTTGGTGCATTTTTCTGAGGGACAGCTTTCTCTTAGGGTCCCCAAAACAATCTGTGTTTTTCTTGAACATTTTATCTAAGAAGCTGTGTTTCTCTTCAAGTTGATTTTATCAGTTTTCCTTACAAGAAAGTTATTTTTTTCTACTCTTTTCAGCAATCAAGATGTCCATTTAGCAAAGGCGACATAAAGAAAAATGTCTTAACATTAAGATCTGTCCAAATGTGAAATGCTTTCTCTTGAATGGTAATGGGTTCCCATTTTAGGTTTAATGAGATGTCCTTCTGACATTGTGTGAGTCTAGTGCATTAACGCCTGCTATGGAGAGGGGGTTCAAGGGCAATGACAGTACATATGACACTTGGGGTTAGAAGATATCTTATTCAAGTACATCACAATTGACTTCATTTCAACCCAGGCTGTCTTCCCAACGGGCTGCCACATCAGAAGAAGGCTTCCTGGAATACCTATGCAGAGGTGCCCTGGGCCCCAAAGGCTCATTTGAATCAGTTCTGTTCTATTCAAAGATAAGCTCATCTTGCCTCAAAGCAACATCCACTGACACTCTCCTCCTCATCCTTTAGGAGAACCCAAGGGACTCATTGATTGATCCCTACTGCTATGTAAATGGAATTAAGCATACTTTTACATCTCTTCTTTAATCCTAAATTAATTTTTAACTATTCTTAATGGTTACATTGTCCAGATACTGAAAAATAAATGCCTTGTGTTTGATCTCCTAGAGGATGATTCCAAATATGGAAATTAATCACCAATTTCTTATTCTTAGACTCAGTTGGATTCACTGTTTTGTTTAACATTTTCTTATACTGCTTCTGCCAAATGTTCAAAAAAGACTCTTACCAAAGCTTGGTATGCATGTTCTTTTTTAAAGAACTCCTGTTATTCAACTGTATCCGACTCTCCATGACACCATTTGGGATTTTCTTGGCAAAGACACAGGAATGGTTTGCCAATTCCTGTGCCAGTTCATTTTACAGATGAGGATCTAAGGCAAACAGGATTAAGTGACTTACTCAGGGTCACACAGCTAGAAAATGTCTGAGGCCAGATCTGAACTCATATCTTCCTGCCTCTAGCCTTGGCATTCTATCCATGAGCCTCCCAGATGCCCTAAAGAGCTCTTAATGACTCTTTTTAGTTCAAGAATTTCATTTTCTTGGGTCAGGCTTTTCCTCTAATGCTTGCATATTTATAGAGTTGAAGCAATCCATATATCCACATGAGTGGCCTTCTCAGCTTTCCAGGCTCACTTTCTGTCCTGGGTATTCATGGGTTTTTCCTGGTTATTGGGAAATTGTACCACTGTGAATGTCTTGGGAATTGTTGTCAGACACATATTTTTTTCTTGGAAGATGCATTTCCCAATAAGCCAAGGGAAGCAAGAATTCTGAAAACACTTTCTATTTTGAAGGCAATTTTTGATACACCAGATGACCACCCCCAATTGCAACTCACTGCCTGAGGTGAGAGAGCGGGAAGTGTTGTATAGGACCAGAAGCTCAGAGTTTAGGACTACAGTGCCATTTGATGAACTCAACAGGATATCTATTGTCTGTCTTTCAAAAGTGTGGTCACACTTAACATCTTTACAATTTTTAATTTCAGACACATTTTTAGGTAAAGACACGTAAAGTGCTTTAAGATAAGATGAAAGTTAATCCAGAAAACACTGTTGAAAGTTTGCCAATGGTTCTTCATTTGCAATATATTGGGACCAAAAAAACTCCAAAACACTGAAGGGGCATTTCCTACCAACTCTATGTCATAAGCAATGGGTACTTGTGTGATTAGGTATAAGGATGAATTCTGTTCTTGGTGCAAAATCTTTTCAATTTAATGTACTCAAAATTATCCATTTCACATTCGTAATGTTCTCTCTTATTTAGTCATTAATTCTTTCCTTTGTCATAGATCTGAAAGGTAAACTATTCCTTGTTCTCCTAATTTGCTTATGATGTCACCCTTCATGTCTAAATCATGCACCCATTTTGACCTTATCTTGGTATATGGTGTGAGATGTTGGTCTACACCTAGTTTCTGCCATACTGTTTTCGTTTCCCCAGCATTTTTCGTCAAATAGTGAGTGAGTTCTTATCCCAGAAGCTAGAGTCTTTGGTTTTATCAAACAGTAGATTGCTATTGTCACTTACTACTTGGTCTTGTGTACCTAATATGTTGCACTGATTCACCACTGTTTCTTAGTCAGTACCAAATAATATTGATGACTGCCATTTTATGATATAGTTTTACTTCTGGTACCGATAGTCTACCTTCCTTTGCATTTTTTTCATTAATTCACTTCATATTCTTGACCTTTTATTATTCCAGATGAATTTTAGTATTTTTTTCTTGCTCTATGAAACAATTTTTGGTAGTTTGATTGGTATCGTACTGAAGAAATAAGTTAATTTAGGTAGAATTGCCAGTTTTATTATATTAGCTCAGTCTTACCACGAGCAATTGATATTTTTCCAATTGTTTAGATCTGACTTTATTTGTGTGAAAAGTGTTTTGTAATTGTGTTCATATAGTTCCTTGGTTTGTCTGTAGACTCCCAACTATTTTATACAGTTATTTTAAATGGAATTTCACTTTCTATCACTTGCTACTGGGCTTTGTTGATAATGTATAGAAATACTGATGATTTTTGTGAGTTTATTTTATATACTGCAACTTTGCTAAAGTTAATTATTTCAAGTAGCTTTTTCTTGATTCTCTAGGATTCTCTTAATATACTATCATATCTACAAAGAGCGATAATTCAGTTTTCTCATTGTCTAGTCTAATTCCTTCCATTTCTTTTTCTTCTTGCATTGCTAAAGCTAATATTTCTAGCAGAATATTGAATAGTAATGATGATAGCAAGGCATTCTTGTTTCCCTCCTGATCTTACTGGGAAACTTTCTTGCTTGTCCAATGCTTGCTGATGGTTTTAGATAGATATGGCTTATCATTTTAAGGAAAACTTCATTTATTCCTACTCTCTCTAGTGTTTTTAATTGAATTCTATCTTTTGATAGAGGAAACTGATATACATGGAAGTTTCAGAGAGGTCAGAATGAAATTGTATTCATCCTTCCACTAATGGAATAAAAGGTCAATCCCATTCCTTCCTAATGCTAGAATTATGGTGACATAAGTATTTTTACAAGGAAAGTGGATAGGGGATAGAGGGCATATTCCTCCTGGTCAATTTTATTGACTACCTCTGCCCCTTCAGAGGATGGACATGGGAGCAAGTATCTACCCCAATGGAGAATGTGCAAGACATTAGTACTTTGTTGAGCATTGGGTTAGATTTGCAGTGGCTATGGCTACCCCCAAGATGATTGGCTGGGATTCTGGGAAGACAGACTTTTGCTTTTGAAAACATCTCTTTTCACCATTCTATAGGGGGAAAAAGCAGACTGCTCTCACTCTTTTGGCCTTTCCCCCTTTTTTTCTGTTCAGAGGACAAACCAGAGCCTAGCAGAGTTGTTCAGTCATTTCAATCACGTCCAACTTTACATGACCCCATTTGGAATTTTCTTGGCAAAGAGTGTAGAGTGGTTTGTCATATCCTTCTCCAGTTGATTTTACAGATAAGGAATTGAGGCAAACTGGGTTAAGTGATTTTCCTGCGGTCATGTGGCTACTAAATGTCTGAGGCTGAATTTGAACTCAAGTGCACTGCACCACCTAGCAGAATAGGGACATGTTTTCTGAGGTGGGAGGACAGCCTGTGCATTTGCCTTGTCTCTTGCCCTCAGAAACCTTTTGCTCACCCACATTTTACTCAATTAAAAAGAAAATTCTTACAAGTAAACTTTCCCAGCTGATAAGATGACAGTAGTTGGGGCAGTGAATCAGTTCTTGCAGAAGATGAACAAAATGAATGAAAAAGAAGATGTATACATGCACATGGCCTGATAGGGTATTTGTGGACAATATTTTTAAATATGAGTAAATGAAAGAGGATTCTGATTTTTTAAGCAGCATGATCCTCTAATCCAGTCTTGTAAACAAAGTTAGAGACATTTGGGGGCAGAGAATTCTTGAGCTACATACCACTTACAGAAGTAAGAAGATCATCCACATATACTCTAAGAGGGAGGGTTAGGTAATAAGAGTTAAAACCAGAACTTATTACAACCTAAACTTCCTTACTCCCACTTGAATAGTGAATTATTCAGACAATAAAGTTTCAATGGTAAGGAAATTGCATGTTCAGAAGACGTATGTGAACTGAAGCAAAGTGAAGTGAGCAGAACCAGAAGAACATTGTACACAGTAACTGCAATATTGTAAAGATAATTGACTATGAAAGATCTATTTAACTCATGCCTACTATATACCAGACACTGTGCTGAGGACTTTAAAATATTTGATTTTTACAACAACCCTGGGAGGTAGGTGCTGTTATTATTTCTGTGTTTGTCTTATTTGATTTCTACAACTTTTTTGTATTACTGTGAATCTTTTTTTTTTTTCATTTTTAGCTTAGCTGACCTGTATCCATGTGCATTTGTTACCTTGAATGCTTGTATGGGACTGTGTTTCCCAAATTTATGGAAACATATGCAGGTTCTGTATTTGGATAATTTGCCAAAATAAATTCAATTGGAGCTTAACAAGCTAAAAGAAAAAATCTACTTGGATCATTCCTCAGGATCTGACCTGGTATGTGTAAGTCCAGTCTTGAAGGGAATGCTGGGTCCCACTCTTAGAAATGTACTTCTCCTTCACTTGGCTCTGTCGGGACATGATTGTTCCTATGTAATGGAACTGCTGAATACCAGATTTAGAAGGGACTTCAGAGCCTATTTAGTCTGATAGCTTACACTTGCTAAGTGTCAAACAACATTTCTTTGTTGTGTAATATTGGCAAGATCAACAGTAGAAGGGCTTTTGCAGCCTTAGGCTGCCTCACAGACTTCTATGAGTAAACACAGACATCCATAATCAGTGATAGAGTGTTCCACCAGTCTTTGTCTTTTACACCCAACCCAATTTTTTTTTTTTTTTACTGCCTACAGAGAGGGGGAGATTTTATAGACAGGATTAGATAAAACACACTCTTCACCAAATCTTTCAATGAGCTAGGTGATTGAGACACTTGGGGAGAATCATTGCAATAGAACTCAGCAGTGTCTTGGGTGTTTTAACTAAGACTCTTTGATCCCCTGTTGTGGAGTTAGCAAGATTTTGGTAGACTTTCCAGAAAAATTATTCTTGGCAACAATATAATTAATTACAGAAAAAAACATCAAGTCAGCTCCTCAGGATCTCTTGCCTCAATATATGCAGAAACACATCAAAAAACACATGCTTCTCTCTCCAATATTTTCTCTGTATAGAGTTGCCTTTTTTAAAGAATCTTAAAAGATTTATTAATGTCTTTTGTTCTTCCATATCAATCAACAAACAAGCAATTATTAAGTACTTACAATAAGTCAGCTCATTCCTCAATTTATTTCTTCTCCCCACTGAAACCAAATGTTTTGTTTATTAAGAAAAACTATTGACAAAATGACTTGGCCTGACAGTATGTAATATTCCACATCTGTAATTCCTCACTTGGTTGCATGGTGGAAACAACACTTGGGCAGATAAACAAAGTAGTAGATAGAAGACTGGATCTGGAGTCAAGAATTAAGTTCAGATAACTTCAGATACCTACTGTGTGACCCTGTGCAAATTTCACTTCACCTCTGTTTGCCTCCATTTCCTCAGCTGTAACATGGGAATACTAATAGCACCTACCTCCCAGGGTTGCTGTAAAAATCAGATATTTTAAAGTACTTGGCATAGCACTTGGCATATAGTAGACATGAAATTAACAGATCTTTTACAGTTGATTATTCTAAAAAATATTTTGGTTCCCGTGTGCAATGTTTTTTTGGTTCTGTTCACTTCACTTTGCTTCAGTTTACATAAGTTTTCTCAGGTCAGGATAGCATTCCTCTTGTCATTTTTTAAAGCACAATAGTATTTGTAAAGTACATTCATATACCTTAAATTGTTCAGCCATTTCTCAATCAATGGACACCCCCTCAATTTCAGATTCTTTGCCCCCTCAAAAAACTGCCATAAATATTTTTATACATATAAGCCCTTTTCTTTTTCCTTTGATTTCTAGTATACAGAACTAGTACTAGTACTGCTGGTGTCAAAGGGTATGCACAGTTTTATAACCCTTTGGATATTGTTCCAAATTATTCTCCATAATGGTTGGACCAGTTCACTACTGTACCAGCAAAAGTTCATTAGTGTACCTATTTCCCATACCGTCTCTAACATTTGTCATTTCCGATAGGTATGAAGTGGTACCTCAGAGTTATTTTAATCTGCATTTCTCTAATCAATAGTGATTGAAAGCATTTTTTTTCATTTGACTATAGTTACCTTTGATTTTCTCTCCTGAAAACTGCCTATTTATATTCTTTAGCGATCAATTGGAAGATGACTGAACTCCAACTCCTAACTAACTTCATGCATAGGGTATCACCATATAGAGTTTGTTACCACTATTTGCTTACCTAGGTGTGCACTTACCTAAATGTGTAAGATGGCATGGATGTCATAGGAAGGAAGGCTGAGATTTCAGATTAGCTTGAATTGTTTAGAAAGCATTAGAATTCATGTTTGTCAGCATCTCAGGCCTGGAGATGGGAAGAATTCAAGAACTCACAAACCTTTTTTAAACACTTTCTTTACACTAATTTACTCCCATTCTATTGAAATAATATTTTATTGATAGTTTTTGTTTTTTACATTGACTCACCTCCCCAACTTCCCACACTGAAACTGAATTCTCCTACTGTAATAAAGAAAAAGAGATAAATGAAATCCACCAATATAGTGTCTAACTCCGATAAGATACATAATAACATGCCCCTGCACTACGGTCCCCTCGGGTATGGAGAAGAAGGAGGATGTTTTGTTATTTGATCTCTGGGATCATAATTCCTCTCAATAATGAATAATTACAAATATTCAGAGTCCTGACCAATTTATTTGAGACAATATTCAGGGCTATAGAAAATGATAACTCCCAGAAGCTTATCAGTCTGCAATATCAGGCAGGGGAGGGAGAAAGATAAGAATCTCTAGGTTGAATGAATATCAGATACCATAATTTGAGGCTATTAGAAATAAATGATGCTGACACTTAAGCTTGAGTATTCCCAAAGTCTCTTTCCAGGGACTCTCACTCTTATATTCCTTGATTATGTCATCATCCATAGATTAAGTCATTATCTCTACACTGATACCCTTCAAGTCTATACACCCAGCCCTAGTTTTACTCCTGACCTCCAGACCCATATCACTAACCATGTACAACCCATTACCACTGGGACCTCCACCTCAAACTCCAAAACAAAACATCTCTTCCTTTGAACCCACTGTTTCTCCAAACTTCCCTATATCACATCATCATCTTTTCTTGGTTTGTCTCTTTTACACTTTTCTATCCCTTTTCCTTTATTCCTTAAGTACTTTCTCATTCATTTTATTTATTTGATTTTTAGGTTCTCCCTCTTCCCATTCATACTATCCATCCTTGGGCTCATTCAGTGTCTACTCAGTCCCATATTATATCCATACAAGGTGACTCCTCTCAAATTCTGTGATGATAAAGGAATTCTGTATGCATTTCCAGCGTGGAGCAAAATGTCACCCCTCGGTGGATCTAAAAGCAAACCAGAGGAAAGAAGGATGCTGATGCAGAACTAGGAAAATTACTCTTTTGGGGCCTCAGAACACTTGGCAGAAATGGATGAAATTTTACTTCTTTTTTTTCATTAGTGTATTGAAGTATTGGGGAACCAGCGGATTCTGGGTACTGATGAAATCACAATTTTTTTTTCCTGAACAGAAAGGTCAACAATTTTGCAATATGTTTAATATTTCTGTGTGTTAACACCGAAGGTAGTACCTTAATCTGCAAATAGAGCTGATGAAGTAATGAGGTGAAACTGATCAACTACTTAGTAAAAAATGCCCCACCTTTGCCAAAAATAAGGTGTCACAATGCAAGTAGATGCGACTAGAAAGAGTGTTTTCTCTGCCTTGCCAGGAAAGAAACCCAAGTTCTTTGTGCGTCTAAATGCAGGAATTCAGTGGCCAGACCATCAATGCCAAGGAAGAACAATGCTTTCAAGATCTACAACTAGCAATTTTTGTGCCAGGGACAAAGCAAAAAAGAAATCCAAAGACTCTCCAAATCCACTTTTTAAGACAAATTAAGTTGTGGAGAGCTAGGTTAAAGCCAGGCTGAAGTGGGGGTGGGGTTGTCCATTTTAACCAATAATTCTTGCCTTTTTGATTCTGAGAGGCAGCAAGAAGAATAGATAAGGGTCAGAGAGATGTTTGCTGGAGTCTCATATTGGCCACATGACCCCAGACAATTCATTTAACCTTCCAATATACTTACTGGTCAACTCTCTTAGTCTATGAGTTGTAGAGAAAGTACTAAAATTCACTGGTAGAGAAAGCTCCTTATCAAAAACTCCCTGCACTGCTAAAATCAGAGGGAGGTTTGTTCAAAAACAAGCAACAGCAGCAACAACAAATTGCTATGCTGTCAAAATACAATGTCATATTAGCACCCTCTACATGTTGGTGTCCTGGACAGCGCCCCAGTCACTCTGTCCTAGGTATAGCCTGGTGCTCTTCTTATTTGAGGAGTAATTTTCTCAGAACCTCTCTTGTTGGAATTCTTTGAAAAACAAATAATAAAATCCCTATTACTTTGAGAAAATAGTCGGAGAGTGCATGTCTACATATGAAATAGTGCAAGGCTAACTTGAGTAGTTTGATCCCTTATTCAGGAGTTGCTGTCCCTTACTACGGTTGCTGCTTGGGTGAGTTTAGTCCTAAGTCTCTACGTTGTAGCACAGGCATGTGAAGAACCTGCTAATGATTTGCTGATTGGAGTTAATGTATCAGCCTTTATCAGCAATTAGACCCAGAGCTGAGCCATTCAGGGATTACAAGGAGAACACTATCAGCTATTTCCTATTAGTCTCAAAGATAACCTCCTAGAGATTGGAGAAATGGCTTGAGACATGGATATGGTGTGATGGCAAGGTTCAAAGCCTGTGTGTAGCAGAATGGGGGAAGAGGAGGGAGTGGCCAGGCTAGAATTTGGGCAAGAGATCTCAACAAAGAAGCCTTTATGGAGCTCAGAGAAGGAGAGAGGTAATCAGCCCATGTAATCTCAGGTGCCATCACAGTTGTGGCAAAGGCAAGCCTCTGCAGGACTGTGACTCAGGCCCTGAGGACAAGAGATGACCCTGTTGGGTTGGAGACCTTCCTGAGGGGGGAGAAGGAAGCCTCCCTCTGTACAGAAGGAGAAAAATCAACAGATCTACCTTTTTACAAGGTAGTTCCAGGCTGACAACCTTGGATAGGGTGGAGGGGTCTCTTCTTTTTCTGTATGGTAGGGATGGGTTGTGAAATATTATCTCTATGAGTCACTGTTCTCACATCCTGTTACTCCTGGGCTAACAGTCCTCCCAAAGGCCATGGTTATGGGAAATCTATTTTACAAACAAAATTTATCCTCTTGGGATCACTTTAGTAAGGTTTAGGCTACCCTGTCACCTCAGTTTAAAGTCAGCTTGAGGCAAACAGAGAGACTCCCTAGGGCAGTTTTCTACATGAAGCCTTTCCTGATCCATCTAGTTGCTTGTGCTCTCCCTCCCAAAACTGACCCATATTTATTTCAGATGTATTCTTTATATCCTTGTACTTATTTATATATGTACATGTTTTCTTCTGTGCTAGGATATAAGCTGTTTATCTCCTGTCTTTGTAATCCCACCATCTAACACTGTGCCTGACTGATAGATGCTTAAGAAAGGCTTGTTGATTGATCAACTGATTGACCGAACAGGGACCTTTGGGATTTTCTTTTTTGAAACCCATGTTTCCCTTCCCCAGACTACCCATCCTTCACAATGCCCAACTCAGTTAACACCTCTTCCAGGAAGACTGTCTTGATACCTGGTTCAGTAACCCCATCCCCTCCCCCCCCACCAATGCACATAGCACTTTGCACCTTCCTGATACAATTGTTTTGTATTACAATTACCTATACTTGTGTACTACCCCAGTATAACCAATAAGAAGGCAGTTACAAATCTTAACTGAACTTTGTGTCACTAATAGCACATTTTCATTTTGGCTTTGTGTGTCCAGCACTTTGCCCATTGCCTGACATATGAGAAGATTATAAAATTCTCATTGTGTTGAATTATTTTTTTAAAAATTAATTAACTAGTCATTATGTGGGGGTTGGAAATGTTTTTGTTATACAGATATTTGTGCTGTTAGTTTACTTGTGATGGCTTTATCTATAACCCCCCTCCCCATGTCTTTAAAAAAGAAAAAAAAGGAAACCCATGAAAATCCAAAAAGCAATATTCAGGACCAGAATCTATTACCATATATTTAATTTAGTTTCTATTACAACAAATATTTACTAAGTATTTACTATGCTTTAGGTACTGAGGAAATGCCTATCTATTCCCCACAAAGTCCCTGATGGCCCAGTTAATCTTCACTTCACCTACAAATGCTTGTTGTCTACAAATAATCATTGTCTGGGGTAGGGTTGGGGGGTGGCATAAATCCAACATAAATGCCTAATAGGTATTTTTTAAGTCTGATCTTTCCCTCCAGACTGTCCCACATGTCTGAAAAATAAGCCTGTCATCATAAGGGGAAGTGGGGGTGGAAAGAAGCTTCCTAATATGAATTTTATGCAAATGTCCTCAGAGTCATTATGTTTAAAAAACAAAATATAGCAGAAGAGAAATAAAGGTAGTTCGGAAAGAAGCACATCTTTCATTACTGAGTATTTCTGTGAAATCTAACAATAATAGGTATGGTGCTTTATGGCCTCCAAATTACTTTCCTTACAATAATTCTGTAGGGTAAATAAAGTAACTGTTATCCTCCTTTTTGCTGGTAAGGAAACTGAGGTTCAGAGTGATTAAATGGTCTGGCCAAGGTGACACAAATAATGAGAGTTAGATCCCTTGTATGGATTTAATAGCAGCCAAACTGAACTATGGTTGGTCAAGGACACAGAGAAAGGGAGAGCTCTTTCCCCAGGCTGAAACCTGAAAAGAATCAAAGAGGTTTTAATGATATGTACTATCATATCTTCCCCAAGTTAATCAAGACTTAGATACATAACAAGTCCTTTCAGAGAGGACTGCTCAGTAAAAGCAAAGAGCAAGTAAGAAGTCCCTCAGAGTCATTGTGGGAGGTAGTAGGAAGAGGAAAGAGAGAGATAGAGAGGAGAGACAAAAACAGAGACAGAGGAGATAAAGAAAAGAAAGACAGAGAGGAAATAATTAAAGATCAAGTCCAACCTTTCATTTTAGAGAGGAGAAAACTGAGAACTACAGTAGTAAAATAACTTGCTCAGATTCATACTGATAGTAAGTGGGAGAGCTGAGTTTGAATTCAAGTCTACTGACTCAAAAATCCAGCCTTCTTTCCCACTGTCCCACAACTATCCTTTAAGGCACAACACTTATGTGGGCTGGCCTAACTCTTGGTAAATTAGGTTTGATACTATTCACATACATTTAACAAAAGATCTCCTTAGCCACAGCAGAAGAAATTCAATAAGGGTCCTTTGTGATCCACCAGCCAAGCATGAGAAACCTACTCCAACCCCTCCCAGCTGCATTGTACTTAGAAGAGGCAATGACATAACAATCTGAGCCAATCACGTCTCAGAGAATGGGTTATTCCCCTCCCTGGGAAAGGAGTGAACCTGTTCCTCCTACTTCAGTAGGCCTTACAATAATTATCCCTATTTTGCCACTGAAGAAACTGAAATCCCAAGAAGTTAAGTGGCTTGGCCACATTTACATTACTGTAAATGCCAAAGACAAGGTTTGAACCCAGGTCTTCCTAACCCCAAGTCAAGTACTCTTTCTATTACACAATCCTACCTTCCTACTCCTTTGAAAAAGTATTTCATGGAGAAGGATGGACCTATAAAAGCTCGCTCCCATAGCCCTGTAAAAAAACGAACTAAACAAATTCTGGAGCAACAGAAGCCACAAAATGACAGGGTGAAAAAGATTTCCAGTCCAAGGCAGCCTGGAAGGCCGACAGGAAAGGTCTATTGCACCAGGCTAGGAGCAGAGTGCAGCTCAGCCTTGGCCATGCCTTAGCACAGACAGGACTGGAACAGGCCTCAGGGAGCTGAACCCCAGTGGCAGCTGCAGTTCCCAGATTGCTCAACCCACAAATGCCAAAGACAGCTTCAAAGGTCAGTGAGAAAGCTCTTTCACCTGAGTGAGAAGGGAATGGGGTCTGGCCCCACCAGCAGCAGCAGTAAACTCCTCTCCCTTGATTATGCCACCTTGAAGGAACTGAGAACTTACAGGTCCCCAGAGTATACCCTCCACTTGACAAAGGACTCAAAAGTCAAGTAATTAACTGGGAAAATGCCCAAAAAAAGAAGGAAAAATAAGAGTATAAAAGGTTACTTTCTTGGTGAACAGGTATTTTCTTCCATCCTTTCAGATGAGGAAGAACAATGCATACCATCAGAGGAAGGCATAAAAGTCAAAGCTTCAGCATCCAAAACTTCCAAAATAAATATGTGATGGTCTCAGGCCATGGAAGAGCTCAAAAAGGATCTTGAAAATCAAGTAACAGAGGTGGAGGAAAAAATGGGAAGAGAAATCAGAATAATGCAAGAAAATAATGAGAAGTGAGTCAACAGCTTGCTTGTTGACCCAAAAGAAGACCCCAAAAAATGCTGAAGAAAATAACACCCATAAAAATAGACTAACTCAAATAGCAGAGGTCCAAAAAGCCAAAGAGGTGAAGAATGCTTTAAAAAGCAGAATTAGCCAAATGGAAAAGGAGGTTGAAAAACTTGCTGAAGAAAATAGTTCTTTAAAAATTAGAATGGAGTAGATGAAAGCTAATGACTTTATGAGAAACCAATGAAAAAATAGAAGACAATGTGAAATATCTCATTGGAAAAAAAATGACCTGGAAAATAGATCCAGAAGAGACAATTTAAAAATTATGGGACTATCTGAAAACCATGATCAAAAAGAAAGCCTAGACAACATCTTTCATGAAATTATCAAGGAAAATTGCCCTGACATTCTAGAACCAGAAGGTAAAATAAATTCTGAAAGAAACCACCAATCACCTCCTGAAAGAGGTCCAGAAAGAAAAGCTCCTAAGAATATTGTAGCCAAATTCCAGAGTTCCCAGGTCAAAGAGAAAATATTACAAGCAGCTAGAAAGAAACAATTACAGTATTGTGGAAATACAATCAGGAAAACAAAATATCTAGCAACTTCTACATTAAGGGATCAAAGGGTTTAGAATATGACATTCCAGAAGTCAAGAGAACTAGGATTAAAACCAAGAATCACTTACCCAGCAAAACTTAGTATAGTATCTCAGGGGGAAAAATGGTCATTCAATGAAATCGAGGACTTTCAAGCATTCTTGATGAAAAGACCAAAGTTGAATAGAAAATTTGACTTTCAAATACAAGAATGAGAAGAAGCATGAGCAGGTAAACAGGAAAGAGAAATCATAAGGGACTTACTAAAGTTGTTTACTTTCTTACTTTCTTACATGGAAAGATCATATTTATAACTTGAAACTTTTCTCAGTATTTGAGTAGTTGGAGGGATTATACACATACATATAGACAAAGAGCACAGGGTGAGTTGAATAGGAAGGGATGATATCTAAAAAAATAAAATTAAGGGGTGAGAGAGGAATATATTGAGAGGAGAAAGGGAGAAATGGAATGGGGCAAATTATCATAAAAGAGGCAAGAAAAAGCTTTTTCAATGGAGGGGAAAGGAGGGAGGTGACAGGGAAAAAGTAAAGCTTACTCTCATCACATTTGGCTTAAGGAGAGAATAACATGCACACTCAATTTGGTATGAAAATCTATCTTACACTACAGGAAAGAAGGGGAGAAGGAGACAAGAGGGGTGAGGAGGATGATAGAAGAGAGGGTAAATGGGAGAAGGGAGTAATTAGAAGTTAACACTTTTGGGGATGGACAAGGTCAAAAGAGAATAGAATAGATGAGGGGCAGGATAGGATGGAGGGAAATATAGTTAGTCTTACACAACATGACTATTATGGGAGTCTTTTACAAAGCTACACATATATAGCCTATATTGAATTGCTTGCCTTCTCAGCAAGCTTGGGTGGGGAAGGAGGAAAGGAGAGAAGTTGGAATTCGTAGCTTTAGGAACAACTGTTGTGAATTGTTTTTGTATGAAACTAGGAAATAAGAAATACAGGTAAAGGGGTATAGAAATTCATCTTGACCTACAAGAAAAGAGAGAAAATAGGGATAAGGGAAGGGAGGGGTGTGATAGAAAGGAGAGCAGATTTGGGCAAGGGGTAATCAGAATGCATGTTGTTTTGGGGTGGGGGAGGGGAGAGATAGGAAGAAAATGTGGAACTCAAAATTTTGTGAAAATGAATGTTGAAAACTAAAAATAAATAAATAAACATTAAAAAAAAGATTTCACGATTCTCTCAAAAACAAGCAAGCATGTACTGTTCTGAAAGCAGTGGAACTATTCACTTTTTCTCTGAGAGAAGATTATCACAATATCTCAAAGCAAAATGGTTCTAAATTGAGAAAAGTAATTCTCTGCTCCCAAAAAAAGATACCACATAGATCAAGTGAAATAAAATCTCAGTTGTCTCAAAGTCCTAGGAAATGATGGAAGTCACAGAATATAATATGGAAGGGACCTCATAGATTGAATCCATTCCATCCCTATTTTTAAATCCCCTAGGCAGTCATGCCCAGGAGTCCAATCTCTCATTAAAAGCATCCTATGATGGGAGAGCCTGACACCTCCCAAGACTGCCTAATTTCTTTTCCAATAGCTCTAACTATTAGAAAGATTTCCTTACATTAAAACTACATGTACTTCTCTACAACTTCCACCCGCTGCCACTGGTTCAACCCACTGGGACCAAGAAGAACAAACCTAATCTCTGTTCTACTAGAGGCAGTCAGTACTTTTGGAGAGCTATCACAAAACCCTTCAGTCTTCCCTTCTCCAAACTAAACATCCTCCCTTCATTGAATGAATCTTCTTATGACATGGGTTCCACTTTATCAGTGAATCCTTGTGCTTATAAATAAGTGAGTTTTCTAAAAAGCTGAAGGATTGTTCCTTGAGCATTCAGACTTTTTTATTTTAATCACTTTAGTTAGAAATCTTGCTGAAATAGATTATGTTCCCTTCAGTGCCTTCTCAACCTGTGTAGGTTGAACTTAATTGAGTTTTTTTCTTGATGACTCAGAGTCATCATTATGAACATCAGTTATTACACTGTACTATAGTTGTGTCCTCAGGACTTTCGGAAGTCACAGGGCTATTTAGTCCCAAATGCTATGCTTGGTGAGTTCTTGTCTGCATCTTTTAAATTTAGGTTCTGTTCTGAGACATACCACCACTAAGACCCACCACTAAGACTTGCTTACCCTTGCTTTTGTCTGGTCTCATGATTCATTGAGTGGGAGGGACACAGCAACAACTGTTGACCTTGAGGGCCAGGATAAAGGAGAAATTTGACCTTCTAATCCTCCATCTTCTTCAATAGAACTCCTCCTATTCACTGAAGCCCTTCCTGGAGTCATTCCCCAATGTTTAGCATACTCCAGTTCCCTTTTACTCTAGGGATGGGGATCCTCTGACTGTCATAGAACAAACCTCCTTCCCCAACCCCTGTTGTCTTCTCCCTTATTCCTGTCCACCTCCACCCAATCTTCCGAATGTCTCATTCCATACTTCCAACCCCACCCCTATTCCACTCCCATTATTTTCCCAGGCTATCATCCTAGTTCTGGCTACATTCTCCCCCCACTTACAATCTCGAGCCCTTGGTGAACCAGTTCAATTCTATACTATTCTCTACAACTGAGGACCTAACTTCCTTGTTAGACCACCACTCAAGCTTTGCAGACCTCAACCCTGGATAACTGTCACCATATATACCTCCCTTCTTTTTACTTACACACTATTGAACAGACTTGAATAAAATCAAGAAACCATGTTGATTGGATCCAATACAAATGTATGCTATCTAGTCTCAACTGGGCCCTCACTGCAGCAAGGTAATCCTTATATTTCTCCCTAGTTGATTTTCTATCTCACCTCAGTAGCTGTTCCAAACCTATTCTCTAATTTCCTGTACCATCACTTTCTCCAACTTCATACTTCTTTGGGAAAAAAAAACCCAAAGTCAATCACTCTTTCCTCTCCTCTTCTCTTTATTACTCCTTTTGACATTACCCTACCCCTGATTATTTTTGCCTTTAATTCAATCTCTGATGTAGAAGTGACCTGCTGCCTTCCCAAGGTCAGCTCCTTGATTCTACCCACCTCATCTGCTCCAGAAGATTGTTCTTCTTTCATTTTGCCCCTTTAATTTTCTTTCTTTTTCTTTTTTTTAAATTTTTAATACAGTTTAACAGATAAAGCAATTCAAACTTTTGGTCAAGTGATACATCTTTTTAAAGTGTTTACAGTGTGGACCACAAAAGAATTTTTTTTTAAACATAAGCCAACTGACATACAGATAATATTTATGTTGCTAATTTCACAAGCTCTTGATCTAATTGTCTCCATAGTATTACTAAGAATAAAAGGACCCTAACAATGTTGTTAGTCTAAAGTCCTAAAAGCTTAATTTTAGGCAGCCTTAGGTGTTCCTCTACCCATAATTGAACAGGTCTGGTATTAAGCTTACAAACCTTTTGACCTTAGGAAATTGCCACCAAGAGCAGGGACATTGCAGGGAAACAATATCTCCCCAGCTTATGTCATTTCCAGGCAGGAGTAGATTGTCCATTTGCATTCAGTCAGGCTTAAAGTCTACCAGGTGTCAGTGGGAAAACTGAGTCCAGAGAATCCCACCTCAGCCCATGCTGAACAGCCTCTCTCCCACTTGAGATCACCTATGCAGTTCATACCAGCATCTCATGAGATTACTGGCATCATGTAATGGAGGCTCAGATCACCTTTCTTGCTTCCCATACCTGGAGTTAGACTCAGAAGAACAGTCACTCAATAGTCCTATAGCATCTAAAAATGGCAAGTTCCTATAACCAGGTTTAAAATATGATTATAGTTTCATTTTGGCTAAGAAATATCTTTTAGGCAAGTCTTAAGTGGCTTACATGTCTTTCTATACAAGTTCTATTTCCTGATTAAATTGCCCCTCTAATTTTCAGTCTCTCCCTAACAGTTCCTTCTCTGTTGCCTAAAAATATACCTGTCTCCTTCATTATTAAAAAACCTTCACAAGGTTCTGCTAGTGATCATCTTACATCTTTCCTCTCTTCCAGTAAATTCCTTGAAAAAGTCATCTACATTTGTGCCTGCACTGTATTTCTTCTCTCTTCTAAAACCTTCTGTAGTGTGGCTTCCATGTTCATTACTGAACTAAATCTTGTATCTCCAACATTATCAATGATCTCTGTAGTATCAAATCTGTTGACCTTTGCTCTGTCTTCATATTTATCCCATATCGTATCCCATATCATACATAGACTTAGAGATGGCAGGGACATTTCTATTGATGTGGGAGATGACACTAAGAAACAGAAATTAAGTACTTTGCTCAGGGTCACGCAGTTAGAAAGTGTCTGAAACAGGATTTAAAAACCAGGTCTTCATTCCAAGTCTAGTGCTTTTTACACTATACCATGCTATGCCTTCTTGACTTCTATAGCACTTGACACCATTGATCATCTCTAGGATACATTTTCCATGTCATGGATCTGTCGTGGTTTTCTTCCTACCATATCAGACTACTTCTCAGTACCCTTAACAATATCGTTATCAATTTCAAATCCTCTTACTAAGGGTATACCACAAGGCTCTGTCCTGAATCCTCTTCTTTTTTCGCTCCCATACTGTCTTATTTGGTGATTTCATTAGCTCCCATGGGTTCAATTATCCTCCTTATGTAGATGACTCTCAGTTCTATATAATCAAACATGGAGTCTCTCCTAAGCCTCAATCTTTCATCGCCAACTATTGTCTACTTCAAACTAGATATCCTGTACTATCTCAATCTCAACATGTCCAAATCAGAACTCATTATCTTCTTACCACATCCACTCTTTTAAAAATTATTACTCAGTGTTTTATTTTCCCCCAATGACATGTTAAAACAATTTTAGCATTCATTTTTAAAAATTTTGAATTCTAAAATCTCTCCCTCCTTCCTTTCCTTCTCCCCGCCACTGAGAATCCAAGCAATTTGACATAGGTTATACATGTGTGGTCATGTTGTGAAAAAAACACAGACAAAAAAAACAAGAAAAAAGAAGAAAATTTTTAAAAAGTATGATTTGATCTGCTTTCTCACTCCATCAGTTATTTCTCTGGAGATGAATAGCATTTTTTCATCATAAGTCCTTCAAAATTGTCTTGGATCATCGTATTGCTAAGAACAGCTAAATTATTCACAGTTGATCATCATAGAGTGTTTTTGTTACTGTGTACAGTGTTCCCCTAGTCCTACTCATTTTACTTTGCATCAATTCATATAAGACTTTTTCAGGTTTTTCTGAGAGCATCCTGCTCATCATTCCATCCTAATCATGTCCTGTGACTTATTTACCCGTTGATTGATGAGCATCCCTTCAATATCCAATTCTTTGCTACCACTAAAAGAGCTGCTGTAAATATTTTTGTATATATAAGTCCTGATCTCTTCTGGGTTTGGCTTGTTTTTGTTTTTGCTCTCTTTAGTATACAATTGAAGGAGTGGTATCTCTGGGTCAGAGGGTACACCTGGTTTTATAGCCCTTTGGGCTTAGGTCCAAATTGCTCTACAGAACGGATGAATATGTTCACAATCCCTCCAACCGTGCCTGTGTCTCAATTTTCGCACGTCCTCGCCAACCTTCGGCATTTTCCTTTTCTGTGATCTTAGCTAACCCGACGGGTGGGCAGTGGTACCTCAGAGCGGCCCCAGCTTACATTTCTCAGTGATGATTCAGAGAATTTTTATGACTATAGGTGGTTTTGATTACTTCATTGGAAAACTGTTCATTTTTTTTTACCATTTATCATCGGGGGAAGGGCTCTTTTTTTATCAATTTAACTCCATTCTCTATATATTTGAGACATGATGTCTTTATCAGAGCAGTTTGCTGTAAATTTTTTTCAGTTATGATTATTTCCTTCTATTTATTCTGTTTTCCCCCTCATTTATCCCACTATCTCTCTGCCTTCACCCTGTCCCTCCTCAAAAGTGTTTTGTTTCTGACCACCACCTCCCCCATCTGCTCTCCTTTCTATCAGCCCTTCCTTCCCCCCTTCTTATTCCCTTCCTCTCCTACTTTCCTGCAGGATAAGATGTATTTTTATACCCAACTGAGTATGTATGTTACTCCATCTCTGAGAAAATTCTGATGACCATAAGGTTCAAGTGCTGCCCACCGAACGTCCCTCATCTTTCCCTGCATTGTAAAGGCTCTTTCATGACTCTTATTCTATCTCTACACTTCTCCTTCTCCTGGTGCATTCCTCTTTCTTACCCCTTAATTTTATTTTTTTTAAAATAATCATCCCATCATATTCAACTCACTTCCATATTTTCTTTCTATGTACACTCTTTCTAAATGCCCTAATAATGAGAAAGTTCTTAGGAATTACAAGTATTATCTTCCCATGTGGGAATGTAAACAATTTAACCTTACTGAATCCCTTATGATTTCTCTTTCCTGTTTGTATTCTCTCATTTGAAAGTCAAATTTTCTATTCAGCTTTGGTTTTTTCAACAAGAATGCTTGAAAGTCTTCTATTTCATTTAATATATATTTTTTTCCTTTGAAGGATTATATGCAGTTTTGCTAGACAGGTAATTCTTGGTTGTAATTCTCTTTTGCCCTCCAGAATATCATATTCCAAGCACTCTGGTTCTTTAATTTGTAAATTGTTAAATCTTGTATTGTACTGACTGGGGCTTCTCAATGCCTGAATTTTTTATTTCTGGCTGCTTGAAATATTTTCTCCTTGACCTGAAAGTTCAGGAATTTTGCTATAATATTCCTTGGAGTTTTCATTTTAGGATCTCTTTCAGGAGGAGATTGGTGGACTCTTTCAATTTCTATTTTGCCTTCTGTTTCTAGGATTCCAGGGAAGTTTTCCTTTAAGACTTCTTGAAAAATGGTGCCTAGACTCATATATATACTTCCCATAGGTTTTCATGCAGTCAATTATTAAATTATCTCTCCTTGATCTACTTTCCAGGTCAGTTGTTTTTCCAAAGAGAGATTTCACATTTTCTTATTTTTTTTTCTTCTTTTGATTTTGTTTTACTGCTTCTTGAAGTCTTGTGGAGTTATTAGATTCCACTTGTTCTCATTTTAATTTTTAAGGAATTATTTTCTTCAGGAAACTTTTGTGCCTCCTTTTCCATTTGGTCAGTTCTACTTTTTAAAGAGTTCCTTTCTTCACTGAATTTTTGTGTCTCTTTTACAAATTGGCTTATTCTATTTTTTCAAGTGTTATTTTCTTGTGCATCCTTTCCCAAGCTGTTGGCTCTTTTTTCATGATTTTCTTCCATCCTTATCATTTTCCCCCCAATTTTTTCTCTACCTCTTTTATATGATTTTTAAAATCTTTTTTGAACTCTTCTAAGAGTTCTTTTTTGGGCCTGCGACTAAGTCACATTTTTGATTGAGGCTTTGTATATAGCAGTTTTGACTTAGTTTTCTTCTTCTGAATTTGTGTTTTGATCTTCTCTGTCACCATAGTAACTTTCTATGGTCAAGATCTCTTTTTGTTGTTTACTCATTTTCCCAGTCTATTTCTTAACTTTCAACTTTATATTACAGTTGGATTCTGCTCCCAAGATGGAGATGGCACCATCCCAAGCTTCAGGATTTTTGTGTTGCTGTTTTCAGAGATAGTTCTGGAGGTCTGTAAGCTTTTATTTCTTCTAAGGTGATATGATCTAAGGAGAGGTGTATCTATTACTCTCTTGACCTGTGCTCTGGTCCATGAGTGACCATAAGCATTCTTTTCTGTCCTAGAGCTACAAGCAGGGTCCCCATTCCTTTGCAGCTGCAAGCTCTGGTGTGCTAGTACTCCTCCTCATTCTGGGACTGCAACCCAGGACTGAAACCAAGATCCACATATGGGCAATGAGGCAAGAGTCCTGGCCCCAATGCCAGCAAAAGGACCCTTGTAATCTCCTTCTACCCAGAAGAAGTTCCTTGTCTGACCACCTTACTATCCATGGGCTAAGAGCTCTGGAAGCAGCTATTGCTGCTTCTGGTTCAATTGCCCTTAATGCCTGCTCCTGGTTTTCTGGGGCCCAGATTGTGCTGAACTATACTCCATTCTCACCCTGGTGTAATAGACCTTTCCTGCCAATTTTCTAAGTTGTCTTGGGATGGAAAATTATTTCATCCCATATTTTGGTGGTTTCTGTCCCCTTCAGAATTTATTTTAAGGCATTATTTGAAGTTGTTTGGGTGAGAATTTGGGAGAACTCAGGTGAGTCCTTGCCTTCTCTCCACCATCTTGGCTCTGCCCCCTGCCACTCTTCTGAATTTCCCTATTACAGTTAAGAACACCTCCTTCTTCCAGTCACATGGGCTCACAACCTTGGCATCATCCTCTATTCCCCACTCTCAGTTACCTGATATACCCAGTGGTTTGTCACATCTTGTCACGTGTTTTTTCATAATACCTCTCATATATGTCCCTTTCTGTCTTCTCGTCTGGCTACTACCATAGGTCAGGTCCTCTTGGCTGAACTATCATAGCCCTCTTTGAACTGGTCTCCATGCCTCAAGTCTCCCCCCTCTAATTCATCTCCCACAGCTGCCAAAGTGATTTTCCTAAAGCACATATCTGCTCGTGTCGCACATACCCTTCCCACTCAGTTAATTCCAGTGGCTTTCTAGGACTTCCAGATCAAATAGAAACTCCTGTAGTTGGTATTTAAAGCTCTTTAAACCCTTTTGGTAACCTACCTTTCTACTTCTATTATACATCACTCCCTTCCATACCCTCTGCTGCCCAACTCCACAGGACTATTATTGTCACAAGTCATTCCTCCTTCCAGCTTTATGTGTTTTATGCTGTCTCTTTCCTATGCCTGAAATGCTCTGCATTCTCCCCTCTACTGCCTAGAACCCTCAGCTTCCTGCAAGCCTCTGCTCAAGCTCCACTTCCAACATGAGGCAGTTTTCCAGTTTCCCCAGTTGTGAACATATCCCCCCTCTAAGCTTATATTGGAGGAGGGTATCCCTGTTGTAACAAGTATGCACAGGTAAGCAAAACAAATTTCTTCATTGGCCATGCCCCTAAAATATATCTTAGTGTGCACCCTGAGTTAATCACCTCCATGTTAGGAGGCGGTTCACTTTTTCCATCAATACTCCCCTGGATTCATTGTTGGACAATGTATTTAGTTTACTTTGCATCTACTTTGTGTGTATCTTGTGTAAGGAGAGAGACAGACAGACAGACAGAGAGACAGACAAACAGACAGAGACACAGAGAGAGACAAAGAAAGGAAGATAGATATGATACAGATAGACAAATAGTTAGATAGATGGATAGATAGGTGGATAGATAGATGGATGGATGGATGGATGGATAGATGGATGGATAAAGAGACAAATAAATATGATAGATGGACAGACAGACAGATAGATGATAGATAGATAGATAGATAGATAGATAGATAGATAGATAGATGGATGGATGGATGTACATATATGTGGATATTTTGTCCCCCACTAGAAAGTAAGCCCCTTGGAGTCAGGGACTATTGGGTTTTTTCCTTTCTATTCCCAGCAATTAGCATACTGTTTGTCACAAATTAATTGTTAAAATGTTTATTGATTGACATCTTTTTGCTGTATTTTGGAGGCTGTCACTTCAGCTGTTAGCATGCCAAACTCTAGTGGCACTCATGCTCACATTTCTATAGTGCTTTAAAACTCCCAAATCTCTCTCCTAGAATTTATTTTTTGATGTAGGTGGAAAAGGTGTTAATTATTTTACTTTTATAAATGAGAAAGGGGACGGTTAGATGGTACAGTGGATAGAGCACTCATTTTCTTGATTCAAATCTGGCCTGATGCTTACTAGCTGTGTGACCCTGGGAAAGTCACTTAACTCAATTTGCCTCAGTTTCTTCACTGTAAAGTGAGCTGGAGAAGGAAATGGCAAACTGCTTATGTATCTTTGCCAAGAAAATCCAAAATAGTGTCATGAGAGTTGGATGCAATTGAAATGACTGAACAACAAATAAAGGAGGAAACCGAGGCTTTGGGAGTAAATAACTTATTCGTGGTCACTCCAAACAGTGAAAATCAGACCCAGGATGGGAATCCAGTTCTCTGAGTCCAGATTTGGTTCCATCTACATAGCATCATGAAGCCTGTTGTCCAAAATGCTCCTTTCTTGCCTTTTCCCTGGTCCCCCCCATTCACCATTCACATGAGGCAGTCAAGGCCCAGCAACTTTTCCTCTTGCCCAAGGTCACACAGGGAGGTGCAACTCAGGGTTTCTGACCCCCAATCCAATGCTCTTTCCACCAGCCCAAACAGAGAGACCCATAACTGTCCAGGTATAGGCTTGTGGGCTCCCACCTCACTCCCTTCTGAGCAAATGCCCTGTACCAATGTGGAATGGAAAAGGAGAGGATCCATTGGGGCCAGGAGTCCAAGCTGAAGAGGAGAAATGGAAGGGAGACACAAAGAACTTCCTGGAGAGAGGCTGCCTGCCAAGCACACTGGCAAGTTGGTCCCAGTGCCACCTTTAAGCTTTCCCAGAGCTGTCTGTCAGCCATTAATGAGGATTTTGTGCCCCTGAGGAAATTCCTCTCCCACAGGGGTGCTCCAGCACCAGTAGTTACCATAGGCCTGCCTGGCATTCTCCTGACTGTGGCGTTCCAGGAAAACAACAGGCTGCCCAAGGGCTGTGGCTGCTGCTGCTGCTACAGGAAAATGGAGAGCAGACTCATGTCACCTGGCCTAGGTGGCCCAGCCCAGCAAGGACTGACAGCCCAATGGCAGGGCTGATTCAGGATAAAACTGGGGAACAAGAAAAGCTGCTTCCAGATTCCCTCTCCTTTTGCCTCTAATCCTCCCCCACACCGACCCAAACCAATACACACAGACACAGGCATGTAGCATCTACCTACCACCGCCCCTCAGTGTCTACTTCACTTTGTGAACACATATACATCCCAGGGGCCCAAGGCCCAAGTTACCAAAGGTCCAGTACTCTCAACCTCTTCAGATGCATCAGAATTTACCTGACCTGAGTCCTCTTCCTTTGGTACCCCACCCTCTGCTCCCAGACAGCTACTTAACACCATGCAGTAGAAGGCAAAAGGACCTGAAATCTGGTTCCAGCTCTTCACCTCACTGGCTAAGCTACAGAACCCTGTGCAATTCTCTTCAGTTCTCTGGGCCTCTGTGCTTTCACCTATAAATTAACAGGTTATATTAAATCATCTTTAAGATCCCTTCCAGTTTGAAGAGCCTATTGGTTTATAATTGGAGACTTATGTTAATTTAATACCTTTCCCAGGGAACATGTACATTTTAAGAGGGGCCTTCTGGAAACACTGACTTCACCCAATGAGTGTCTCTAATGAAAAGGTTGGTGCCTATGAATTTTATAAGTATATATAAACATATATACACTTTATATATTTATATTTCTCTATTTATATGCTATATTAAGTAATATTGTTTCTGTTATAATCTATAATGTAATGTTCATATAAAATAAAATATTAAAATTTAAAATAAATATAAATATGTATGGAATATAAATACATTTCCATATTTATATATAAATATATACATTATATATCTGTAAATATATACTTTATATACAAAGTTCACATAAGTGTGTGGATAATCACATTCAGTGTAAGTATATAAAGTTTTACATAAAATATATATATGTATACTTTGTATATATTTGTAAATATATATACTTTATATATAAAGTTCACAGATACCATATATGTAGATTTCAGTATGAATATACAGTTTATATACACATGAAGTTTTTTTATATATGTTGATAATCATATTTCAATATAATTGGCTACTTTATAATTCTATATATTTTTATTTTATATATTTAAAAACATAATTCTGAGAAGCAGTCATATGCTTCAGCAAGTCAAGTAGTCCATGGCACAAAAACCAATGACATGTCAAAGCTCCAATGCATCTGTGATCTCACTCCCTACAAAAATGCAACCCCAGTCCATCCATGCTTGGCCAACTGTTGTGATTTGTGCCCTTGCACAGTTCCCCTTCCAGAACATTCACCTGCCAAGCTGGGAATCTTCTTCTCATCCTTTCGCCATGAGGAGTATACCAGTGGAATGTGCCACTTACCTTCTCTGTGTGACTGACCTAGCCTATCTTTTCTTGCGCTCCTTCAAGTACGAGATTACATCCTACATAATTATTAATGCCCGACATATGCTTCTCCACTGTCCTTGGAGTCTTTCAGAGGTTTGTTTCTATGGAGGCCAGTGACCTCAATCACTTAAGGTCAAATGTTACCGATTTATGTTTTCATTAATGTGGGTACTTCAGCAATGCAGATTGCAATCTATCCATGCCTTAGGGGCAATCTTGTCGAGTTGCCTTGCACAAACTCAACTAGTGGCCAACCCTCTTGTGCTAAGACACTCACAATTTAATAAAGCTGGTCTTTAGTTGACAGATGACAGGCATATTGCTGGCAGGACCATACTCAAAGTTCTTTCTCCTCGGTAGGAGGCAGCTCCACTAGCAGAGCCTTGGGGACTCCAGAGTTGGCTTCACACCACAAGGAGGCATCAGAGACAGACTTTCATAGTGAAACAATAATAATGTTATTAATAATTTCTACTTATGGAACACTTAAAAGATTTTTAGGAGTTTTTTCTCATAATAATCCTGTGAAGGAGAGATCATTCCCCATTTTGTCAATGAGGACTCAGGTTCAGAGAAACTCAGGGAACATTCCGTGGCCATCCTGACAGTGTGTCATCAAGGTTTTCTAAGCATACCACTGGCAAATGTGTGATGGAGTTATCTGGAGGTGACCCCACTCAAATCATGACTAATAGCTAGAATCTCAGGATGCTGATATTCCAAAAGCACAGCTCTACACTCCTCCTTTTCTCAAAAAAGTTTCACTAAGAAGACTCACACTTGCTAGCTCCGAACCCACAGCCCATGGATTTCCTATAAAAAGAACTCTTGACAAATTCTGGAACAGTGGAAGCCGTGCAGAAACACAGTGAAGGAGATTTCCGTTGCAGAGAGCCCTGAAAAACCGATCCCAAAGGTCTATCGAGCCTTGGACAGGAGCGGAGCCCTCCCCTGCCCTGCCCTGGCCACGCGGCACTGAGAGGAGCTAGCAGATCCAAGCAGGCTTCAGGGACCAGAATCTCCAGCGGCCGCGAAGGTCCCTCCACCCACAAACTCACAGGTCAGTGAGAGAGATGGGCTGAGAGGGGAGCAGGGTATCTCTGGGACTCGGACCCCCTCGGGAGGCAGCCGCTGCGGCAGAGGCAGTGGTGGTCAGAGGCTCCCAGAGCAGGCAGGAGCTTGGCAGCAGCTCCATTACAAAAGATCTCTGCATAAACCCCCTGAGGGAACTGAGCCTGAGAGGCAGCCCTGCCCCCACAGAGCACCAGCAGATAAACTCCTATTGAATAGCAGCCAGGCCTGCCACCAAAAGCCCTGAGGCTGGGGAGCAGCATTTGAATCTCAGACCCCAAGCACTAGCTGGACAGATATAGGCCAGGGGGTGGAGAGGACTCTCAGAAGTCAAGTAACTGGCTGGGAAAATGCCCAGAAAAGGGAAAAAAACTAAGACCATAGAAGTATATTTTCTT
>CM053772.1:155388276-155461731 GCA_028658325.1 Potorous gilbertii
ATCACAAAACAAAACCAAAAGAATGACAAAATGGAAGAGAATGTGAACTATCTCATTGGAAAAACAACTGACCTGGAAAATAGATCCAGGAGAGACAATTTAAAAATTATGGGACTACCTGAAAGCCATGATAAAAAAAAAAAAAAGTTTCACTAACTCGCTGTTGTCTCTTGGATATAAACATCTTTTTTTGGTATTTAAAGTCTTTCACAGCTCTGGCCAATCATTCCAGGCTGATTTAACACCACCCTCCCTCTTGCTCTCTGTGCTCCAATCAACCTGGTCTGCCTGCCTTCCCTGTGCACAACACTCCACCACCACTCCTGCCTTGGTGCTTTGTGTACAGGCTTTCTCCTCGTACCTATAAAGGCTCCTCACTTCTACCTCTGAGAAGCTCTTCAAGGTTTTCACTCAGGTACCATTTCTTATAAGAGGCTGCCCATCACTTTCCCAATTATTAGTACTAATTACTTAGGTTTTCTTGTGAATATATTTAATGTTTATATTCATGTATATGTTTTCCCCCCTGTAGAATTACTTGAGGGAAGAAACAGTTTCATTTTGTTTTGTCATTTTCACCCTTACACTTAGTATAGTAACTGACACACAGTAGGCATTTCATAGGTTTGTTGTCAAATCAAATCTAGCACTGCTTACAACACCAGCTGCAAAACAACTCTTCAGGTATTAGTTATTGGAGTATTCACAAGACTCAGGAGCTAGCTACAGTACTCCATGGGAACAGGAACTGAAAGGAACAGAAAGAATTAAATAAAAGCAAAGAAAAAGATCCAAATTCTATCTGCATCTCTCTTCAGGTAAATAGGTAAAAACTTGGTGTCAGAGGCAGGAAGACTTGATTTCAAATCCTATCTCTCAAAAAAATTGGCTGTGTGATGCTGGCTAAGCCACATCACTTTTTAGGGACCCTAGGTAATTCTCTAGGTTGGTGGAGGGAGTTTCCACCCATACTGACATTAATCTCCCACTAATGAAATCACAGGGCAGGACTCAGAAAAGTGCATGTACCTTCCCTGTGCACCCCAGCCCCAGCAGGCTTTGGTAAGCTTCAAGGAGTTTGGTTTTCCAAGAGATAATTACACCTTTATGAAAACTACAGGGGCATATCTGAATTCACAATGCCCAGAGAATGTTTATTTGGGGATAACCACACCCAGTGTTTAATTAGCTAACATGCCTTGTGCTTCTGGTGTCCAGGAGGCAAGAGCATCACTCCACACAAGGCAAACATCTCCCCAACTCCAAACGAGCGGAATAATAGGCCTGAGACTAGGAGAGTACCCATGAAGTAGGACCTGCTTGTGCTCCCTGACCAGCTGCTGATGTTGATTCAGTTGAAAAAACAAGGGGCTCTTTGATGGAGGCAGGTGGTGGAGTTGCAACATAGAATAAGGAGAGGCACGAGGTGGGTAAGAGGCTTCTCTGGAGATGAGGGTTAATTTCCTTGCCAAGAGAAGTTGGCTGCTCAAGTGGTGTCCAATTAGGTTGTTCAATGGGAGCCTACTGGCCTTTCCCCCAAACAACCCAAGACAGCCAGAGACATAAAAAGTAGAGCAGGACAGAGGGAAAAATAGCCTTCCTTGATGCCACTGTTTGCAGCGGTCAAAATTAATTGGGGTGGAAGGAAGGTAACATGGCAGACTTAGAGAAAGGGGAAGAGCCTTAGTGTGAAATGGTAGCTGTCTTCCTACCCAGGTTATGACAGGCACTCACAAATACTGAGAGTTAGGTGACTGGGTACAAACCTATTTTGCTTGTGCAGTGAGGAAGCCCTGGGTTCAAATTCTGCCTTAGACACTTGCTATCTATGTGACCCTGAGCAAATCACTTTATCTCTCTGGTATTCAGTTTCTTTATCTCTAAAATGGATACAGACTACATACCTCTGGGACTATTATGGTCAAATGAGTCTGTGAAGGCCAAATGCAATTTTATGTGTAAAATGTTGAGTTAACTCCAAAGCTAACTGCTGTTACCACTGAGCTCCTATTCAAATGCCTGATGTTGAAATGATTTTGGCCTATTCAATTCTTTTGGATTCAATCAATATTTTATTAAGCACTTATGTGCTGAGCATAAAACACTGGCAGGTTCTAGTTAGTTGAAAAGGTTTCCCATTAGAGTCAGCCCTGGACTGGGTGTCTCTTCTTCAAAAGCAAAGCTAAGTCAGTTATCTAATGCAACCCCTTTATTTTACTCAGTTCTGGAGATAGGAAACGATTTGCTCAGAGTCACACAGTGAACAGGTGGTCGGAAATAGGACCTGAAATTCTCTGGATTTAAATCCAGAGCTCAAAGGATTAGAGCTGGTAAGAACTTTAAAGGCCATCAAGTTTAACTCATCTCCCATTTTGCAGAGGAGGAAAACAAGGTACGTAGAAGGTAAGTGACTTGACCAGGGTCACTTAGCAATTAAGTATCTGAGGTGGGATTTGAACCTAGAACCTCATGGCTACAATGCTCTCTCCACAAGAGGCATCAAAATCAAATATAATAGAAATGGTAAACACTAAGGTATGTGAGGACTCCTGCTAACAGCATATTGACTTAGAAAAGCACATATTAACATAATCTATGTTATTGCATTGTTACTTTTTTCATTAAATATTCCCCAATTACATTTTAATTTGGTTCAAGTTGCACTCAGGAAATAGGGCTCTGTGTTTGATACTTTCTGCATTACAGACCCTATTACTTTCCCTCCTATATTCTCTATCCTCAGAGAGAGATTCATTACCAGAAGGTTGGCCACATAGATTCACAAATCCATTTCCTAAGGTAAGGCTGAATTGTAATCTGTCTCGGTGGGAAAAGTCAGTCAATAAATGTCTGTTAAGGGCCTACTTTGTACCAGGTGCTGTGCTGAGCAGTGAGAGTTCAAAGTACCCACCACCAATGAAATAAAGCCTTCTTAAATCAATCAATGAACCATTAAGCATTTATTGAATGCCTGCTGTGTACTAGTCACTGAAAAACCTTGGAGATACAAATGAAAAAGCAATTTTTGGAAACAGTCTCTATCCTCAGGGAGAATATACTTTAATGCAGAGCTGATACCATCTTTTTACAGTGTATGTAAGTAGCATCAACATCTTTTGTATTGTGACATTTTAAAAGTTCAAGACATCGTTTCTGGGTGATTGGTCATTTTATTAATAATAAAGGAGTTCAGTAGCACTCTAGAATTCCACAGACTCCCGTCATGGAACCCACTCAATGCTTATATGCCCTTGGAAGGGTAGTTGTTCCTGAGGGTGGCATTGGCTCTGATTAGTTAACAAGTTATGAGAGAATAAATGAGATGTGGGCTCAATCTAATGAGAGTCTTGGGTATGCATGACTTGGATCACCCAAGGCTTGGTCAAAGAGACTTATCAACTGTCTGACATTTTCCCAGACCTACATAAGTATAACGAGCAGGTATCCACCCATTCACCTAAATTTAGATTTTCTTTAACTGTCTTTGATTAAATCTTAGCTGAGGTAAGCCTTTGCCCAAGATTTCCCACCCTGGCTGATTTCTGGATGAGGAAGTAGAAAAGGGGAAAAAATCGTGGTCCTAATTCAATAATTAGTATTAATATAAGAAAGAAATAATCATTTCTTTCTTTCAGCTCTCTGTATTCAGAGGCACTAATATTAATGTGACTACAATTCATATACTTCTAAAGAAATGAATGATTGAGGCCCCACATCCTTCCTATGCTGAGTGTGAGCACAGTCTGAGTGGAAATGGGTGTGGTGTGGAAACCTAACTGGGAAAAGAAAAAAAAAAAAAATATATATATATATATATATATGTATGTATGTATATGGGGTTTGGCATGAAGTAGAGATAGCAGAAAGCAAAAGCAACAAGGAGATGCACTTGGAGCCCTACTAAGACACTGGGGTTTCCAGTATGTCATGTGGCCTTAGCTGTAACTAGGGTGAGGCAATCAGAATTTTGTCTCAGAGGGCCATCTTTAGAGGGTACCAAATTTACAGGGTAATAACAACTCCTGCAGTACTTCATCACTGTAGAAACAAGGGTGCTTATCACTATTGTGACAAGAATAATTCAAATAGGGAGCTACAAAAAGGCTGGGATGAACTCCTCTGCCCTGATCTGTCAAGACCAGGTCCCTCAACCAGGCCATGTCCCACCCTAAGCCTCAGCTTGAGGGTGTGTTTCATGTGGCTTTCCTGGGGTGTGGTTTGTGGTGATTGCCCCAGGAGCAAAAATTCCTTGTGATGGCAGAAGTCATATCTCCCTAAGACATGAATGCTAAAATCATAGTTTGTCCAAAACCCTGCTAGACAAAATCACTGCCACTTGGCTACCTTGGTGGCCCAAGGCCACATGGCACCATCATCTACCCTGACTTGTGTGACCGCATTGCTTTCCCCGGAGAGAACTGGTTTTTTTCCAGCTATTATCATTATGTCATCACCAGTAAATGTTTATGGAACACTCACTGGGGGCCTGGCACAGGGATTGGCTACTTTGCAGAACTCTACAAAACAAAGAAGATAGAGTCACTTCTAATTAAGAGTCTGAAAGAAAAGACAAGCCGAAAAAAGAAGTAATACAGTATCTCTCTCTCTCTCTCTCTCTCACACACACACACACACACACAAACACACACACACACACACACACACACACATATGCAGGGTTTCCTAAAAGTCAATGCTACCCTAAAGCTTCTGAAATACCCAAATATTCTTCTATATTATCTTTTATATTCAATTCTCTGTATTCAGAGATACTAGTACTGGTCGTGCAACCCTTGCAGTTCCTGTTTCTTTTTCCTTTTGTCTGTTTCTCCGTCCACCTACTTCATTACTTCAAGGATCCATGATTTTATCGGTGGGGGTATTAGAATTAAAGGTGAAAGGGATTTTAGAGGAATCTTTATTTTAAAGATGAGTTAACTGAGACACAAAGAGTTTAAGAGACTTGCCCAGTTCACATCTTGAGTAAACCCTCTGAGCTGGGATGGGAAATCCAATCACTCTACCATACCAATGCATAACCCAAGCTCTCTAACAACCTAGTAAACAGTCCCCAGGAGTTGTTGTGGCCAAATTTTCATCACTCTGTAGCCAACCTAGTGATGAGCCTCTCCAAACTGAAGTAGGCTGGTCCCCTGATGACAGATGCAACCCTTCATCAGGCCCGTACTTGAAGCCTCTCCAGCTTGGTAGAACCTGCCAGAGCTTGCATTTAACTAGCATAGCCTTGGAAGTACCCAAGGTCACAGAACCAACCCCTACCTCACTATTACCACTACCATCACAGTGGGAATGGAGGGAGGACTTGACTATTGAATATAATGCATTCGGCTCTCAAAGAGCCAAGTTATAATGGAAGAACAGAGTGGCCCAGACACCACAAAAACAGCTGATCAGTTATACTGTCATTATTCTGAAAAGCATTCCTGGGTATGAGTCCTCCTGTTTAAAAAAAATATGTTTGCCCTCATTATGTTTTGTTTAGTCTCCAAAATTCTCCAAGCACACAAAAACAGATCATGGGGGACAGAAGTGCGAAAGGGTATAAAGGCAATTTGGGCTGATCTTTGCCATGAAGGAACCACAAAGTGTACGTATTTTTAACATTTTCTTTCATTTTATTCTGAACATAACAAATACCAAATGAAACTAGCATTTCCATAGATACAGCGGAACAGAAGGAAGGGATTGGACAAGAAACTGAGAATCTCAAGTATAAAGAGCTTGCTCTTCTTTTTAAGTATATAATGAATTCAACATATAACTTTCAGCGTGGTAATAATGGCGCCCACAATGTGTCCTGTTTGTCTGTGATTCCTTCTGGCCTCCCTTCTGTTCTTTCTTTTAATATATAAGCCACAAAATCAACTGTCTACACACAGATCCTGTAAATGCCCACTTATCCATCATGATTGGGGAACAGAGTGTTCGAGTTAAATGAATATTCTAATCAGTTGAGAGCTCTTACATACAACATGCCATATAAGGAATAGCCACATCCAAAGACTTGAGAACTAAAAAAAAATACAGCTAAATCCTCCTTGGATGATTCAGAAGGCATCCCAGGATCTCGCACCGCCAAAGGGCAATCATTTTGAACACCAATTACCATAAAAGTATAGAATCTCAGAGTTAGAAGAGAACTCCTTATTCTCTTGCGGTCCATCTAGATGTGAGCATGAATACCCACTATCCCTGATCAGCCCTCACTTAAAGTCCTCCAGTGATGGGAAACTCACTGCCCTGGAAAAGAACCCAATTCCATTATTGCAAATACAAATGAAGGACTTTTTCACCTTGTGCCTTAAACAAAAAGTCACTCCTCTGTGAGAAAAAGGGATCGGACAAGATGACCTCTAAGGTCCATTCCACTTCAACATCTGTGATTATGTTGCTCATTAAGTCTTTCCTTCTCCAGGTTAAAGGTCCTAGCTTTCTTTGGCTAATCCTTATATGACCTCGTCTCCGATGTTCCTTCTCTAGAAAGTATTATCCAAGATGTGACACTCCAAAGGGGATACAGTGTTTACTGTCTATCACCACAAATGAGGAGGGAGGGGACAGCTGTGCTAAATCTTTGCTAAGAAGCAGTATGTTGATAGGAGCATGAATTTAGGGCTAGACAGAACTTCACAGGTCTTCTTGTCCAACACCCATTTTACAGATAAGATTAAGTGACAGTATAAATAACAGTTCAGTCCTTTTTCAATCATGTCTGACTCTTCCTGACCCCATTTGGGGTTTTCTTGGCAAAGACACAGGAGTAGTTTTCCATTTCCTTCTCCAGCTCATTTTACAGATGAGCAAACTGAGGGAAACAGTGTTAAGTGACTTGCCCAGAGTCATATAGCTAGTAAATATCCAAGGCCAGATTTTTTATAACCTAAAGTATAAGGGTTAGAAAGTAGATAGAGCATTGGACCTGGAGTGAGGTAAAATCATCTTCATGTATACAAATCCAGCTTCAAACCCTTACTAACTACATGACCCTGATCAAGTCACTCAACCCTGTTGGTCTCAATTTCCTCATCTGTTAAATGAGTAGACAAGGAAATGACAAACCACTCCAGTGTCTTTGCCAAGAAAACCCCAGATGGGGTCACAAAGAGTCAGACATCACTGAAATGAGTAAACAACAAAAAAATAAGGGGGTAAAGAGCTCTGACCCAAATCCAGGATGGTTTCTATTGCATCACATTGCCTCCCATCAACCTGCCTGGAATCCTCCCTCTTCTGTCTGGTCTCCTTCAAATCTCCCCATCTGTGGGAAACCTTTCCCATCCCACCTAACGCTAGTGCCTTCCCTGTGATATCACCTCCAAGGAGTCCTTCATAGGTCCTTTCTGTCCACAGCTGTTTTCATGTTTTATCTTCTCATCAGATTATAAACTCCTTGAAGACAGGGGCTGTCTTTGCCTTTCTTTGGATCCGAAGCTCATAGCACAATGACTCACACACAGTAAGTGCTTTAAAAATGTTTATTGACATAATTATGTTTATTATTATTTTAAAATGTTTATTATTCTATAAGCCAGATGATGAATTCCGCTGGAAAAAAACACCTTGATGTTCGCTGATTTACTCATCTCTTAGTGTCTTTCTCATAAGTGCTGGAACCACTGGCTCTTAAGCCTTCCAGTAATTTGGATACTGGGAAGGGGGTGGTGGGGTGGGAGAAGGTGACTGCTGTCACCAAGAGTGGGCTGTACTCATTTGGAAGGTGACTGAGTGCCCTACTGAGTCAGCGGAGGAAGATCTGGAATGTTCCCTTCTGTTCTTTCTCCCTTTCTCCTTCCCTCTCTTTCCACCCACTCTCCAGGGAGGGCAGGAACAAGCTCTCACAGGCCAGGGACTGATGAGGCTTGCCTCTGGATTCTCTGCTTCTGATTGGGGCCCTGCAAAGAGAAGAAATCCAACCCTGTGCTTGTTTGCCTAGACTTCTTCATGCCACACTGATGCTAACTTAGCTCATTATATCAGCCAAAGATCACTCTGTAACTGGGGCAACAGGAATACTCCAAGAGTGGCGATGTGCAGTTTTAGTCCTGATTGGGCCTTTCTGATTCTAGAGGCAGCAGATTTGTACAGTAGGTTAAGTGTGTTGGCCCTGGAGTCAGGAAGACCTGAATTCCAACGTTGCCTTGGACATCTACTAGTGCTATGTCCCTGGAGTCTCTCTCGGACTTGGTTACTTTGTCTGTAAAATGGGGCTACCTCAGAGTGGTTATAGAGATCAAATGAGGTCACCTACGTACAGCACTTTGTAAACCTTTGAGTGCCACGTCACTGATGGCTACTCTCATCATTGTTATCATAGAGTGTACTTCTAGATTTCCTAGAGGCAACATGAAGTGGTAGATTTAGAGTTAGGAAGGCGTGGGTTCATGTCTGCCTCTTCCCAGCTATGTGATCCCAGGCCAGTCACGTAAGTCTATTTGAGTCTCAGGGCCCTCCCCTCTAAAACAGAGGCAATAATACTGAGCATACAGGGTTATTGACAGACCCAAATGAGATGATATATGTAGACTATCTTTAAAGCACGATGTAAGTAGAAGTTATCATTTTCTCCTGTTCTTGGACTAAATTTTCTCATCTGTAAGAACAGAAGAAGGAAAGAGCACCTGCTTCACTAGATTGTTGTGAGAATTAAATAATATATACACGTATATATGATATTTATGATGTACACATGTAAATTACATGTAACATGCTTTGTGGATAATCCTTAAGACATTATGGCAATGTTAGCTAAAGGCAGCTAAGTGATAGAGAGTGAATATAGTCTTGGATTTGGAAACAGGAAGACTTGTGTTCCAATCCTGCCTTAGACAACTAACAGCATTATGGTCCAAGGCAAATCAGTTGATCTCTCTCAGCCTCAGTTTCTTAAGGGGGAAAATAACAGCACTTACCCCCAACGTTGCAGTGAGACTCAGAGGAGTTAAATATGGAAAATGTTTTGCAAACCTTAAAGGACAGTGTAAAGCTTTGTTATTGTTGTGGTTGGTTGTTGCCATCATTCAAAGCCCAGTTGCTTTCTACTCCCTCACGGGCATGTCTTGCCACCCACTGTAGGCACCTAAAAGAACCACTCGTAACTGCAGCCCCCAGGGAAGATCTACAAAGAAAATAACCATCAGACCCTGCAGGGGATTTGCACATACTTGTCTGCAGCCTTCAAAGGGTTAAACATGCAGCCACTTGGTGGGAGCCTTTTGCAGCTTCCAAGGTCAGGAAATAAGTGTGTGTGGTATTAGCTGTAGGCAGCTGCAGACATGTTGACCTTATGAAAATCAGCAGACCTCTGAAGATGAACATACTGAAACTAAATTAGGGACAACCTAGGAAGAGGAGTGTGTTATTTCATTATCATTTTATATATTGACTCTTTAGCAAGTGTCTCGTGAGCCCCCCTGGTATATCCAATTCAATTCACACAACAGTTTTTGAGTGCCTACTGTGTGCTAGTCACTGTGGTAGGTGGTGTGAATACAAAAGCAAAAACAAATTCACTTTTCTCTTTTTTTAAGGTATAACTTATTTTATCATTCATTGAAAAAAAAAACCAGATTCCAAATTCTCTCCTTCATACTCTTTCCCCACCCATTGTGAAGGTAAGAAATGTGACATCATTTATGCATGTGAAATCATGCAAAACATAATTCCACTAAATTCACTTTTATTCATAAGAATATCACATATTATTTTATCAACTGATCAACATAGTTCATGAGGTGCCTACAGTGCTAGGAGTGATGCAACCTTTAGATGGAACACTGTCCCTGTCCCAACGAACTTGGGGTCTCCTCAGTTACAAGGAGAGGCAGCTATCACCAGCAGGTAGACAGCAGCTTCTCAAGGCTCAGGATTGGCCTGAGCGCAGCTCTCACCCCCCTCCCTTTGCCCAGCAGAGAGAATGACTTGGGGCTCATGGGAAAGGGGCAGGGAGGTTGGGAGGGGGAGTTTTCTTCACTCCCCTCAAGAAGACAATGGAAGAGCAATGACTATTTAGACCAAATCTATGGCTAGTACTATGTGCTAGTAAAGGTGCTTCCGGAGCTGAATCAGAAATCCAAAATGGACAATGAGCTACAAATAGTGTTAACTGAGCCAAGTCAGGTCTAGAATGGAGAGAGTGTAACCATGAGCCCATGGAGAGAGGATTGCAGTCATGCTTATAGAGGTGATCCTGGGAACAAAGAGCCCTTCACTGGAGTCTTCCTTACCTCTGAGACCATGTAGGAGTATACTCCAGCTACAGAGGGATTGAACTCATGCCGTCTTCTGCCAGAGTCATGATTCTTAGAGGATAGTCCAAACTACTCTGGAGGGAAATGGAGGCACAGCACTCATGCAGAAATATGTGCTGATGTTGACTGTCCTATCTTTCTATTCATTTCTGTCCTGATTCAGTGATTACTTTTTCAGTGCTGTTCCTTGCCTGGGTCTGTAAACAAGGTGAGTCAATGAATAAACCTCCGGAGTTCCCAGTTTTCAAAACTGGGTGGGACCAAGATAGGTAAATTATCTCTAAAATTCCCTGTGAATTTAGACCTGAGTCTGCGAAGATCCAGAGGAGATGAGACCCCTGAACCACACACAGTCATACCCAATAAGCTCTTGGGAGAGTTACAGAACACCATGCTAGGCCTTATCCAAAGCAGAGTACCCAGATGAGTGCTCCACCCTCTAAAAGGTGTGACAACATAGAAAAACATAAAGATCATGTTACACAATCCTCCTTTATATAGATACCTTGAACACCTAAAATGAGCTCACCAATCTGGATGTCCAATTCCTTCCACTGATGTAGCTCCAGTCAATGTCTTCCTATAACCCAACATCCTGGGAGCCTTCCTTGCTTTTTCTTGACCTTGTATGGATGTTGAACATTTTATTTCCAGAGAAAAAAACAGGAAATAAATATAAGGACTTGTATTTTCTACAATCCATGGGTTAAGTACCGTAGTGAAGAGGTGAGGATGGCATCATTAAGGAAATTTTATATTCCAAAGGGGTAAAGAACATCTCTGCTCCAGATATCTGTCTTCTCAATTTCAACTGAATCACTAGGTTAGGAATGGGGAACCTGTGGCCTTAAGGGCACATGTGACTTTCTAGGTCCTTAAGTGCAGTATTTTGACTGAAACCATGGTCCTAAGGCCTTCTAGGTCCTTAAGTCCAGCCTTTTGACTGAAACCATGGCCTTAAGGTCACATGTGGCCTTCAAGGTCCTTAAATGCAGCCTTTTGACTGAACCCATGGTCTTAAAGCCACATCAGGTTCACCACCCCTGCACTAGGTCTTCTCCACAAACTTCTTGAGCTTTCCCAAAGAAACCCAAACAGATATTCCAGCAGTACCCCCTCCTTCCAGGTTTTCAACCTCTTTCCCTTTGTCAATCCAATCCTTTTGTCGTTACATAATGCCTATAGCAGTCAACTTTTCTCCCAATGTTGAAAAGAAGCCCTGGTTGGCAGATAAATAAGTGAGTCAAGGTAGACTAAATATAATAGAATTAACTGGTCAATGAGGGACCAGTCCTTGCAACATGCATAGTGTACTTTTCCTGGTCCTAAGTCACAGGGAGTTTTGTTGAGCCTGTTTTCAGAAAGACTGAACTGTGAATTAGGCAGTTTGTTTTTAGGACTCTATCCCTCTTCTAGACTTTGGAAGGCTTCATTCAATCCATGGCTTCCCCTCCCACCCTGTCCACTTTCTTCTTTCTGCTCCTTCTTTCCGTTTAAGAATATCTCCTAAGCCTTCAGGTTCATCCGGTCAGAACTAGCAATGACCTTAGAGATCATCTGGTTTAACCTCCTTCATTTTACAGATGAAAAAATGGATCCAGAAAAGGGAAACGATTTGCCTATGGGTCACACAGGAAGAAAGTGGATCTGTAATTTGAACTGGTATCCCTTGATTCCATACCTCTGTGCCTTCCAAAGTAAATAATATGAGAATTGGCTCATATGACACATTAGTAAAGCTCCTGAGAGAAAACTAATGGAGACTCTTTCCTTACTGGTCTCTCTCCTCTTCTCCCAAGTAACTTCTGCATTTTAACAATTGTTTTCTAGAAACAATGCCTCTTTATTTTTGCTCTTACCCTGAGTAATATTGTAAGTAAAATATAAGTTCCACAAAGGCAGGGATTGTCTCACTTTTATATTTTTATCCTCTGTGCCTAGCACAATGCCTGGAACCTAATATCTACTTAATAATTATTCATTGATGGATTAATGATGAGAATTTCAGGTTAGAAAAGGGGGAAAGACTATCTTCTGGGGTAGCTGAGTAATATAGTGGATAGTCTTGGACTTCAAGTGAGGAAGATTAATTTTCCTGAGTTCAAATCTGGCCTCAGACATTTACTAGCTGCGTGACCCTGGGCAAGTCACTCTTGGTTTCCACCTCTGTAAAATGAGCTAGAGAAAGAAAGGGCAAACCACTCCAGTATCTTTGCCAAGAAAACCTCAGATGGGATCATGAAGAGTCAGATACAGCTCTGACATTGGACCAACCAGGGTAAATTTAGGGTAGGAGAGACCTCAAATAGTAAGACCAATCAAACCTGTGTAGAGTTGGCTGTGACTAGGAGAAAAACAGCCAAATGGTATAGAGATCTCAATGGAAATCCATGATAACACAGAGCATAAGGTTCACATGGCAGGTGTCCTTGTTATCCTTATCTTACTGTGGAGAAAACTGAGGCTGACAGAGGTTAAGTGATTCCCCCAGGGTCACATAGCTAATAAGTGTCTGAGGTGGGATTTGAACTCAGGTCTTCCTGACTCCAACCTTAGCACTCTCTCTGTTGTGCCACCTAGTTTCCTCCAGCCTAAGAATGAGAATAGGATAAGAATCTGAGAGTATCTTCCTTTGGGAGGGGTGAAGCTGGGTGTGGGGAAGGATTGATAACCCGGTTTCAGGAAGCTTCAAAACCAAATTCCGTTCTTCACATAAATACCAGTCATCCCAGGACAGTTCTTTCCCCAGGTCACCTTAAGACATATTTTAAGTATACCCAGGAAACCACGAGATTCAGGGACTACTTGAAACAATGGAAGTCAGACTGCGTCTATACCTGCAGAGGGGAGAACTGAAATTGCTATGGGATACCTGTGATATAAAAATAAGACTAACACATAGTGCTTCCAGGTTTGCAAAGAGCTTTTCATAAATATTTCATTTGATCCTCATAGCAATCATGTGAGATAGGTGTTCATCATCATCCTCATCCTCATCATTTTACAGATGAGGAGACTGAGACTGAGGAGTTCAGTGACTGTTGCAAGGTCATGCAGCTGCTAGAACATGTCTAAGACAGCATTTGAGATTGCTTCTGAGTCTAACACTTCATTCAGTATGCCTGCTATTTCCAATAGGTTTGGGGAATTTTCCTGATCATTCTTTGCATTGCATGCATTAGTCATGTCTGCTTTCTAAGAATGTGAATAGGTTACACAGGACAAGACTTGATGGCAAATTTTTCTTGAAAAGGCAAGGGATTTTCCCCAAGAGAAAAGTGGTCCAAAGATAAGAGTTTTTAAAAGGAGTAAGGGAAAGACTGACCAATCAAGGTCCAGTTCTGGGAGCACATGTGTGGGAGCATCGTTCTGTTGGCTGACCACTTTCCAGAGACATTCAGGAGGCTGCTTCCTGGAAGGGGGTGATGATGGAGAATGAAGGACTCTGCCTTTCCCTGTGTTAGCGTTCCCAGGTATCCTATGATTCTTTCCTGTTACTTACTTTGTGGAGAAGAAAAACCTTTTGAAGGGTTGCCCAGCTGGAGCTAAAGACACTACCAAAGACACCAGCCTGCCAAGTCAATCTCTCTTCCATCTAGTAGTGAAAGGGCTTCTTCATGCCCTCTCATGGAGGAACGTAGGATTTTCTGCTGACTAGCACTCACCTGAATGGAGGAGCTAGGGAGCTACGTGACCTCCAGTATGTATATTATGTCTGCTGGGGGTGTGCTGGTGAATGTTCACCAACCAGCTCTCCTTCCCCACCAAAAATAGTACAAACGATGCATTGTGAGTTTAATCTGCATTAATATTTTCTCCATCCCTTTTTTTAAAGTCAAGACAATAAGCAGAACAAGAAATCAAGTCCTCATTCATAGTCTTTGTTGATTTCCGGCTGAAAATGTAACAATCAGCTCTCAGGAGTCTGTTGGAGCTGGCACCAACACATGCCTGTTTCTTGTGTCTATCTTTCCTGTTCTTAGTTGAAGGAGGATTGGAGACAGAATGACCATGAATTTCAAAAGAGCCATTAGAGTTCTCTAGTAGTCATTGATGCCACAACCCAAAGGCACAGCTCAACTGATCAGACCATTAGTGGGTCAACCTAGTACCCAAGAGATCAATCAGATCCCCCGCAAGCAAGGCCACATTCGAAAGTGGGCTTGGTGGGCTGAAGGCTTTGCAGTCACCACCTTCTGCCTGAGCTCACTATCCCCTCTACAACCTCCATTCCCCAATGCCACACACACAGACACACATACACACACACACACACACATACACACATGCCCATTAGTTCACACACTCGCCCACCCCCACCCCCCATTGGCCAGATCTTTGATTTCATTGGTGACTTGCTATGAGTGTTTAGCCAAGTTTCCAACCCCATTGCTTCACATTGACATGAGAATTTTTTTTCCCACCATTTACAAAGAGCTTTTAAAATTATCTCCAATAGTCCTTTGAAGTACCCAGTGCTTACACTATTGCATTATTCATTCCCATTTTACAGACAGTGAGGCTCAGAGATGAAAAGACTTCTCTATGGTTCTGCAGCTAGTCAGGGCCAGAGCAGGGACTGCAGTTCTAGGCTTCTTTTCCCTACACTGGGAGCCTTCCAGGACCCCAGAATGAAATGGAGGAAAATAGTATTTTCTGCTGACGAGCACTCACCTGAGTGCAGGCTTGCAATCCCCTGGATGCTTTTTCTCATGATGAAATAAATGGTGGCAGCTCCAAATGAGGAAATTCAAAGAAGAAAGACTGTCACCCATTCAGCAGAGGGTCATCACTGGTGGTCACAGCTGATTGCCTGCCAGAATTCCCATGTCATTTGCCAAGAGGAACTAGGTGGGCTCAGCCAGCAGCGTCTCCTGACACAAAGGACAGGCAGCTTTACCTGTCCTAGAAGCTCCTCTCCCATTTGTTTATATGGAAATAAAGTCATTTTCACAAACTCTTTCAAGCCTTAGCGGTTGAAAGTTCCGCTCAAGTTATTCAGGGGCTTGGGTTACCCATTGACTCTGTGGGAGCTACTTGGGAAATCTGTACCTTCATCCAAAGGAAAAGGTAGAAGAAAGGTGGGAACTTCAAACAGCTCTGAGAGTGTGGGGGGAGGAGAGGGAAAGTCAAAGATTTCCAAAGAAGTTTGGAAAGGATTAGCTAGTAATCTACATTTGTTCTCTATCAGCATCAGTAATAAGCAAAGGAGAAGTGCAGTCTTCAACATGCCTGAACTTTGTGTTGAAATGACTTTTTACCAAACCCCGTCATAGCATCACCCCACAGACTTCAACTATAGTAAATGAAAATGGTTAAAATAATAGAGCCGTACCTAGCATGGGGCAGGGCACTGTCATCTTTTTCCTTTCAGTAAGCTCCCTAATATCACAGTCCTTTAACAGCTTGTGCAAAATGTGACACAGTGACAAACTATGCTGTCACCCCTCATGTCTAGTCTGTCTGGTGTCCCCTTCCCAGAACCCACCTTCCTCCTCAATTTCCTTGAGTGAATTCTGTAGAGCTGGATTCTGTTGGGCAGGGTTTCTTAACCTGGATTAGATTTCAGGGAGGGTGGAAAATTAGATGGAGGGAAAATTATATCTTTATTTCAATATAAATGAGTCTTTTGTGAGCATTTATATTTTCTTTTACGAATGTCAAAATATTATTCTTAGAAAAGATTCCCTAGATGTCACCAGACTGCTGAAGGGGGCCATGACTAGATGAAGAAACTTGGCTCCAGGAGAGAGGTTTACCCTTCTCTTGGAATGATTAAGTAGGCAGTGTCACAGGTTAGATAATCCACCACAGCTCAAGGATCCTTTGTGCTGGAGCTGAGAGTCTCCAACCCATGAGATGGTGGCTGCTGCCTATTCCCTACCTTTACCCACAAGCTCCTTCAGATGAAAAAATTTATTGACATGTTTCTGCAAAACAGAAAAAGAAGTGAAAGGGAATCTATGTCACACATTGTACAGCATCACATCTACCAAGGTTCTCCTCTAAGGGCTCATTGGACAAGAAGATGACCCTGGTTCTAAAGACAACGACAATGGAATGCAAGCCCTGATCCCAAGCTGAAACGTCATCAAGCATGGCCCCAGTGATGGATCATGTGCTTCTGTGTCTGTCCTCAGAGGGTAACCTAGCTATGTCTGGAATGCTCATCATCAGGAATCTGGTCACCAGAAACGTCTGAAAAAGTCTACCAAGAACCCAACAAGCAGGGAATACATGAACAAACTGAGACCTTAGAATATAACAAAATATTATTGCACAGTAAGAAAGGATGCATATGAAGAAAAGTGAACAGACTCAGAGAACAGTTTATATACAGTGGTCATAATAAAGCAAAAGAAAATAAAAGATGGCAGACCTCTAAATACCAATAACCATTTTTTTTAATTTCAGAGGACTAAAGGTTAAGCATGCCTTCCTCCTCTCAGTAGAAAAATGGTGCACCATAGGCACAGAATGAGACATGAGGTATCCAACATGTCAGTGTTTATAAGATCGTAAATCAATAACAAGAAACAACCTTTAGAGGATATCTACTCCAACCTCCCTCATTTTACAGATGGGGAAACTGGCTGGATAGTCATTGGAAAGATGGTTATAGATTTTTTTAAAGCAGCAATGAAAGTATATACACATATGTAAATGTATGTTTATGTATTATATATATCATATATGTGCCTGTATGTATATATGTATGTATGTCAAGGCATCAAAAAACTGGAATATATAGGTTGATATGGTATGAAATTGTAGATCTTTGTGAATTATGCAGCATAGGACACAGAGACATTAATGTAAGGTTGGTATGCCCCCCAAATTTCTGAACTGTCCATACCCTTTGACCATAAAAACCACTACTAGGCTTAAAGCCCAAAGAGATCAAGGAAAGAAGACTCATGTTCAAAAAGACTTGTAGCTTCTCTTTTTGTATTGGCAAAGAATTGGAGACTAATTGGAGAGCCCATCAGTTGAGGAATTACTGAAAAAATTATGATATATGAATGTAATGGAATAATATTATGACATCAGAAATGATGAAAGGGATAGCTTACTGGGGACAGAATAAGTAGATTTTTGTTTCTGTTCTTTAGTTGTTTCCATCATATCTGACTCCTTGTGACCCCATTTGGGGTTTTCTTGGCAAAGATATTGGAGTGGTTTTCTATTTCCTTCTCCAGCTCATATTATAGATGAGGAAACAGAGGTAAATAGGGTCAAGTGACTTGGCCAGAGTCACACAGCTAATAAGTATCTGAGGCCAGATTTGAACTCAGGAAGATGAGTCTTCCTGACACCAGATTCTGAACTCTATTCACAGTGCCACCTAGTTGTCCCCCAAAAGTAGTTGTATGACTACACAAATGAAAATAAAGTGGGGGCAGGGAGAGGGAGGATGAAATGTAAAGTGTGAAATGAGAGAGCACTGACAACTGAGGGGAAATCAGGGAAGGCTTCATGGAAGAGGTAAAAAATACTTGAATGTCTGGATGCTTAGGACAAGACTGGAATACTGCTATTGAGAATGGGAACAGGCAATTATTAAGCACCTCTTATATGCCACGCACTTGGCTAAACCCTAATCATATTTGATCTCATTTGATTCTCACAACAGTTCTGGGAGAAAGGAGTGGTTATTATTTCCATTTTCAGTTAAGAAAACTGAGTCAAACACAAGTTAAGTGACTTGCCCAGGGTCCTCAGCTAGTTTGTATCTAAGACTGGATTTAAACTCAGATCTTCCTGACAATCACTCCCTGAGCTCTATCCTCTGTCCCTTTAGCTATTAAGGCAGGCTAGGGTGAAGTGTACAGTGTAAACAAGGTAGCCACCTCCTTCTTCCCAGTCCCTCTTTAGAACCTGGATACTTCAGCAGCCCAGGGTCCCTCAGAGTCCTTCCTTATTCCCAGTGACTTAAAGTTGACTGCTTATACAGAAGATAACATCAACCTATCTCTTTCCATTCCTAGGGAATGTCCAAGGGGAAATGCCACAGTTTCACAATATCAGACTTATCCCCAACAGTAAAGGGAGGGTAATTTCTTCACGTAGGCTTGTTTAGAGGACCAAATGAGATAACATAGCAGAAAGACTTTGTCGTCATCAGCCCTCATGAAGATGGTTTTTGGACATGGCTATTGCAGAAATTTGACTAGGCATCTTTTTTGCAAGGGTTTTGTTTTTCTTTTCTTTTTTCACCAGGTGGATAGAGGGAAGGTGAGAGTGAGGGAAAATAGATATCTGCTCATTGTTAATTTAAAAAAAGAAAAATAATACAGATGCATGGAGAGGCTATTATCATTTTCATTTAAGTGGGAACACTCTCTAATTATTTTTTAATTGTATTTTATTTTTTCCAATTACATGTAAAGACAACTTTAAAGACACTTTGGTTAAAAATTGAGTTCCAAATTTTCTCCCTCTTTCCCCCCTCCCTAAGGCAGTAAGCAATTGGATAGAGGGTATGTATTTCGAACCATGTAAAATATATTTCCATATTAGTCATCTTGTGAAAAAAGAAACAGACCAAAAGAAACATACACACACACACACACACACACACACACACACACACACACACACACAGAAAGTGAAAAAAGTATGCTTTGATCTTCATTCAGACTCCATCAGTTCATTCTCTGGATGTGAATTAGCGATTTTCATCATGAGTCTTTTAGAAGTGTCTTAAAACATTGTATTGAAAAATCCCCTAATCTTTATGAGGACTTTTCTGCCCCCTGCAGTGACAATAACTGTCATTTATGTCGTGGTTTAAAATCTTATTTAGGTCTCACAACAACCCTGTGAGGAAGGTGTTAAACATATTATTAGTCCCATTCTATCAGTGAGAAAATCAAGACTCTTAGGGGTAAGGTGCCTTGTTCTTGGTCATACACACATTATCTCATTTGGGCCTTATACCTTACTTGTGAAAAGGGGGCCACAGGGATAGTTATTCCCATTTTACAGAGAAAGAAATCAAAACTCAAAGGAGTAAAATAGTGTGTCTACATTCACTAGCAAGTCGTTCAGTCATTTCAGTCATGTCCCATTCAATGAGCCCATTTGGGGCTCTCTTAGAGTCTGGAGGGGTTTGCCATTTCCTTCTCCAGCTCATTTTACAGATGAGGAAACGGAGGCAAACTGGGTTAAGTGACTTGCTCAGAGTGTCTGAGACCACATTTGAACTCAGGTACTCCTGATTCTAGGGCCAATGTTCTCTCCACCGTACCACCCATGTGTCCCTAAAAAGAGTGAGAAGCAAAATGCAAACCCAGGTTTTCCCGATGGCCAGTCCAGTGTTGTAGCCATTACCTCTTGCTACTTTTCCATAGTATGCAGTGTCATGCATCAGAATTAAGTTCTTTGGAAACTCCCTCCTGACTCAAACACATATTCTTTGTTTTTGTTCACTACAGGGGCTTTCTCTCTCTCTTTTTCTCTAATATAATTTTAATCAGTTCAAGGTCAATGGACTTTCCCATTCTAGACTCTCTCCCGATAGCCACTTGGATGGAATCAGGACTAGCTGCCCTCTCACTGCCCCTCCTCTGCAGGGAGTAAACGCTTATTAAATAGATCTCAAAACAGTTGGGAAACTAATCAGCTGTCTCCATGCAGTCCTGTGTTTTTGAAAGCCAGAGGGGATTTAAAAGGAACAATTACTGTCCCTCACCTCTTTGCCCTCCCATCTCCTACTCCTCCCACTTATCTGCTAAATCCATCCTGGGGTAGGAATTAGGAAGTGACCCTCCCTCAGATTATGTTGGGTTTTTAGTACAACATCACACATTTTCCATGTTGCTCCACCCCAGAATACTGCTAAAGCCATGTCTATCAACCCAGGCATGGGTTTTCTTAACATTGTAAAAGTGGATAGATGTATTGGTAGGGCCCTAGAGACAGAGTTAGCTGTCTGGAATTCTGGGTTCAACAGCTGCTTTAGGAATAATCACAAACATTGAATCAGTACTTGATGTCTTTTTAGAAAGGACTTTGCACCCATCGTATAGATCATCTTTCTCTACACACACAACTCAAGTGAGCAATCATTTATTAAACATCTACTTATGCACAAGGCACTACGCTAATTGCACTAGGAATTATAAATACAAAAGGAAGCGCTCTCTCTGCCTTCAGACCATATGCTGTCCCAAGAACACAGGGATTCAGCATGGACACAGATAGGTAGCTAGTAAGTGATTTGAAGTCTAAGAAAGTCCTAACAACTGAAGGGATCAAGAAGACTTTCTCAGAGGATGTGGCATTTGAAATAAGGGTGAGAAGGAGATAAGGATTCGGAGAGCAAGGAATATTCCAGAAAAAGAGAATCGCCTATACAAATGAATGGTGATAAGAAATGTATTACTGAGTTGGGAGGTGGGGGAGTGGATTGGCGAGACAGTAAATAGGTCAATGTGAGAAGTACAAGAAAAAATAAAATTGTAAATATATGTATGTAGGATAGCTATGTGTGGTTGGTAATTGTCTAAATATAAAGCTGGGTCAGCTGTCAGTGGCATGGATATATATCAGATCTGATACACTCCAAAGGAAATTTTGTTTTCCACCTTTGTTAAAACAGTCCTCCCTCTACTTTTCAGGACTATGGCTGGGCACTTGCTCTGTACCTAACCTTGGGGGATGTCTACCCCAAACATGTGAAGGCTTTTCCTTGTGGAATGGGCAGATGAGAACAATTTGTTCCAACAGCCATGAAGATAGCTGAAGCAGGCACTGTGGAGTGCTTAGAGCTTGGTCAGACATCAAAAACACCAAGGTCATCCACTGTATCCCAGGTCATCACCAGTTGTCATGTCTTTTGTCTTCCAACTGGACTTCAGTGACTGGAAGGGAAAAGTGAGACTGATGACTTAGGGCAACTATGCCTTACTTAAATCCAATTCACTCAAAAGTCAAGACGTCATCCATGATGTCATTGATCCTCTTTGAAAATGAAAGACAATACCTTAGCTCTCTCCAAGAGGGATATTGAGTTAGAATTATATCTATATCTCAAATATTGGTAGGGAAAAGGTATAATACTGTGGGGGCCCAAGATTGATGTCACTTTGCCTGATCACTTTCAAGGGGAGAGTTGTAATGAACTTACTATTGACAACTTTGCTCCCTTTCACCAAATACTGATTACACAAAGGCCATATGAATATCCCTCTTCATCAAAGTAAACAGCAAACAGAAAATGCGGAAGTCATACCAAATAGAAAAGACCAAAGAATTCCAGAAGAATAAACTGTATTTACTTCAGCTAGGAGTGAGATGAAATCTCAACTCAACTAAGGATAGAGGGAATGATGTCACTAAGAGGTGTCTACTTTTATAGTCTATGTTTGTGAGCAATGGGGCTCAAGGGAAATGCTAACCCTAGTTCCCCAGGAAGATCTCTTTTCCACCATTTAAAAGTCTGAGCTTACTTCTCCTAATTATCTCTTTCAAAATCCTCCAACCATCTGAAATCACTTCTCCCTCACTTCTATCATATGCATTGTCATAGGCTCAAAGATCTCTCAGCCAGTCAGGAATCACAATCCTGTACAGGTACATAGTAGTATAGACATAAGGCTCTCAGGTAGTAAAATAACAGCTGGAATTCAATCTAGGTCCTCTGATTTCAAACCCATTGTGTTTCTGCTACATTCTGAATATCTTGTTAATCAGAAAGATATTTCCAATTGTTAGACAAATAAAGAAAAGAGGTTAGGATAACAGAAATATCTCACATTTATCCTTCCTGGGGAAGTATGACCTATGAAAGAAAAATATTGATGCATTTTTTGAAATATATATGGCTTAGACTTTTTACACATTAGTAACAATACATTTATCTAGTATTAAAATGCATAGAAAGGATGTTGGAATAGCCAAAAAAAAAAAGACAGAAAATCCACCATGTAATTTAATTAAGACAGTTTTAAAGGAACCAGCTTCCTACAAGTATATGTCCATTAGACCCTCTTTAAATTATCAGTTAGAAAGGCCTAAATTAATCTATTTCTTCTGTAATATCAATGTAATGAAGAGGTAAAAACATGTGACCTATTTGCTATAATCATTTTCTAAGTCTTTTCAAAGAATTTGTTTCATTTTTCTTGCTCTGCCAGCTCTTGCATTTATCCCCAGTTCTACTTTGACCAAATCTACTATACCTCAGTAATCTTCTTTTCATTTACTTTCCCAACAGTCTTATTTTTAATAAGAGGTAACAGATCATCTCTAAGGTAATAGTTTGACTCTGTGTATTCAACAGAGATAATCAAGTGTTTTATCTCTCATATTGTAATTGGCAAGCATGTTATCTCCAGAGGCCAATGATGGCTGTCTTTAAGTATTTGAAGGGCTGCCATATGAAAAAGGGATTAGACTGGTTTTTGCTGGCCTCAAAAAGTGCTAGAAGGTGGAGGAGAGGAGGAGGGCAGGAAAATTTGTGAGTTCCATATATGGAAAAGTTTGCAGAAAATTAGAGTAGTCCTGATCAGAATGGGGACAGCAGGTGGTATGAGTTCCTTTCCCTGGATGTTTGCAAACTTAGTTTGAATGACCCTATTGTCAGGGATGGTATAGGGGGATTCCTGGGTAGTTATAGTTTATACTTAATGACCTGTAAAGTTTCTTCCAGCCCTGATGAGAGCTTCCATCATCAAAAGTGAACAGCTTTGTGAGAACTATCACTTCAAGTTTTGCCTTGAGGCCTGAGGAAACACGGTCATGACTCATTTGGCTCTAATGACTATGTCACCAAAAGCAGGTCCTTAGTCTGGAGAGGGAAAATGGTTTAAGGGAATACAGTACTGTCTTCTCTATAACAATGACAGTCATCTCTTTGTGCAAGACAGTCCAGGAGCTCCACAACTCTACTGTCTAAAGAACACATCATCCATCTCTGGCCATCTTGCCCCAGACCCTTATCCATAATGGAATTTGGATGATAAGTATTATTCTCATTGCCATGCATTTTGACTTTGCAATATAGAAAATAATGTTAGTTTTTCAAGCATCTAAAATAATAGCTCATATTATATAGTGCTTTCCTTATCTTTGAGGTAGGTATGAAAACATTATTACCAGAAGCTCTCCTCTCATAGCCCATAAAAATGGGCTGCCAAATTTACTGAGAAAATTACTCTGAAAAAATTCTAGAGCAGCAGAAGTCACAAAACGACAGAGTGAAAGAAATTTCCAGCCCAAGGCAGCCTGGAAGGCCAACAGGAAAGGTCTATCACACTAGGCTCAGAGCAGAGCACAGCCCATAGAGCCCAGACCAGCCTTGGCCACATGGCAGGCAGGGATAGCACTGGAGTAGGCCTCAGGAGTCAGAATCACAGGGAGCAGCTGCAGTTCCCAGATTACTCAACCCACAAATGCCAAAGACTGCTTCAAAGGTCAATGAGAAGGCTCTTTCTGCTGGGTGAGAAGAGAGCAGCGTCCATTTTTTTGGAGCCCTCAGGCTAAAAACCCCGGGGGAATCGAGCTGCTGATCTAGGTCTCAGCCTTGAGTGGTGGTCCTGGGGTGAGGAGAAGCACTGACTGAGATGGAGCTGGTAGAAGCTCTGGAGAGGGAATTCTACTCACAATTCTGGGCAGAAAAACTTGTTTAGGTTACTTTCTTGGTGAACAGGTATTTTCTTTCATGCTTTTGGATGAGGAAGAACAATGCATATCATCAGAGGAAGACATAACAGTCAAGGCTTCTGCATCCAGAACCTCCAAAATAAGTACGCAATAGTCTCAGACCACAGAAGAGCTCAAAAAGGATTTTGAAAATCAAGTAAGAGAGGTGGAGGAAAAATTGGCAAGAGAAATGAGAAAGTGTTTACATTCCTACATGGAAAATAATATTTATAACTCTTGAAACTTTTCTCAATATTTTAGTAGCTGCAGGGATTACACACACACACAGACGTACACACACACACACACACACACACACATGCATACACAGAGGGCACAAGGTGAGTTGAATAGGAAGGGATTAATAAAAAAATAAAATTAAGGGGCGAGAGAAGAATATATAGGGAGGAGAAAGGGAGAAATGGAATGGGGCAAATTATCTCTCATAAGAGAGGCAAGAAAAAAGCTTTTTCAGTGGAAGGAAAAATGGAGGAGATGAGAGGGAAAAAGTGAAGGTGGGGAGGTGATACAAGAGAGGGCAAATGGGAAGAGGGAGTAATTAGAATTAAACACTTTAGGGGAGGGACAAGGTCAAAAGAGAGAATAGAATAAATGGGGGGCAAGATAGGATGGAGGGAAATATAGTTAATCTTTCACAACATAATTATTATGGAAGTCTTTTACAAAACTACACATATATAGCGTATATTGAATTATTTGCCTTCTCAGTGGGGATAGGTGGGAAGGGAGGATGGGAGAGAAGTTGGAACTCCAAGTTTTAGGAATGAATGTTGGGAATTGTTTTTGCATGCAACTGGGAAATAAGAAATACAGGTAATGGGGTATAGAAATCCATCTTGCCTTATAAGAAAAGAGAGAAGATGGGGATAAGGGAAGAGAAGAGAGTGATAGAAGGGAGGGCAGATTGGGGGAAGGGGTAATCAGAACACATGGTGTTTTGGGGGGGAGGGGAAAGATGGGGAGAAAATTTGGAACTCAAAATCTTGTGGAGGTGAATGCTGAAAACTAAAAATAAATAAATAATTTTTTTAAAAAAAGGAAAATATTATCATCTCTGTTTTACAGATGAGGAAACCAAAACTCTGTGTTCATCAATGACTTGCCCAAGATTACAGAGCTAATAAGTGATTGAGGGAGGATTTGAATGTAGGTCTCCTAACTCCAAGACTAGAACCCTATTCATTATGACACATTACTGCTTTCCATGGTTTTCAGAGAAGGCACATATCACTTGCCTGTCAAAAACCATCAGATTAGCAGCACAACCTTTCTGCTTCTCTGCTACTATGTCATTCATTCTGACCATTTAGCTTTCCTTGTTCAGACTCCTTGTTAACTGAGTCCCATCTTCTACTCTTACCTAGAAAAGAGGTTCATGCTAAGACACTTTCTGAAAGGCTATATAAAGAATGGTGAGACTAAGCTACCATGAAGTTACCACTTGGTTAGAATGAGGGCAAGGAAAGTGGATTATCTTTTAATTTACTGCCCAGAAAAACTGGAAAATAAAGATCATAGAAGAAATCTTAAAACTCAGTCTAAGAATCCCATATTTTTTTTTTGTCTTAAAGATGAGGAAATTGAGGCAAAAAGAGGTGACCTGATTTATAGAAATCAAAGAGATGGTAACAGCAGAACCAGAAGTCAACCTCATCAAATCTAAATCTCACTCACATCAAATCTAAAGGGAATCTAATCTTACATCTAATAGGTACTTGATAAATACAGACAGTCCCCAACAACTTACCATGTATCCAAAGTTTGTGAATTGTTTGTTTCTATGGGGAAATGAATTCTTACTTCAAGGCAGCTCAACTCAGTGAGCATTTACGGGCCTATTATATGCCAGGTTCTGGGCAACATTCTGGGTATACAAAGGCAAAATGAAATAGTCTCTTCCTTGAAGCAGCAACGATTCTCTTGGGGGAAAACAACATGTCCACAAAAAATTAAATAAAAATATATGCAAAATAATTTCCAGGAGGGAAGGCACATTTCTAATATGAAAGGCAATTTGGTACAACAGAACTAAGTTTCTAGAATGAAACATGTAACAAGAGGATGAAATGGGATGGATATACAAAAAGGACATTCCCAGTACTACAACATGGGTTAGCCCATGAAAGCCCAGTTAATCCATACTATAATTGAACTATATAACCTAAATACTATGCATGCTATAGAACCTACAAACCCTAACTGGATCAATCTGAATAACATGTCTTCTCTAAATGCAATCTTCCAAGTGGAAATGGTGACCATCTCCCTTTCTACTTCTTTTTTTTTTCTTTTTATATATTAGCTTATTTTTAGTTTTCAACATTTACTTCCACAAATTTTGAGTTCCAAATTTTCTCACCATCTCTCCCCTCCTCCTGATTCCAAGAAGGGATGCATTCTAATTACCTCCCCCAATCTGCCCTCCCTTCTTTCACCCCTCTCCCTTCTCTCCCTTTCTACTTCTTGCACTGGTCATAGCTCTTACATTACAGCAGTGTTGGGAAAGGGAATTGAGAATGGAAGGAGATAATATATGCCCTTGATGGCACTAGGAAGACTCCTAGAGACTCCTAGCTTTGGCAGAGAATGAATAGATAGCCATCCCGGGTATCTTCATCAGAAGCAACAAGAGAAGGAAAAGTTTGGCAGTCTTGGTGGAGAAGTGAGATTGTAATGACCATACTATATACAGGAAGTCCATAAGTCAGGTTTGTAAGTGGGTAGTGGCCTTATGTTCACTTTTTTCATCCACAACTACTAGGGAAGACTGTGCATCTACAGGAAATATGGTTCTTAATAGACCAAAGTTAACCTGGGAAGAGAGCCAGGTTAGCCCTGGTGTCTTTGAGTCACTTTTCTTTGGGCTAAGGCCAATCCATCCCCCTTGCCACAGTCATCTCTGAGACAGTTCATTTGTGTTCCAGAAAAGGCTGTGTATTATTCATTCTGGAATTCATGAAGAAACTTGATGTTTATGAGAATCAGCCTTCCTTGGTTCCTCTCTGTTTATGGAACCTAGAGAAAGTTTTCACAAAAGAATTGGACAGGTCAGTATTGGGTAAAGCAAGAAACCTTTATTTTGACTTGTTTTAATTCATACAAGGAAAGGCCCAAGTCCTAAAATGAAATACCTGGGGCAAGGGTATGTTTAGAGAGGACAGAGGTGGGGTAGAGTGGAGTAACAAGGAAAGAAGCATCTAGGGCAAAGGATAGTCTTTGGGTCATAGTAGGAGGAAGATTGAGGTTAACAATAGTATTTCAGAGAGACTACCCAGAACTTTACTAAGATCTCTTATTCAATTTGTGGGACATTACCTTCACAACAGACCAGTTTGAAGAGACTTTTACATCTTGGTAGGAGAAGAAGGTGGGGATATTCATCTTGAATGATCTTTAATCTCTGATGTCACAAGCATAGAAATGTTAGATATTGACTGGAAGAGGAACAGTTGAGTGCAGGCATGGGATATGATAATTTCCAGAAATTGGATGTGGAGGAGAGGAAAGGTTAGATAGTGTGTCCAGAGCAATGCACTGTCAATGTGAATCTAATAGGTCTGAGACAGACCCATAGCTGCCATATTACTATAGCTGAGCAAATTACTGGGCTACCCAGGCCTGGCTAGATAAAAATTTGGTAAAGAAGATTGGGAAGAGGATGTTCTCTCTAATGCTGGTAGAGTTAGGGATGGTGACATCTGACCCATGAGCCTACATTCTGCTACAGTTTTCTTAATAGTGAAAATATGTATTTTGAGTTGTTTTTCTAATAAGTCATGATGATTTCTAATGAGCAATCCGAGATCATTTGGTCCTACTTCTTTGAGAATTGCCCTAAGACTTAATAGTTAATATTCCATTAACTACCTCATAGAGTATGAAAGTGTTAGAGATTAAAGAGAAATTTAAAATTCAAACCACTCATTTTATGGATTATGAAATCAAAGACTTAATGTGGAAAGTGAGAAGTCCAAGGTCACACAGGTAGCAACAATCACACTGGCTCAAATCCAGGTTTCTTGAACCCAAATCCAATGGTCATTGTACCACACTACACATCCTCTCCTCACGTTTTATTTTTTGATCCAAGCTATGATTGTATTGGTTTAGAGAGTTCACTGTAAGAAGACTTTCTATCAATGTTTATTACCATTTCTCTGTTTATTGTCTTTTCTTTTTCATTTTTTTCTGAATTAACAAGCCTTTATCTTCTCCAAATGAAAAAAATATAAAAACAAATAACTCATAACAAATATGTACGGTCACCTACTTAGAGGTTTGTTGGTACACTGAGAGGTTAGGTGGATAGTCTGCATCAGAACTGGAGGCCAGGTCTTCCAGGCTGTAATCCAGCATTCAAGTCTCTCTATCACGACAGCTACCCTGTCTCTTCCCTCACTTATCCCACTCTATTTTGCATCATCTTTGTGATGCAAAGCTTCTGAAGCAGGGTTTTGTGTCAGATCCTTCTCTGGATACAAAGTGCTTCCAGCTTTGTACTAAGGAGCATTCAATGAATGTGGGTAAATTTGAACAGGATCCATTTACAAGTTGGGATCAATAACTTACCCTCTCTGCAGGCAAAGCTGTTGTAGATCTATAGAGATGTACCTGTGACCTTGGCCAGATACTACTACTACTACTAACTCATCCTTTTGGATGGAGTGGGACTAGACCTGGGATTTTATTGACCTAAGGACCTCCACATGAGGCAACTGTCTATACCAGGGAAGATCACTATCTGCTGTATAATGTTACAGACTTAGAGAACTGACTAAAATCTTACTGAGATTAAACGACTTGCTCTGGATCACATAATGTACAGTGCTTGAAAGCTCATAGGATCATAGATTTAGAGCTAAAAGGGACCTTAGAAGACTAATAAGTCCAACCTCTCCATTTTACAAATGAGAAACTGAGACCCAGAGTGATCAGATAACTTGCCAAGGTTATACAGCCAGCACGTGTTTGAGCCAGGATTTAGACCTGGTTTTTCCTGACTCAAATTTCAGTATATCATGTTTTCAGTATGCAAAGTCTTTCCTTCACAGCAAACCTCTGATGTAGCAAAAGTATTAGCCACCATTTACCCAGGAGTACTGGGAGCGATCAGAGGAAGCCTCTTGCTTTTTGGGCTCAAACACTTCCTAAGAAGCACACATAGGTTTCTAGCTCCTTGCACTGGGGCATGTGCTCTCATCTCTTGCTAAGGGACATGCATAACCTAATGTGATGGTTCTCAGGGGGTCTCTTGGTTATGGTGACTAGAGGATTATGTCAAAGATGGTTTGCAACTGAGCCTGGAAAAGCCACTCACTTGGTAGCCTATAAGAAAGTTTCTATCTCCCTTTGTCAGGCTTTCCTTTCTTAAACCAGATTCAGGTTCAATCCTCCCTTGGACTTCTAGCAAAGGAACAAAAGACAAGTGCATTTCTCTCCCTACCTCTGTAAGGTTAATGGAATATAAGATCTTCCCTGTCCATTAACGGGCCTATGTGAATACATGTTCCTTTTTCCTTGGAACATGGACCATGTTCCCAGGTCTAAAGGTACACAGGTATTTTGATACCAGATGTCTTGCTGCTTTGAACTTCTGCTCATTCATAGCTGTGACACATTCTAAGTCACAGACAGTCTATCAGATGATTCAGGGAGATTTATATTGCCTTGGGAAAGGAACTTGCCTAAGGGGAAGGGAAGGCTTGTTTGCAGGAAGGCTTTCACACTTTTTGGCCCTAAGTCCACTAGGCACTGAGTTACATGGATTGTGATGCCATCTGGCTCTGAGCCTATTAGTTGAAAACTATATATACTGGAAGGTTGGTATTTTGTTTGGAGAGTCACTCATGAGAAGAATGTTTCTTTATGATTTAGCCAGATGAGACTCTGGGTAGCCATTGTTAAGGAGCCCCTAGGCTTTAAGAACCCAGATGTTGGTGCTTCCTGGTCTGATATCTATTACTCTGTTTAGACAGTTGGAGCCCTGTCTATTGAATTCTTTCTTGGATACTCACTTCTTTCTATTTATCTGCCTGTATTATTTAATTAAAGTAAGATTGTTGAGCCCTTTGAAGCTGTCAGATCAAAAGATCCTCAAATACAAGTCTCAAGAGAGGCATAAAATGTAAATAAGGGGAAACAAAACAACTTGTTATTCAATATGGGCAAACTATTTACATCTCTATAAGGGAAGGTGATACTTGTTAATCTTGAGAATTGTATATTTATTATGATATTTAAAAGGGATATACATAGAGAAAGTGGGTATAAATTAATTGATGTGATGATAAAAAATGTGATTTAAGGGTGCAAAGGGATTGTAATGAGAGATGTGAAAAGGAGGAGATAGAAAAAGGTAAATTCCATCACAGGAAGAGGCACAAAAACATATTACAGTAGAGGGAAAGAGGAGAGGGAGATGAGCACTGTCTGAGAGTTACTCTGAGTGGGTTCAAGGAGGGAACAATGAAATCAGTTAAGTATGGAAATCTAACCAGCCCAACAGGCAAGAGGAGGGGAAAGGGGAAAGAAAACAGAGAGTGGGCTTAAAGGGAGGGAAGAAGTAATAAGGGAAAAGAGGAAACAAAAGGAGGGGGGCTGAAAGAAAGGAGGGAAGACTGAGGGAGGTGGTGGTCAAAAACTAAAACTCTATTTTGGAGTAGAAGGGAGAACTAAAAGTATAAATGGGGGGAAATAAGATGGAGGGAAAGACACAGATAGTAATCACAGTTTATCTGTGAATGTGAATGGGATGAACTCTCCCATGAAAGGAGATGGATAGCAGAATGGATTAAAAACCATAATCCAACACTATGTTGTTTACAAGAAATACATTTGAAATAAGGGGATACCTGCAGGATACAGGTAAAAGGTTAGAGCAAAATATATTATGCTTCAGCTGATATAAAAAAAGCAAGGGTAGCAATCCTAATCTCAGACAAAGCAAAAGTAGAAATAGAGCTAATCAAAACAGATAAGGAAGGAAACTATATCCTGCTAAAAGACACCATAGACAATGAAGCAATATCATTACTAACATATATGCACCAAGTGGTATAGCAATCAAATTCTTAGAGGAGAAGTTATGGGAGTTACAGGAAGAAATACACAGCAAGGCTACACTAGTGGGGGACATCAACCTCCTTTTCTCTGAACTTGATAATCTAACCTCAAAATAAACAAGAAAGAAGTGAAGGAGGTGAATAGAATTCTGGATAAGGTGGATATGATAGATCTCTGGAGAAAATGAAATGGGGATAGAAAGGAATATGCCTTTTTCTCAGTGTTACATGGCACATATACAAAAACTGATCATGTACCAGGGCATAAAAACCTCACAATCCAGTGCAAAAAAGGCAGAGCTAGTCAATGCATCCTTCTGAGATCATAATGCAATAAAAATTATATGTAATAAAAAAGGTCAAAAATTAATTGGAAACTAAATAATCTATTTCTAAAGAATGAGTGGGTTAGAAAAGCAAATCAAAGAACCTGTGCTAGCAGCTCACCCTGTGTTCTAGTGTGGTTGCTAATACAACCTTCCAATCCTAGCTGTAATGGCAGCTACAACTTGAGAATATGTGCTTATCTAGGTTAGCCAGAGACCAGATGTTTCTTTTCCTGAGCCAAGATCACTAACTAGTTATCCCCAGGAATGGACAGTTCCATCCCTGGCTATAACCTCCGAAGAGCTCCTCAGGCAAGAGAGAAGATATGATAACCATTAATATTATCTTGAACTTGAAGGGACTCACTGGCCAGAAGATCTGAACTTTGTGAGTTGCTTAGACAGGGCAGTTCCAAAGTGAATGCAAAGTATCTTATAGCGATCCTACAAAGTTGCCTTTAACTCCTGGGACAATGTAATTTTTAAAAAGTGTTTTAGATATTTATTAATATGTGCTAATGAGCCGTCTGTGTTTTAAACATTTCTTTGGTGGTTAAAGAAATAAATTGCTGTCATACATGTAATATCTATATTATTCATTGAGTACTTTTTCTGGAGGAGAACTTGTTAATTTCCTTCAGGGTTGACTCCAGCTATGAGGAAGAAGAGTTTAAGAGAGTTTACCCAAAACTTGGGTTGGGGAGATATAAAGTCAGAGTATAAGAAAAGCATAATTTATTCTCACTCTCTACATGATCCATCTGTCCCAGGGTAGAACCCAGTTTCTCATAGTTCATAGCTGTTTGTGATAAAGGGTTCTACAGGATCATTGGTATGGTTGGAATAATATCCTAATCCTTCCGCCCATGCAAGTTAGGCTAGCTTTTCCTTAAAAGGCGTATTGAGATCTTCCGCTAAACTTGGTAGACTCAGGGAACTAAAGACTCAGTCTGTTGATGTCACTTTCTCATTGCTTGATTACAAAGTAACTTTTAGGAGATGTTCTGATTCTTAGTTCCTAGTGGATAACTGAGGCAAGGGAACTTTGCTTAGCCAAATTAATTCAATGCCGATCCTTATTGAATATTCTTCTGCTATGGCTAAGCAATTCTCTTTTGTCAACTGCTAAATGGCCTATGAATTCTTATTCTTATGTCCAATATCAAATCTGAAAGAACTAGCCTGAGTTAGACTGAGCCCCAAATAGTGGATAATATAAGTGAATATAAAATCTGAAATAAAAGCATGACTAAATAACTATCCAATTACTGGAGAGAAGGGAGGACCTCTGAGAAGGGGAGACACGAGAACTATTGAAATAGTAATACGTCTATGAATTCTTACTTTTTACAGTTCCTTCCAGTTCAATACATAATTATTAAGAGCCTACTATGAAATGAAAATACGAAATGGTTTAAGTGTAAAGACCGTAATGATAAATATCACACAGAACAAGCTCCCAAAGCTACTTATATTCTTACAGGATCATATAAATACATGATTACATAAATATCTATGAAGGAAAAGTGATGGAAAAAAGTGAGAGAAGTTTAGGTAAATTACTAAGAGAAACCAGAATAAAAGTAAGTAGCTACTAAGATATACACCCCAGGAGGTGAATCATACACAAGGCCAATAACTAATCTACTTGAAGCAAGAATCTAATTGGATCCCTAGTTAAGGATAAGAAAAGGTCAGTCAACTTACCTGAGCCAATAAAGGGAGGCAAGGGTATAAAGCCACAGATGAGCCCAAGTTCAGAGCAAGAGAACCAGTTGGTCTGGAATGAGTAACCATGGGGTGCAGGTTCAGCTGTGAGGGCCCCAGTGTGGGCTGGGCCAAGATGGCCCATGGCCACAAGGTGTAGGTGGAAGAAGCAATTAGCTCTTTAAAGGCAGAACCTACAGAGTCAGCTTGTAGAATCTATCCCTGAGAACCAGCTGCTCTCAGGTTAGGGCAGGGGGATTTGATGAATAGCTTCTCAAGGTCTAGAAGATGGAGAGAGCAGAGTGAAGGAAATGCTAAGGTCTGAAACTCAAGGGCTAAGTGCCTCTGGGGTCCAGGTCTTTCTCACTGAGAGTCTCTAGGAAGAAGAAACTCTGCCTGGCCCTTCAACTCCTGTGCCATATTGAGGATTGGAGAAGCAGGATCCCAACACTGCTGTGCCAGCCAAGTCAATGGCAATGGAACTGGAACCAAGCAAATATTAAAGCACAGACTGAAAAGAGGAAAGTTAGGCAGGAAGGAGGAAACTAAGGAGAGAAGGGCAGTGTCCCCACCCACTGCTGTGAAACAAGAGAGTCTGACTCCGTAACATGGATTCTTAGTGGGAACTTCTTTTGGGGGGAGGGCGGGGTCATGGAGAAGATCTGAATGATCCTGGGCAAGTCACTTAACCTCTGTCAGCCTCAGTTTCCTGAACTGTAAAATAATATTAATAGCTCCTCTCCATTAGGGTTGTTGTGAGGACCAAATGAAATAATATTTGTAAAACACTTAGAACAATGCCAGGCATATAGTAAGCACTGTACAAATATTAGTCATCATCATCATGGACCCCACTGACAATCCTGGCAAAGTCCTTCTCAGAATAATGTTTTTAAATGCATAAAATGAAACATACAGGTTTAAAAAGGAAACCAGTTATACTGAAATACATTTATTAAATTTTTTAAAAAATAAGTTCATGGACCTCAACGTCAAGAAGCTCTGCATAAAGATGTTTGTGAACTGATATGTTTTCTTATTTACCCCTTATTCCTTCCTCATCTGACAGAGACATTCTACTGACACGCATTTGCAAATCTCCTCTAAAGTGCTGAAGGATTAGATAGGTTGTTATCAGGGATCAAAGGTGGAGGCACAGTGAACTGTGAGGTTTTCACCCTTCAGGGGGTCCCAGGGTTGCGGATCTAGGTAATTCTCACCATTTCTTACATACCTGTCAGGCGCCAGGCATTGGGCTAGGGTCTGCAGGGAAGCAGTGATAAAACTAAAACAATCCCTGCTCTCCTGGAATACATGTAGTCTATCAGAGATGACAACACGGACATATATACCAGGGCCACTGGGCTTCTTCAGTTCAAACACGGACACCCCTTGAGGGCCTTTTCCGAGCATGCCCAGTTTCCCTAACATGCCTACTTGGTTGTTTGTCTGCAGCTTGAAAACTGGCCAGGCTGAGCCATTCACTCTTAAATATATACAAAACGCAACAACAGGTAATTTTCTGAGGAGGGAAGAAGGATGCACTTGCAGAGGGGAAGAAAGAAGGTATCAGAAAAGACTTTTTATGTGGGATATTTTGTTTCACTGGCATTCGAACTGTGCTAAGCATTCTAATAAGAGGCGGTAAGGAGGGAGTGTGCTTCAGGCATAAGGCACAGCCTGTGCAAAAACATAGTGATTGGAGATGTGGAAGGAACAGACAAAGGGGACAATGTGGCTGAACCAGAGAGTGGGTGAATAGAGTAAGGTACAATAAGGATGAAAAGGGTAGGTTGGATCTAAGTCGTAAACAGCTTTGAATGCCAGAGTTTAAATGCTTAATCCTAAAGGTAATAGGGAATGACTGAAGTTTCTTCAGCAGGGCAGTAACACATTCTGATCTGTGCTTTAGGAATATCATTTTGGCAGCTGGGTGGAAAAGGAATTAAAGATGAAGAGACTTGACACTTGGAAACAAATTAAGAGGCTACTGCAACAGTCCAGATGAGAGATAAGGAGGACCTTAACCAGGGTAAAAAAGGACATTTTCTGGAGGACTTAATTCTCTTTCTACCAAGTGTAGAGCAACTGATAAATCATTAATTTTTATTCCTGGTGATCTCATCTTTCCAAATGAGAAAGAAGTCTTGAGGGGAAATTATACTCTCGGCCTAATGCTGATCAGTTAGGAAAAACTGCAAAAGCAGAAATAGTGGAAATGATAAATATTCTCCTGGCAGAAAGACACCATTCCATCTTTGAATTTGTGATGGAGGAAAGAAAAATCAGACATATTTGGGCATGCACTCTATATTTTGGATCAGCAGATTTCAAAGGATTCTGATAAATAATAGGGGGTATACTATGGCTGCATTTCTATAGGAAAAGTTAACTCAATATGGATCTCTCAAGAATGACATTTATTTTTTTTAATTTTCCGTTAAAAATTCCAAACTGAATGCTAAACAAAATGACCATTTCCAAATAAAAATAAAACATAAAAAAAGGATTTTACATCCAATTACAAATCTCCATTCCATATAGATTATTTTTCCTTTCCAGTATCTAATAAAGCTATTTTGTATGTATGTGTTTTTTGTATGCATTTTTCTATATCTCTTTGGAATGACATTCTTAAGACATAGACATGATTCTGAGGAAGACAAAAGACAGGATCTTCAACTCTTTTGCTTTCTCAGCTAAAGAGGATGACTGTTAAAACTAGAAAAGAAAGAAGAAAATTGTTCATAGGAAACTGAAATCCAAGATAGATAGAGAGATGGTAAGAGAGCACCTAGCAGCCTTCAATTTGTTCAAGTCACCAGGACAAGTGAAGCACATTTCAGGATAAAAAATTATGGATATGATTGATTACTATAGTCATGTCAGTGATCTTCGAAAAATCATGTAAAATGTGCTAGCTGCTTTAAGACTTGCTTTTAAGGTAAGCAAATGTCATGATTTTTTTTTAAACAAGAGGAAATAAATCTGCCTTTGAGTACTAGGAAAACTCTAAAATGCAAAAAAGAAAAGTGGTGGGAGTGTTGGGGTTAGGGGAGATAGTTTGTAAGTATTTAGAAAACAAACAAGAATCACTGCTGGTCAATATAGCATCCATCAAGCCTATTTTTTAATTAGTCTAGTAATTATTAGACAACTAGATCATGGAAATACCATTTAATTCATTTCAATAAATATTTTTTAAGCCTCATATTCCTGGGTTGATCACATGGCAAAAGCACGAGGTCAAAAAAATACAAGATGTGTTCCCATCACTTTGAATGGATCCCTAGCAACAACCCCATGGGAAGATATGGACATAGTGGCTCAGCATGGTCTGTCATGGATGGGTTGGGTTCTGAAGCACTGGCATCAATGAGATGACAGAGTCTTTGAGCATATCTCAGAATTCACCATGTATGTTAGGAAGAATTCTCGTAGACAAGATAGAGAGATGGGAGTTGGGTGACAGACCCAATGGATAAATAATGGCTTGGAGGGAGGTCTCTTATAGCATGTCCAGGGAGCTGTCCTTGATCTTAGACTCTTCAATGCTTTCATTCATTAAAATGCGGAAGGCATAAGTGACATGCATATCAAATTTGCAGAGAGTGCAAAGTTGGATAAAATAACTAAGGCCATGTCTGACTAAATCAGGGTTCAGAAAGATCATGATCAGTCTGAACTGAATCATATAAGACGATGTTTAATAGGTATGTGTGTGAACATTCTATTGTGGTTCAGGCATTTCGGTTGTGTCTGACTCTCCATGACCCCATTTGGGGTTTTCCTGGCAAAGATACTGGAGTGCTTTGCCATTTCCTTCTCCAACTCATTTACAGATGAGGAAATTGAGGCAAACAGGGTTAAGTGATTTGCCCAGGGTTACACAGTGTCTGAGGCCAGATTTGAACTCAGGAAGAGGAGTCTTCCTGATTCTAAGTCCAGTGTTCTATCCACTGTGCCAGCTCCAAAAAAACCAGCTTCCCTAGTATAAGACAGGTTCACCCAGATAAAAGGAAGAAATAGAAAAAACAAGGTTAACATCTATATCTCACTTAATATGTGCCAGGCATTGTGCTCAGGGTTTTACAACTATTATTTCACTTGATCTGCACAACAAGGCTGGGAGGTACATGCTTTATAATTCTCATTTTATAAGTGAGGAAAACAGAGATCACACAGTTAACTTCTATGTGAGGTCAGATTTGAACTCTGGTCTTCTTAACTCCACACGCAGTGTTCTATCTACTGAACCACCTACCTGCAAGAGAACAATTCCCATGAAAAAATTGGAGGGTTTAATGAACTGTAGCTCTCTGAACATCAACTCCACAAATACTGCCTCTATTCCAGCCTTCCTACTGCCCGCCCCCCAAACCTCTGAACCCAATTCCTAGAACCACCCCAGGCTCTGACAGGTGAACTTTCACATTATCTCTCCCACATCAGGCCTCTTCCTCACATCAACTCCCAGTCTACGTAGGCTCTACATCCTCCCCCTAATCTCCAGCTTCCCTTACTATGCTATCTGCTCCCATTAAAATGTAAGCTCTTTGAAGGCATGAACTGTCTTGTGAAATTTCTCGTATCCCTTAGTGCTTAACACATTATAAATATTTAATGTATGTTTAACCGAGCTGCTGTTCAGTGATGTCCTACTCTTTGTGACCCCATGGACCACCTCATGTCAATGCTATCCATGGGGTTTTCTTGGCAAAGATAATACAGTGGTTGCCATTTTATTCGCCAGTGAATTAAGGCAAATAGAAGTTCAGTGACTTGCCCAGGGTCACGCTGACACCAGGTTTGAACTCAGTTCATCCTGACTTCAGGCTAGTACTCTATCCATTGAGCCATGTCTAATGAGTCAATATATGACCTGGCAGCCAAAAAAGAGAGAATGCTATCTTATTGAGAAAGGTATTGTTTCCAGAATGAGGGTTGATGGAGTTGTTCGACTAAGTCCTGATGACATTTTAGGAAGGAAATTTGAAAAGAAGGAGCACATTCAGAAAAAAAAATGTAGGAGACAGATGAGGAGACTATGAGGATCCATTGAAGGAAAGGGGGTTGTTTGGTGGAGGGAAGGTTTGGAAAAGATACAACAATTTTTTTCAAGAATTTGAAGGGCTGTTATGAAACAGGGGGCTAGATTTTTTCTGCTTGGCCTCTGAGGGCTAAACTAGGATCAATTTTTCCTTAAAAATAAACTGTATGAAAATGGGGGAGGGCACTGCCTTAAGAAGGAATTGGTTCCCCTCAACGGAGCCTGGATGACCATTTGTTGGGGAAGCTCTAGATGGGACCCTCCGAAGTCCCTTCCAGGTGAGAGATTCCGTACATCTTCTCCATGAGACTTAATTGGAAGATGGTCCTTGCTGAGTCCTAAATGACCACCCTGTATTTTTTTTAACTTTATTTTATTTTCAATTCATATAACAAAATAAATATTTCCATAAAACAGCCCAAAAAAAATGATTGCCCCTGAAACTTCAAATCCACCACATACAATTTACTATTCCCTGAAAATATACAACAAAGTTATCATGGAAATTTCTTTTTATTTTCCTTTTTTTCTTCCCTTACCCTTCACCCTTGAGATATCTATACCACCATCTTCCCAGAATTCCCCCTCCCCCAACATGCCCACTCCATATTGAGGGTGAAGGCTGGAGAAATAGACTGCTGAAATAGCAACCCTATGGTTTGCAACTGGATGCCAGTTTAAAAGCCCAGAGTGAAAAGGAGAAAGTAAAGCAGAAAGGAGAGGGCTGAGGAGAGCAGGGATTGTCTTATTAATGCGAAGGATCAAAATTAATCCTAAAAACATTTGCCAACTGAAACTACTTCCCTGTTATTTTGTCCCCCTCCTAGCTTCTTTATTGCACATTCCCCTGTGTTTTTTAAAAAATAAATCTCCTGTTATCAGGGAACAAGGGAAGGGGTGGAGAAAAGAGGGGAATCAACTTTGCTGACCCAGCAAGCTAGGCAGCTAAAACCTAGGAGACAATAACAAAGGAGACCCAGGCTTGCTGCTGGAAGGAAGGAGATGAGTCTTGCAGGAGGCCTGTGGCCCCAAAAAACAAATCCTAAACATAAATACAACTTTTCAGTTATTTCCATCACCTTCGCACAAGCACACCCCTCGTTGAAATCATTCTTTCACTCTAATGGCTGCATAATTACTGAAGGCAGAAGTATGATAGGTGCTTGGCAGCTTTGCTAAACCAAGCCCTGAGAAAGGCCAAACCCACAATAGGACGATTGCCTCATCTGTGGCCTCACCCAAGCCCCCCCACCCCTCATCCTGTCATGGCCCTCCAATCAGGAAGCTCCGAGGGGCTCTGAAGAATCAGACTGAGTTGAGTCTCCGGTGCTTTCTTTCAAAGCATTTGATTGTGCCAAGAGGTGACTCTCTAGTCTTTGGTTTGGCATCAGAATTATTCATATACATGTGTCTGTCCTCCTTCCTCCTCCTCCCCGCTTGATTATAAGCTCTTTGAAGGCACTTCTACTTGATCTTAGAGTATCCTCCAGCTTGCTCAGAGTTCTACACACAGTAGGTGCTTAATAAATGTTTATTGAATTGAATAAAAAACCATCCAAGCTAGCCTGCTGCTGACTGACAAGTCAGAAGGGCAGTAACCTCAGTGGAATCCTTAAATCCCTTCAAGTTTTGGCTCACGGGATACCTCTTACTCCCCCAAACATACACCTTGGTTAGCAGCATCCCCTCCCACTCCAAATCGCATTGTATATATGTTCTTTTACTTGTTGGAGGCATCATGTTATAGTGAGAAAGTTCTGGATTTGGGACTGAAGAATTTGGGCTCACATCTCTCTACTGTACCATACCAACAACCATCCTCAGAACCGTATTTCAAACTCTCTCCAAGATGGTTCTTTAAATTAGAGAAGAAAAACTATAAAGAGAAAGAAAGAATCCAGGGCAGGCCAGCCTAGACCCATGCAGCAGTCTTTCTTCTCAGGCCACTTTTCTGCTCCCATCTATACCTACCTCTGTCTGCCTCAGTTTCCTCAACTGTAAGATAGAAGTAATAACAGCACCTACTTTCCAGGGTCGTGATGAAGATGAAATGAGATAGTAATTGTAAAGAGCTTAGAACAATGTCTGGCACATAGTAGGCATTATATACATATAGATAGATACAGACATAGACATAGAAATATACATGTACTTATTCCCCCTCTGGCCCACCCTTACACACCAAACCCTTCTTTGATGACCTGCTCCCTCTCTAGCAAATCAAGGAATGTCTATGAGAAGAATTGACTTTTAAAACAGTAGACTAGGAATAAAAAAGTCCTCTGCATTTCAAAAGATAAAGATATAAATTTCTCAAGGACATTTTTCCAGTTTCTGTGTTCCTCCCCTCTCATAGAGGTGCCAAAATGATTTTTCCCAAAGAACAAATCGCATCCCTCCCCTTCTCCAGAACCTTAACTGGCTCCCTGTTCTCTCCAAGATAAAATACAAATTCCTCAAATTGGCATTTAAAGCTCTTTAAAATCTGACTCTAGCCTTATTCCAGGCTTGTTTCATATTATTCCCCTTCAGATATTCATAGCTGAGCTACTATTCTTTAAATAAAAATGTCACTTTATATCATATTATGTCATTATATTGTATTATGTTGTGTTATGTTATGTAATGTTATGGGTATATTGTATCAGGGATGGGGAACCTGTGGCTTCAAGACCACATGTATCCTTCTAGGTCCTTGGGTGTGACTTTTTGACTGAGCAAAGTTCTCTAGAACAAATTCTTTTATTAAGGGGATTTGTTCTGTGAAGTTTGGATTCAGTCAAAGGGCTGTACGTGAGGACCTAGAGGGCCACATGTGGCCTTGAGACCACAGGTTTTCCACCCCTGTGTTACGTTATATCATGTCATGTCACATTATATTGTATTGCATCATATGGTACAATGAATATATAATATAATGAATATGTAATATGCTATAAAACACAATATAATATTTTAAAAAGAATCACTTTCTCTTTTTGAAATGTAAAATAAACAGCTTTCCAGTCTTTCCTATAATTTCAGGGGCTACTTGGACACTCTTTGCTTAAACCAACACTTAGCAGAGAGCCTAGAACACAGCAAGTGGTTAATAAATGATTGTTGACGTGAAGCATTGGAAAAAGAAGAAGTTCAAGTTTCTCAAGTGACCAGATTCTAGCTCATTCTCTAAAACTTTGGCTACTTTCTCTGTGCAAATCAGAGTCATGTGAATGATTAACTCTCCTCTAGCTAAATTGCTGACCCTTCTAGTAAAATAAGGTTCCTTCAAGTAAAGAGAGTGCCAAAATATGTATTGTGGGCACAGTACTGTTTTAGGGAACTTTATGCCAATTCCTAGAAATATACCAGGATGACTTAGCAACACCAGGGAGTAAATGAGGGACCACTACCCTTCCCAGCTGTTCTCTTAGGACTCTTTCAGCCCCTGAGCTTTGAAATGTTACAGAGGGAGCTTGAGCAACACAGCACCCACAGATGTATCACAGAATGTGAGAGTTGGAAGGAACTTTAAAAGTTGTCTAGACCAACCTCCTCATTTTATAAATGAGAACACTGGAGCTCAGGGAGTAGTTTGCCCAAGATCACATAACAAGGAGATATCAGTCCAGCCTGGAAACTGGTCTTCTGACTCCAAATTCAGTGTTTTGTGTTTGTTTTTGCCCCATTACATCTAACTAGGCTTAGCAGAGAATGGAAGAATTTAGGCTGCCAACCTCTGGTCTCCAGCCTACTTTTTTCAGAAGTCTCCCTTTACTATCACTCACTCCTTGGGAAAGGACTTGGCAACCTAGCTATGGAATCAGTGCTCTGAGGGAGGAGGAGGTATGAAAATGGTGATGAAGAGCAGGAGTCTGGGGTGGTATCTGAAAACTCCTTCCTCAGTCTCCCACTCCCCCTTTACCCAAGCCCATCACTCTAAAGGGATCCCTCCTGTTGATGAGGTACAGACTCGGGGAACCTCCTTGAACTCTCCTTGAATCTTTCCATTTAATCTGGCCTTTCACACCCAAATCTATTACCCCAACCTAGCCAGGCCCTCCATTGTCTGTTACCTCCAGATTGCCCCACCTACATCCCACCCAAACCCGCAATTGCCTCCAGCTGTTTCCCATCCTTGATTATATCACAAGTTACCCCAGTCTCATCAAGACCCTCCTCCCAGACTACTAGACTACCTCTAGATCTTCCTCCATGGTCTTTGTATATAAATTCCATCTCACCTCCATAAAGGTGTCAGATTCAATCCTGCTCTGACTCTGTCTAGCTGAGATTCTATCTGGCCCACTTGTCAATACACGCTTCACGAATGGCTAGGTTTCTTAAGAATCAAACCCAAAATGGTGAACCTTTAATAAACTTTGTTTTGCTTTGGCTGAAAGAAGGCTTGCACCGAATTCATTCGGCAGGACCCAGCATGTTGGTATTTTGGGGTCCCAAGCACCCCAAACCTCAACATTATGATTCCCTGACCTCAATATCATGACCTAAAAGAGGAACATTTCCAGTCCCATTTTCTCCATTCCCCCTAAATAATTGTAAAATATGTCTTAATTAAGTTCCAAGGTAGCTGCCCCGTACCCTCACCCCCAGCTCTCCATCAGAAAGAGAATTGGGGCATTTTCTGTGGTATCCTACAACTCTGATGAATTTGAGGGGCAACTCGGTGGGGCAGTAGATAGACTGCCAGGCCTTGGAGTCAGGAAAATTCATCTTCCTGAGTTCAAATCTGGCCTCAGACATTTACTAGCTGTGTTACCCTGAACAAGTCACTTTGCCTTGTTTGCCTCAGTTTCCTCATCTGTAAAATGAGCTGAAGAAGGAAATGGCAAACTATTCCAGTATCTTTGCCAAGAAAACCCCAAATGGGGTCATGAAGGGTTGGACATGATGGAAAATGACTGATTAACAACAAATAAAAATAAGGAGGAGGGTGAGTGAAGCTGTTGACTATATTCACTCAAACCAACTGGATAACAATGAGTAATAATGTCAACTGGCATTTATACTTAACACATTTAGTTTTGCAATGCACTTAATCTCTATTTTCTCATTGAGACTTGGGAAAAAAGTCTATAAGGTAGATCCAACAAGGAACTATTCCTTTATTATACAGATAAGACAACTGAGGACGACTAATTGGCTTGTGTATTATAGATTAGAGCATCACAGACTTAGAGCTGGACAGGACTGCCAGCATCAGCAAGTAAAAGGCCCTCATTTTAAAATGAAGAACTAAGCCTGGGAGAGCAGGTCAGTTATGTGACCGGGCTCTTGTTTGTCCTTTGCTCTTGAAGAGCACCATGGTGTCAGGAAGGTGATGCCATGACCTGCTAGGGAGTTCGATTTTAGTTAGGGAGAACTGTGCAAAGTCACCAGCCTCACTTTCTCTATGCTGAGATAGATCAGGATGACTGGAGGATGCAGTAAGAAACCTTGACCTTTTTAAACTAAGTTCTTGGAGAGTTCTAACTTTGACTGAGGCAACACCCATTCAAAGATTAAGGCTAGGTAAGAAATAAGACAAAAAATCACTTCTTTTACCTGGTCAAAAAAAAAAATCCGTGTGGGAGGGGAAAAGCCTCAGGGTTTCTGGACAAAACAGAAACAATTGCTATTTATATTTACTCTGAACCAATCAGGGCCCAAAGGAAGACCACTAAGCCACTTGGCCTAGGACCTATTGTTGACCAATTTATGAGAGCCTTAGTGAAATGGGTTTAAAGCATGGTCCTTAAGGAAGAAATCTAGCCTGTAAACTCCAAGATACCTTATAAGGTTTCAGGTATCAAAATTTACATTCCTATGCATAGAGCACCCACAGGTACAAGTGTATGATACTCTATGAGTATCACAGAGGGAGAGGAAGAGAAAAAAGAAGAAAGGAGAGGAGAGGGAGGGATGGGGAGGGGAGGGATGGGGAGGGGAGGGAAGGGGAAGGGAGAGATGTTGCTCAACTGGAACTGGCCGGTGCCAGCATTACTTACAGTTTATTTGTACTTTGCTCTCCAAGAGGAACAGGGCATCAGCAAAGTGCTGTCATGACTTGCAAGTGAATCAGATTTAAGTGAGGGAGGCCTTTCTTCTCCCTCTCTATCTGCTCCAGCCTGAGATACAGATCAGAATTACTGGAGATGGCCACTTTGAAAGGATAAGACCTGGAGTGGAGAACCTGCAGCCTCTAGGTCCTCAAATGGGGTCAAATCCCTTTAATAAAAGAATTTGTTCTGTAAAACTTGGATTCAATCAAAAGGCTGTGCCTGAGAACCCAGAGGTCACATGTGCTGGAGGCCACAGCTTCCCAGGTTCCCCACCCCTGCTTAGACTCTCCGGTGGATATTGTCAGGAAAACATGAAGCTCTCTTGCTTCAGGTACTTCCTAGTTCTGTGACCCTGGGCAAGTCCCTTAACCTCAGTATTGACATCCATAAAATAGAGATGATAAATAGCAGTTAGCTCACAGAATTGTTATGGTGACCAAATGAGATAACACGTAATTCTTATCAGAGTTATATAAATGTTGACTTTTATAGTCCAAGGTCACACAGTGGTAACTGGCAGTCTTCCTGACTGGAGATGTTACATCACATCAAGGAAGATGCTGCACATTGAGGAAGTATCTGTTGTGAGATCTGAAGCAAGGCTTTCATGGCTCCAACTATAGAATTCTCTCTATGCTGCTACACTTCCCCTTGGCATAAGGTGCATATGATGCAAGAAGAGCTGGAGGTAGTCAGAGATGGCCTTCAGCTGCACAATCCCACTTGAACTGAAGACGCACCTCCTCTTGAAGATGCACCTCTTCTTGGCGGCACCCTGGGAGTAAAGATAGACTGTAGTACAAATTCCCAAACCTTCCTTGCTTCCAGGACTCTGGAACCCACTCAGAGAGAGACAGACAGAGACAGAGAGACAAAGACAGAGAAACACAGAGAGATAGAGACAGAGAAACAAAGACAGAGACAGAGAGACAAAGAAAGAATCCCAAGATGGCAAGATAGTTCATACATTTCAAGGGCTAACCAGGCAAAAGACTTGTTACCCAAGAGACAGGGTTGGGCTACCTTATTAGAACAGGTTGGGCAAGTTCCCCGGATGCTGGCACACTGGGCAGGGTGATAATACCAGCTCACATTTATATGACACTTCAAAGTTTACAATGCACTTTTTTCACAAAACCCTGAATGGTAGATCATTTGAATATTATTATTTCTGTGTGATCACTTTTCAAACAAGGATTTTGAGAGTCACTGATATACCCCCGTCCTATGGCTGATAAGGACCTGAGAAGTCCAATTGCTAAATCCTCTACACCCAGACATGAGGCCTGTGGCTGCATTGTAACCCACAATACACTTGAGTGCCCAGGAACCAGATTAAAATGTAATTGGGAAATGTTTGACAAAATAAATAAAAATACAATAGAACATAGATGATGTTAATATGTGGTTTTCTAGGTCAACAGGTGCCAGAAGGGATCTTTATGTATGGTTTAGTGGCCATATTTCTATTTGAGTTTGAGAACACTGCCCTATGCCATGGCTGACACACCACTGAGAAGGAAGGAAGGAAGGAAGGAAGGAAGGAAGGAAGGAAGGAAGGAAAGAATATAAGAACCTATGATGTGCCAGATACTGTGCTAAGTATTTTACAAGTATCTTTTGCTTTATACTACCTTCTCTCTGGAATGATACAGAGTAGATCAAGTGAGAGAAGCTAAAAATGTGGTGCCATTTTCCCACAAATACACTTCAGGTCCTTGCAGAAGTCTTTAGAGCACTGGATTTGGAGGGATATATTAGAAAACACAGATGCTACAAAAGATAGGAATAAAAATGTGTTTTTAAAACTTATACCAACAAAATAGTGGATTTGAAAATAGAAGACCTGGCTCAACAAGCTAACAAAAAATAATAATAATTCACATTTCTGTTATTGTACTTTATACATACTATCTCCTTTGATCGTCAAAGGGCACAAGTCTTCAAGGCAGGCACCGTTATTACCCATATTTTACAGATAAGGAAAAAGAAGCTGAGAGAGTTAAAGGACCTATTAGGATAACATATCAGAGCTGGGATTTGAACTCTGGTTTTCTCATCCCAAGGCCAGCATTCTCTCCACTTTACCAAGGTCCCACTGCATAGAGAGCCTGGAATAAGTCACTTAACTCATTTGAGTCTTTGTATCTTTGACTATAAAAGGAGGGAGTTGGATTAAATGACCTCCAGGGTCCCTTCAGCCTCTAAATCTTGGATCCTCTAAGTTTTCAGTGTGAGGAGACTTGGCCTCTCCCTGCTCTTCCCCCTGGCTTCCCGATCTGCCTCCCTCCTTTCTTCTCTTTCCTCTCATCTCTACATGGCTGCCTTTTGTTATCCAGTTTAATGGAGTGGGGACAATTGGTGAGATAATATAATAAAGAATGAATTTGAGTCAGAGGACCTGAGTTCAAATACCAGCTCTGTTACTTCCCATCAGTGTGGCCTTAAGCAAATTACTTCCCTCTCTAGAACTCTGTTTCCTTATCTGTGAAAGGACGAGGTTAAACTAGATCAAGTTCATTGGTGCTAGAAGGCCATCTAACTCATGGAAATATGAAAAGTTAGTTATATTATGGCACATTTGTGTGGTGGACAGAGCCCTGGGTTTAGAATCAAGAAGATTCATGTTCATGAGTTCAAATCTGACCTCAGACACACTTACTAGCTGGGTGACCCTGGGCAAGTCAATTAACCCTGCTTGTCTCAGTTTTTTCATCTGCAAAATGAGCTGGAGAAGGAAAATGGCAAAACCACTTCAGTATCGGTGCCAAAGAAACCCCAAATGGAGTCACAAAGAGTTGGACACCACTGAACCATAACAAAAATACAGGATTATTGAATTAGAAGTCAAACTATAAGGGATTGAGAAGACACTTTCCCAATATGAATAGGAAAGCCAACTGTGCTCATTTCAGTCCTCCCCACCTCTCACCAACTTGCCTGACTGTTGGCTCACTCCTTACTCTCTCTGCTCCCATCTTTTTAATGAGCAGTCACACATGTGAGTAATTGTGTCCCTATGGCCACAAAGGTGCTGCTCATTTAATAGTTTTTTCACCATCCTAATAGGTTGTTCCCAGTTCCTAAGCTTCCTATGTTATGCAGTAAAACACGTCAAATTGAAGTAGAGTTTTGCCAAGTCTTCCCCTTCCCCAGGTCACACCCTCTAGCTATCCTTTCTCTCTGGCCTTTTGTGTAGGGTCAGAATGAGATAAACAAACTTCAACCTTGCTCTTCTCCAGGGGACATCCCTCCTCCAGGCCTCAGTGGCCCTCTCTCATGCCGAGGTTGTCTGTGCTATTACATGAGTCACAGGACTTTGGGGGCAGGGGAGATGGAAAGAAGGAGGCCCTCTCCCAACCCCTTACTGCCTCATCTCCTCAGGGTCCAAAATGGTCTCTTGGGAATTTTCTTAGTTTCTGCTGACCTCTTGGTTTCTTGGAAAGTACATCACTACTCAGGAGCTAGGTGATGCAGTGGATAAAGAGCCCAGGGCCTAGAATCAGGAAGGCTCATCTTCATGAGTTCAAATCTCTCTCTCTCTCTCTCTCTCTCTCTCTCTCTCTCCCTCTCTCTTACACACACACACACACACACACACACACACACACACACTATAATTAGACACTTATTAGCTGTGTGATGTGACCTTGGGAAAGTCACTTAACCCAGTTTGTCTCAGTTTCCTCATTTGTAAAATGAACTGGAGAAAGAAATGACACACTAGCCCAGTATCTCCACCAAGAAAACCCCAAATGAGGTCACAGAGAGCTGGATGCAATTGAAAAATGTCTTAAGGACAAAACGAAACAACTCACTACTAAAGTGAATTGGGTGAGCAAGATCCTCACACCCAAAGTGTGACTGAGCTTTGACAAGAGGAATTCGCTTGGTGGAGCCATGATTATGACAGATGACCAGGAAGCCTCTAGAACTGGTTGGGTGTGATAAATAGGGCTCTATTCTTCATTAGGATGGAACACCTTCAATAGACAATCTTATCAGAGCCCCTGCCCCTCAGAAACCACCTTTTTCCCCAAAGTCTTCATATTACCCTGCTAGAGTGCATCATAGGTTTATAGATTTAGAACTGCAAGGGACGTTAGAGGTCATCAAGTTCAATTTACAGATGGAAAAATTGAGGCAAGAGAGACACAAAGTTATTAGTGTCTAAGGCAGGATCGGACCCCTGAGTATCCTGACCCAGTGGTCTGCCCTAACAATGTCTTATTTATATTTTTGCTTCCTTAAGTCTTTGTCTTCAGGGGCTAACTTTCTATATAGATAAAAAGTAAATAATTTCAAGAAAAAGTTACCATTAATATGTTGGGAGTAAGGAAAGACCTTGAGAAAGAGAAGAGGTGGGGAAGAAGGAAAGAGGCAGACCTATAAGTTAAGTGACTTACCCAGGTTCATGTAGCTAGCAAAGTGTCTGAGGCTGGATTGAACTCAGATCTTCTTGACTCCAGGTTCACAGTGAAGAGTCCAAAGTTTCACATGTATTCACACTCTAAGCAGTCAAATTGATCTAGCTGCTATTTCTTTACAGACAACATTCCATCCCTCCCACCTCCAATGCCTTAGTAGTGGTCATCTGTCCCCCATGCCTGGAATTCTCTCCCTTTTCAGATCCACATCTTCGAATTCCAAACTCCCCTGATGTTTAACTCAGGTGCTGTCTCCTACAAGAAGGCTTTCCTGATACCTCTGGCTCTCTCTGTTCTCCCGTATGAAATTTCAACATGCCACTTCTCCCCAGCACAATATGTGTTGCTTAAAGATAAGGGCTGTTTGGTTCTTGACTTCCTATCCAAAACACTGGATAGAAGGGCTTTCAGATATAAGGGACAAAAGAGAACTAAACAGGACATCAGATCTCATCATTAGAGGGACCTACTAGTGAGGAAGTTTGTTCTGCCAGTGCAAATAAACACCTGAACTGAAATGTATAGACTCAGATTTTCCTGGGGGCACCAATAGGTTAGTTAAGTGATTTGCCCAGAGTCACACAGTCAGTGCGTGTCAGAAGACCTAGAGTCCCCTAACTTTTAAATCATCTCTCCCTCTGCTATCCAACTGTATTATTAATATATTTTTGTATAATGGGAAAATCTTTCACATCCATTAATAGGTCCATGTGAGCTGCTTGAGTCACATGGAAGTCTGAGAAACATGAGTCTGTAGTGGGAGGCGATTGCCAGAACAGGTGGAGCAGGAAGGGTGGAGCAGAGCTGAGAAGTTGAACACAGCAGTTAGAGTTGAGGGAGAGAGAGGAAGCAGGTAGCGAGCTGTGAGTGTTCCTTTGTGGGAAGGCCCTAGCAGATTGAAGGCTTGGGGATGGTGGTGCCCTCTGTATTGTTATTGGGTATAAGATTTCTTTGTTACTATGATGGATTTGGCTTTTTGGTATTTAAATAAATGTCTTGGTTCTGTCTTCTATGTGAAGAGTCTGTTATATTTTGCAATTCAGAATTATGCTGGCTGGTGCTACAGACCTACAGACTCTGCTGCTCTCAAACTGGCCAACTACAGGGGCTTATTGAGCACCTAGTGAGTTAGATAGGGCTGCAATGTTGTCGTTTTGGCTTTTTCTCCTTACCAGGACTTTTAACTCTCCCGGAACATCAGTATGACACACATTCCCATATAAAGGCTATGTGCTTCCTATCCTATTCTTTTGTATCCAATCACAACTTTGCTTCTTCTGTACTAGGACCACATTGGATAAGTCATCTCTCAACCAGTCCAAATTTCAATCCTTTGATCCTCTGAAGAACACAAAAGTTTCCTATAGGTCTGTGAATAAGACGTTGGACTCAGAGAAAAGTCCCAAGCTCTGCTACTTATTGGTATATGACTAGCTCAAGTTGCCTAATCACTTAATTTTCTCATCTAAAAAATGGAGACAATAATGGCTGAACTGCCTATTTCACAGGTATGGTGAGGATCCAATGAGATAGTGTATGTCAAAGACTTTGCAACTACTGAGTACTATAGAAATTAGAAGTAGAAGTTACTAATAATATAAGGATTTTCTCTCCAGCAAGAATGCAAAGGGTTCCACATTTTTAAAGTATGTCTCATAAACACACTTCCAACATGTACATACTTCTAGTATATTACTGGAAATCGCAGAGATGAAGAAGATTTTAGAGATGATCTTGCTCTCTAGAGCAGTAGAAAAGGTATGGGATTTAGAGTCAGAAGTCACCGTTATTCAGTCATTTTCAGCCTCGTCCAACTCTTTGTGACCCACTTAGGGTTTTTTGGCAAAGATACTGGTGTAGTTTGCCCTTTCCTTCTCCATATCATTTTATAGATGAGGAAACTGAGGCAAACAGGGTTAAACAACTTGCCCAGGGTCACACAGGTCACCAAGGTCAGCTTTTGAACTCAGGTCCTTCTGACTCCAGTTCTGGTACTCAATGCACTGCAGAGTCACCTGAGTTAGCAGTTCAAATCCCAAATCTGATTTTAATACCTGGGCAACATTAGATAAGTCCTTTAACCTGTTTATGGTGTCAGTCTCAAGGCAACTTCTAAGATCACTTCCAACTCTAGATCTATGATGGTACAGCAGAAAATATAAACCAAAGTAATGACGAAACAAAAAGGGTTGGGAAAATTATCATCCAAAGGCCTTTTGAGCTATTCACAAATTGGACGATTAAGGAAAACAGTGATATGACTCATTCTCCCAGACTCCAGAAATTAGAATAGAGAGAAGTCACCTCACTCTATCTCAAGGCAGGAAAAGGTGCAAGATTACTCATCTGATGAGAGAGGTAGGATGTCTGTGTGCAGAAAACTCTCTGAGAATTCAGTGGCAGCGCCACTGGAGCTGCCTCCTCTTCCTTCTCTTCCTCCTCTCCTCTATACTTTCCTTACTCTGTGTGGGCTGTGTGTTAGACCAGGTGAATCAGAAATCCCACCAAATCCCACCAAAAAGTTACGGTTAACAAAATGATTGGATTCACCAATGAAAAGGGGAGAGTCTGATTTTGACAGGTCACCATATAACCTTCAAGGCTTGGAGAATGATGTTAATGAAGATGGAAGGTTCCACTGCCTAAGGGAGTTGCTAACTTTGTTGGATTCCATGGTCCAGTCCAATCCAAGCTGCATTTGTTAGGTACTCCCTATGTGCCAACCACTGTGCCAGGTACTGTGGGATATAAGGAGAAAAATCTGCCCTCAATTCTATGGGGAAATCTATATATAAAAATATATAGGTATATGTATGATAATTTGATGTGGATGGAGAGAATACTGACAAATAAACCTGGACCCGCCATCTTGAGATGCATATTAGCGATGTGATCTATCATATTTCTATGACACTTCAAGGCTTACAAAATTATTTCCTTATCACCTTGAGAGACAAGTAGTCCAGTTCCTATTCTCTCCTTTTTTTTTTTTTAACAGGTAAGAGAACCCAGGCTTAACAGGTCAAGAGACAAAGTTCAAGCCCAGGTCTCCCGATTTAGGTGAGTCCTCCTTGATTTCCAGGAATGAAGGAGGAAAGGGGAAGAAGTGTGGGGCTGGGAAATATTCAAATCAATTCATCAGAAAGCATTTATTCCACACCTGCTCTGCATCAGACCCTGTGCTGACATTAGGGATATAGGGACAAAAGTTAAACAAATCCCACTAGCTGTGTGACCCTGGGCAAACTGTTTTATCTTTCAACTTCAGTTTTTTCATCTGTAAAATGTAACAGTTGGATTCAATGGCCTCTAAGGTCCCTTCTAGCTCTAAATTTATGATCTTGTATCATTTTGGGTTTCCCAGAGTGTGGCTACTACATCCCCTTGGGATTTGGGGTTTAGTCCCAAGGTGGTAAGGGTTGCTTTTTTTAATAATGTAACTCACAACCCTTCACAAGTATACTTCCCACCGTTATTAATCAGTTGATATTAATTGATCAACCAGACTTAATTAGCTTTTAGCAAGAGGTATTTTACTTAGTATATTAAGAACAGTGGCTAAAAACACATCTCCCCTGAAGCAGGAGCACACTCTCCCCTCTACTATTGCGGTCCCTTGGGAGAGTTGGAGCAAACTGAAGGGGTTTCTATAAAGCATTTTCCCCAACCAAGTTCACCTCTGAATTTGGACAAAGTTGCCCTTGCAAAATGGCATCTTGACTACTAGACCCAATTCCCTGCTAAGCTGGGACCAGCACATTGCTCCTTACCAATCTTGGCTGCCAGAAAACCACAGTATGGACTCCCATCTGTGGAGCACTAGTGGCTCACTGGTCATTTATACCATGATAGGCTTGGCTGCTGACAGACTCTAGGGTGGACTTCAGACTTTTTACATTCACAGGGTCCTACCACCAGTGATCCTTAGCCTAAGATAAGGAAAGAATAGATACAACTGAGACAGAAGCAACAACAGAGTCACAGGCTTAGAGGCGAAGACCTAAGGAGGAGGGAGAGAGACAGAGACAAAGAAGGAGGAAGAGACACAGAGAGACAGAGACACATACAGACAGAGAGGGAGGGAGAGACAGAAAGAAAGGGAGAGAGACAGAGATGGAGAGAGACAGACAGAGATGGAGACAAAGAATGAGGAAGAGAGAGAGAGAGAGAGAGAGACACAGACAGAGAGGGAGGGAGAGACAGAGATGGAGAGAGACAGAGAGAGAAACAGACAGAGAGCATTCCAAGCATGGTGAGACAACCAATGAAAGGGAATGAAGGTGAGGATGGAGTTGCCTGTGTGAGGAACATCAAAAACTGGTTGGGATTTTGCAGGAAATGGGGATCATAAGGCTAGAAAAGCAGGAAAGAGCAAGTGTGTATATTTAATAGAGTTTATATTTTATCCTAAAGATAACAAGGAGCCTCCAGGAAGAGTATAGAAAGATAACAACAGTGTTAATAATATCACACAGCCCCATTCTTATGTAGTATTTTTTAATTTTCCAAGTGCCTTCACTCACATGATCAAACCCATCACCTCCCCTCGAAGCACAACTCAAAATGCATGTCCTATTGCCATGGGGAGGGAGGGTCAGTGGGATCACTTTTGTATACTTTTAATCAATATAAATATTTTTCACTTTAATTTCTAGAATAAATCATAAAAATGTTTTTTTCTGCTGTAGTGGAAACTAATAAACTAATTTCTTCTTTTGTCTCAATTCATTTTATCCAGCTCCATAAGACTCCTCTCTCTCTCTCTCTTTGTGTGTGTGTGTGTGGGGGGGGTGTGGGTGTGTGTCTGTCTCTGTCTGCCTATCTGTCTCTCTCTACTCTCTCTCTGCATGTAACTGATCCCAGAACATCTGACCGGTATTAGCCCCTCTGAAGCACCAGGATTTCACTAACAAACTATATCCACTCAAGCAATGGGGCCAGACAGGCCCAGCTTCTCCTTTTGTAAGATCAAAAGTACTTTAATAAGAAAAGCTATGAAAATGCTCTATGAAAGTGCCTTGCCTAAAGTAAGCACTTGATTGATTGACTGACATCGTATCTGAATATATGATGGTGGGGACAGGGGCAAACAGTTCTAACAAACCTTATGTAGGTCAACTGCTGATGATATTTCTAAGAGTTCAGGGAACCGTGTTCTACCAGGCAAGCTGGTTGGGTGACCTAAGCTTTCCTGATCTGAGAATTACCGTGCTGCCCCAAAGTCTCAGGATAATCCTAGGACTCTGTCACGTCTGCTTGGTATTTGAGTCTCTGCACAGCATGACTCCAACTTACCTTTTCAGCCTCATCTCACAGGCATTACTTTCTTTGCCCAGCCGTGCTATGGTAAATAATCAGGACTGACTAGGAAACTTGTCCAAAGGCATCCATCCGCCGGTACCTTGTATTTGTCTGCTTTGAAGCTAAAACCAAACCTGAAAAAACAGAAGACCACATCCTTCATCAAGCTCAAATATACATTCTTCTTCCCTTGACCTTGTTACAAAATGTCTTTCACAATCCTCAGCACAATAAATTTCTTTAGGGACAAGCAAATTCAAATCAGTCAAGTAGTTCAATTCAGGTTCAATGACATGATAATGTTTGCAGATTCATAAGATCATACATGTTGAGGTAGAAAGCACCAGAGACCTTCCTCCTAGCTCTCATGCTCTTAACTTTTTCTGTGTCATGGATGCCTCAGGCAGTCTGGTGAAGCCTATCCCCCCTCCTTAGAATTATGTTTTTAAAATGCATAAAATATTATATTATTTTAAAGGAAACCAATTATATTGCAAAACTATAAAATATTTAAAAAGCAAGTTCACAGACCCCAAGTTAAGAAACCTTAATCTGATGCCATGCCTTCATTTTATAGATGAGGAACAAAAGCCCAGAAGGGCTAGCTGATTTGCCCAGATTCATATAACTGATAAGTATCTGAGGTAGGATCTGAACCCAGGTCTTCTTTCCTGACACCAAGTTTAACACACTGCATTTTTACCAAGTATTATACAATAATTTTAAACCATAGAAGAACACATTTTTCTCATCTTCCAAAGATAGTTTAAAATAAATCATTTTTAAAATGTAAAAACTCTGCTGGTTTTTTTTTCTTCAAAATGTTGAACAATCGTATTTTGAGAGGGAAGAAAAGGACTGTTCACCTTCCTCCCCCCTTCATGTACTCTCTTTTCAGGTCAAAATGGATGACTCACCGTTACCCAAAATTGTCCTTCCTCCACACCTGTGCTCACATGTCCCCTCTCCCCTGCCTGAGCCTTGATTGCATCCCCCCTCCTCTCCTGCTCCAATCTCACCTGTTTCAATGCTTCCCATCCAACTTAAGGTGCCACCTCCTCCATGAAGCCTCCTCTGATGTCCCCACCAGAAGTAAGCTCTCTACCTGAAGATTTCTCATAGCATTTTATTGATCCCTTTTTCACATCCTTGTCATATTCATACACAATATCATTTTGTGTTCCTATATCATCTCCCCAACTAGTGAGTGGGGAGGGGTCTGATTCTTACTCCTCTTTGAGTCTTGAAGCTCCTACTGAGACATCTTGCTTATTTACAGGATCCCATTAAATGCTACACGATTGATAGTGACTCCTGGTTAGCTGGGGGTCTTGCCCCTGAGTTCAAACCTTAGCTTCTTCTCTGCCATGTGATAATCAATCTAAGGTCAGGAGGTAAAAGCTGATGAAAGCAAACGCCCACCCGATGGGAAAGGGAGCGGTGAGAATGGCAAAGAGAAGGAATAGAAACCCTCACTGTCTTCACCCAAAAGGCAGAGTAGCCTGAAAGTCCAGTTTGGCAATGGGTGGAGAAAGGAGGAAACTTTCTTTTTGGCAAACTGAGAATTGAAGTAAGCAGAAAGATGATTATTTCTCCCTCTGGTAAGGAAACTTCCATTTGGAGTTTTTAGGATGGTCTGTTAGTTAGATTTCAGTTTCTGGATTTGAGGGGGTAGTGAGATGTTCAACACCACACTCTGTGGGCATCTGTGGGTAAAAAAAGAAAATTGTAGAGATGTCTATGGGGTGACCTAGCAGAGGAGTTCTCCTGTTATGCAGACCCACAGGCATTCAGCAGAGACTGTACATAGCAGGCAGGGCTTTCTTATGCCCTATTTGCAATGAGGGCATGGATGTTCCCTCCCTCCTAGAGACAAGGTCTTCTGGAAAGACTGGCTAACTTTTCCTTGCATCAGGGCAGGGATGAGATATGTCTCTCGTCTCCCTTTCAGGTCCCCCAATTTTGCCCAGTTACCCCTTTCTGTTTCTGAAAAAACAACTATAAAAATAGTTGTTGACTTGAAAGGACAACATGTCTTCTGGCAGAAGATGGAGGACAGAAGAGAGCAGAGGGATAAAAAGTCTCCTCTTGGAAAGATGTAATGTAGGAATAGAAAAAAAAAGAGATTTAGAGTCAGCAGATTTAAGGCCCAACACAGAGAAATATCTGTGTGACTTTGAACAAGCAAATTCACCTCTAGAGTTTTCTCAACTCTGAATTGAAAAGGCACATATATCTCAAAGGTCAGTGTAGGACCATGTATGCTGGCCAAAGGCATTTTCCAGCCTTATGGGATTTGGCAATGGGATGCCAATACTATCATTATGGGATTGGATTGATCAATCCCAGAATCCAACCTGAGAAGGGTTTCCAGATAAATCTTCAGGTGCTTCATTTACACTTGTTTGCTGTTGGTGTTGTACTGGTTGCATCCAGCCCAGAACATGGTAGCCCATTCCTAACTAGCGCCACAATTATTTCAAGGTTTGGCCACACAGAAAAAGCAAGTGGAGAAAGAATGCCTGTTAACTAGATTCTCAGCCTGGGGTCTAATCATTTGTTTTGCTTTGAATATTTTTATAATTGTATTTCAATGTAATTGGCTTCCCTTGTAAACTATGCATTTAAAAACATTATTCTGAGCAGGAGTCCATAGTCTTCACCGGACTGCCCAAGGAGTCTACAGAGCAAATAAGAGTAAGAACACTTGCTCTGTGCAGGTATATAAATATGGTTTGATAGAGCTGACCCAAGTATATGACAATCTTGAACAAATTCCAGAAAAGGGTAATGAGCTAGGCCTAGAAGTGAGTAGAAGAACCACTTGGGTTATGGGATTTAGAGCGAAGGAATTTAGAAGTCATCAGCCCAAGAAGGATAAGGGAAAGGGGCAAGCACTTATTAAATGTCTATGTGCCAGGCAGAGTAGTGGATAGAGCACCAGGCCTGGAGTCAGGAAGATTTGAGTTCAAATCCAGCCTCAATCACTTACTAGCTGTGGGTCACTTCACCCTGTATGCCTCAGCTTCGTCATCTATAAAAGGAACTGGAGAGGCAAATGGCAAACCACTCCAGTATCTTTGCAAAGAAAACCCCAAATGGGGTGATAAAAAATCTAAAATGACTAAACAACAGCAAAAACATGTGCCCAGACAATTTACAAATGTATTTCATTTGAGTCTTACAAAAATCCTGCAAGATAAGTGCTATTAACATCCTCATTTTACAATTGAGGAAACTGAGGCAGATAGAGATTGAGTAACTTGCTCAGAGACACTCAGTGAGAAAGTATCTGAGGCCAAATGTGAACTTAGATCTTCCTGATTCCAGACTTAGGGCTTTACCCATTGAACCACCCAGCATCTAGTTCATCCTCTCTCATTTTATAAATGAAGAAGCTATGCCCAAAGAGAAAGTGCAGGAGAAAGAATATTAACTCTAGAATCAGAAGACATGGGTTCAGATTCTGATTCTTACTCTACTACCTGACTTCAGGTGAGTCACTTATACTTTCTTGACCTCAGCTGCCTTCTATGTAAAATGAAAGGCTTAGGTTTCTTCGGGCTCTCAGTCTGTATCCCATGAGAGAAAATGACTTGCCTGATTGTTTGGAAAGACCCTGTTTCTCCCTGAAATAAAACCTATTTCTTGGCATCGATATTCTTCTAGTGGTACAGAATGACTACAAGTCATCGACGACCACAGTCTCCAGAGAATTAAAGCTTTTCTTCAGATTTCATAAACTTCTACGAGGCAAGAATTGTATCTGTCTATTGCTTCACTGCTGTTCCCCACCAACCAAATACACAGTTCTCTGCAGACAGTGGTCAATCCGTAAATGTTTATAGTGCTTTGCCCTAAGAAATGCTCAATAAATAGTGACTGAATTGGACTGGTCAAGCTTTCACAGGCAAGAAACGTGAAGGTAGAGAAGCTAAAAAGCAACCTCTTGGTCAAATTCAACTTTTTTTCTGACCACAGTGCTCCCCTAAACATCATCCTTGGATTTTTCAAATCAGCTTTGCTGTTAGCAGACATTTACAAGTGAGAAGAAGCCAGATCCATTTTAGGAAATCACAAAACTTTGGGGAGCTAGAAAGGACCTCATTTTATGGATGACAAAGTTGGAGTCCAGAGAAGATGAGATGAGATACCCCAAGTCATACAGCTTCTGAGATCATGGATTGTAACCTAAGGTCTTTGAGTCGGAGAACCTCCGTCCAAATATTATCTCTGTCACTTGGATTGACCAGTCATAGAATCCAAACTGAGAAGAAACTAGATAAAACTTGAGGCCCTTAGGTATTTCATTTCATTCCATTTCTAGAGGGCCTCAGTTTCTCTACCTGTAGATGACCCTCTGAGGTGTCTCCCATATCTAAATCCATGATCCTGCTGTCTTATGTCTTTTTTCTGCCCAACCCTCCCTCAAGCAGCATCTCAGTTCCAAGGGCTCAGACTGGTGTCTTTTTAGAAAATTTCTGACAACTGTTCACCCAGTGTTGATTTAAAGGGCACTGCCGTGTTTACTTTCACACGCAGAGGCCCAGGGCTGGTAAAGTAGGAAGGCATTAGATGTTCTACAACAGAGTTTGAGCTTAAGACCACGTGGGGAGGAGGTCAGGTGGAAAGGACTCTAGGTTACTTCTCTGTTGCTATGTTTTGATCCTCCTTCCAGGGCAACCACTTCAGAACTCAACTGAGCTCATTAAATCACCTGGGCAGGTAGGCACAGGGCCTGGACAGGGTTTTATGGCAGCAAAACCCAGGCTGCCAGCCACCGGAAATGATACCATCAGTGGTTCTGAAGAGACTTTCCAAGGACTGAACTCATCTCCACAACATTCCAGGAGAGATCTAGGTTATCTCATACGTAGTCACTCCCATCACTCAGCTTCCACATCCCTCAAATGGCATGCTTAATGTATGCCACGCAAATGATGGGACTCTTGCCCAGAAATTTTCTGTCAGCAAAGCCAAATAGGTTAGAGGGGCTGGAGGAAAACAGGAAAACAAATAATGCATGGCAGAGCTGTGATTTGTTGCAGCTGTTCTAAAAACAAATTGAATATATGTAAGAAAAGTCACTAAATTGTGCATACACTTTAAGTTAACAGTCCTAATAATAACAATAGCTAACATTTATATGGCACTTCTAGGTTTACAAAATGTTTTACAAATATTATAACATATGATCCTTGCAATTTGATCCTCCTTGAGAGGTAGGGACTATTATAGCCTCTATTTTATGGGTGGGGAAACTGAGGCACAGAGGGTTTTTTTTTTAAGTGACTTGTCCAGAGTCACAAAGTTAAATTAATCTGAAGCTGGATTTAACTATGGAGCATGTTTCCCAAGTAGATGAAAAAGAGAAAGAAAAGCCCCATAAACACAAAATATTTGTAAAAGTACTTTGAGCATTTGCAGAAACAAAAACCAAACTTGGGATGCTATTGTTCATCCTTCATTCTCAAAGAGGACCAACCACGTCATGAGGATGACATCTTGACTTTACAGTGAAGGCAGATTTAAGTGAGGCAGAGCCGTGCAAGGTCATCAGCCTCACTATCTCCTCCAGAGTCCAATGGCAAGACGTAAGTCAAGATGACCGGCGATGGCCCAGCACTGAGGTAGATACTAAAGGAAGGGACAGCTAGGTGTTGAAGTGAACAGAGTGCCAGGCCTGCAGTCAGGAACACTTATCTTCATGAGTTCAAATCTGGCCTTAGATGCTAATTAGCTGTGTGACCCTGAGCAAGTCACTTAACCCTCTTTGCCTCAGTTTCCTGAGAAAGAAATAGTAAGCCACTCCAGGATCTCTGCCAAGAAAACTCCAAAGTCATGAAGAATCAGACATGGCTGAAAATCCACTGAACGACAACAAGGGGAGTAAAGAGAAGAAATTCACATGAAATGTAAAATGACTGAACAGTTATATAAGTGTGACTGAATATTATTTTAGTAAGAATATTATTATAGTAAGAAATGAATATGAAAAATTCTGAGAACTATGCAAAGATTTGTATTAACAGATAACAGAGTGACATAGAATTGGGAGAGCAACTTGGCAATGGATACAATAATGTAGAGGAATATTGAATTAAAAGAAGTCAGAAGAATGATTTGTGGAACACACTTCCTTCCTCTCTGTACAGAGATGAGTGGGGCAGCCCTATGGCCAAGGGATATTGTTTACACCTTCAGATGTGATCACTGACTCAGATGATTTTACTAAACAATTTTTCTTCATTACAAGGGAGGATTCAGTGGGTCAGAAGCCATTATAAGGAAATAATCATGGTGTAGAAACAAAGGGGAGCTATAAATCTTTAAAAAAAAAATACCCAAACAGGATATTGACATACCTGTAGGTGATTGGTTAGTCAAAGTCATATCAATGGCAGGATGACTTAAGATGAACAGCATTTTTGAGAGACAGAAGCATGTGAGGAAATGAGACCCTCTCACCACTTTGGCTTTAGACACAGCTGAGAGGAGCAGGGATGAGCCCTCCTTTTCTGAATGACTCCAACCTTACTTCACCTCACATACACTGAATGTATAATAAATCAATGCTTACTCAGTGTATTGAAAAGAATAATTGCTCTCTCGTGAGTCAGAGGTTCTGAATTCAAATTCTAACTCCAGTGCTTACTAAACCTGTGTGCCCTTGGGTAAGTAATTTAATCTCCTGGGCCTTAGTTTCTTCATCTGCAAAATTGAGGAGATGGGATTTGATGGTCTCTAAGGTTCTTTCCATCTTTAAATCTGTGATCCTTTAAATTCCATCTGCATCAGGAGAAAAGGAGGTTCTGACTGAATACCATGAAGGGTTATTTGACATTTCTTCAGATTATGCCCTTGTATATATGTGTATCATATTGCAAAGTATTGGGCTCATGTTGGTTTAAGGAATGTGGTCTTTAGATGTTTCCTCCAAAGTCTTCTGGTGATCAGCTGCTGGTATTAGCTCATTTGGAGCCAGAGTTAGATCATCATGGACACTCCTTCCACTGATGAAGGTCACAGCCCTCCAGACCCTCTCATTCTGGGTGAAACTTGTCTAGAGCATCAACCTAATCTGGAGGTGACCTTTTCCTGGTTCATTTCATGTCACTATATTGTCCAGGTAGCATCCTGGGCAATCTACCAGCTGTCTCATTCTGAATGTATGACTAGCCCACCTTCTTTTGTGGTCACTAATGGCCTCGGTGATATATTTTACGCTGCTTCTTCCTATAAGTCTAACATGCTGTAGCTGTCCAACCATATCTTTCTCCCTTGTCCTTTTGGTTGTGGTAAATTGGATTCTTCTAATATTCATCATCAGTAATTTGACCTCTAGAGCATGGAGGTTTTTTAACTGCTACAGTCCACCATAAATGAAGGAAAATGCATGAAAAACATAATTAAATGCTTATCAATGTGCAAAACCTTGTACCAAGTAACTAGGTAGTATGGCGGATAGAACACTGGGCAAGACCTGAATTCAAATCTAACCCTGGTCAATGACTGACTGTGTGACCCTGGACAAGTCACTCAACCTCTACCTGCCTCAGTTTCCTCAATTGTAAAATAAGGATAATGCTAGCACTTATTCTCAGGATGGTTGTGAGACTCAAAGGAGATAATATTTGTAAAATGAGTAGCACAGTGCCTGGCATGTAGCAGTACTTATTAAATGAGCCTTCTTTCCTTTCTCCCTCCTTTCTGTTTTTCCTTCCTCTCTCCCTTCCTTTCTTCTTCCTTCTCTCCTTCTTTCCCCTTTCTGCTTCCCTCATCCCTTCCTTTCTTTCTTCTTTCCTTCCTTCCCCCTGGAGATACAAATAGAAAAGTAAAAAAGTCTGTTCTCTCCCCACTCTAATAGCAGGAGACAATGGGTATAGAAGGTTTCAGACACGAGTCATGTGGAAAGGCCCAGTGGTCCCTAGGGTACAGCAGTAGGGCAGATGGCAATGTTCCATTAAAAAAACCCAAGCCATTTCTGATGCTGAACCATTACTTTGGTGGTAACAACTTGCTTTATCTGGCAAAATCATCTCTGGTACTAAAATGAAATTCAGCCCCTGCCACCAAACTATGGGAAAACATTCATTCCCAGGGCTGTCAGTTCAGCTGAGAGGCAAAGGAGAAAGGAAAGAAATGTTGCTGAGAAAATGAGGAGGGAGGAGGTGTCTGCTCGCTGGGTGAATCTGGAGCCAAGTATAATTTGGAGTCAGTTCCAGACAAGTGCATTTATGTGGTTAGAAAAGCTGCTCCTCTCTAACCTAGCTCCTGTCACTGGAGATCAAAGCCCTTTTCCAACGGGAACTCATTGCCTTCCTAATTCCCCAGTGATCTGGGCAGACAATGGGCAAATTTCCCACACTGGGAGCACAAAGAGAATTTGGTGATAAGCTCAAGGTCACACAGTGAGTCAGTGGAAGGGCTGTGAGCTGGAGCCAAGGCCCTTGGCAAAGTCCTGGCCTCCTCCTACAGTGTCTGACCTCCAGCACTGTCTACAGAGGACTTCATGGCCAGCTTTGCTCATGGACTGAATGTTGCCTCTGTGCCTAAGCAATCTTCCCCACAAGACAGGAGTACATGAAAGAACTCCCCCCTCACCTTTGCCACTTAGATGCTTTAATTTCCTCCTGAACTTCACAAAGGCCTGACCTTTCACACAAAGCCTTTCCTGATTCTCCCAAGCTGCTCGTGCCTCCCCACCAGCTATCTTGGCATATTTTTTATAATATCATACATATTTACATACATACATTCACACATACACATATTGCCTTGCAAGACAGAATGTAAGCTATTTGAGGACAAGGATTGTTATATTTTTATCTTTGTATCCTCAGTATTTAGCACAGTGAGAAGATAGAGCACCAGACTGATTGGCTGCCCCCAAGGCAAATCTTGGTGTATTTTAGCCAAATTTGGAGCCAAAGCTGGTGGCTAACAATAATCTCTCAAATTTCCTTTGGGGTTTACAAAGCCCTTTCCCCACAATAGCCTTAGAGTAGGTAGTGAAAGTAACAGGGAAGTTCGATGATCAGTTCAAGGCCACACCTCTTGTAGTGTTAAAGGTGGGACATGAACTCAAATCTCCTGCCTCCAATTCTGCCAGTCCTTCTAACACCCCACCTGGCTTATCAAGGTGCGCAAGGCTGTTTGGAGGGGGAGAGGGTGTGATATTGTACCGATCAAGGCACTGCTTTGGTAACAATAAGTATATGAACACATATACACTTAGAGATGTGATTTCATTAATGAGGAAACTCCTCAAGAAATGTACAGCAACTTCTCTGCACCTAAGACCTGGAACACTGCAAAGTGAAATGCCTAGCCCAGGGACGGGGAGAGAAGGAAGGAAGGAGTGAGAGTCACGTGCACACACATACACACACACACACACACACACACACACACACACACACGCACACACACAGATTGAGACTGAGAGACAAAAAAGGAAGGTGGGGGAAAGGGTAGGAAGTGAGGGGGTGGAGGCAGAGAAAGAGAGAGAAGGAGGAGGAGAAAGAAGAAGGAGGAGAAGAAGGAGAATGAAAAGGAGGAGAAGGAGGAGAAGAAGGAGAAAGGAGAGAGGATAGGACAAAAAAGGAGAGGAGAGAAAAGGAGAGAGAGAGGGAGAGAAAAAGAGCAAGGAAGAGAGAGATACACATATATGCATTTTCATATACATATATGTATGTATATATATTTATTTATTTGGAGAGAGAGACTATCCCTATCTACACCTATATGTGCATGTACATGAATATGTGTACTATATTAGAAATTCAAGAAACTACTTTAATTTTGTGGCTTATAAACTGCCTTTCAGGGAGCTCCAAAAGCTATGATTCTATGGAAACATTGTTGAAAAAAAAATGATATTACCTCTCAAGGCAAACATTTAGAATAAGGGCACTTGAAAATGAAGTAACATGAAGTCACAGAAAGAGAGCTGGGAATGGAGTGAAGGCACCCAGGTTCAAATCCTGGTTCATCTACTTCCTCTCTGTGCTACCCTGGGCAAATTATTTCTTCTTTCTAGGCCTCAGCCTTCTCATTATAAAAAGGACTTCCAGGGGCATAAGTAGCATACAGTAATAACTCTAATACCTAATAACCCATGATATATGCATTAGAAGAAGTAATGGGGAAATCAAGAAAGGCTTCCTGTGGGAGGGGGTTGTACTTCAAAGGAGTTAGGTTTATCTGCCCTCCTCTGATCCCCCAAGTCTCTACTTCTATTGAAATCCCCAATACCATTCTACCTCAATGACAAACCAAGCCTTGGGCTCGGAACAGGACTCGACCCTTGGACACAGTGAAGGCTCAATGCCAGGACACGAGATGCATGACGTAATTTTGACCTTTCCTTGAATGATAATACAGCACAATGCTGCTGTGTATATAGCACTTTTCTCTTATATGAGTGTTCAACAAACATTACTTCATCTTGAATGACTCCCAAAGTCTCTCTGGGGCAGGGAAATAAATATAGTTTCAGACTTTGGTCATACAGGTGATCTTGGAGGCCTTGAATAAAAAACCATTTTATGGATCTGACAAATTATACCTCAAGAGGCTGAATGGTGGAGTCCTTAACCAGTTGGGCCCAACCTACAAGTCAAAGTCACCTAGCAAAATAGGGATAATGCCCAGGTAATAAGGCATGGCCCCAGGCTAGGGTCAAAGACTAGGAGTTGGAAGGGTATTAGAGAGGGTACACAACTATAATTCTAGCTCTGGAGCCAGAAAGGCGTTCAGAAACCATTCTTCCTCTCTCATTTTACGGGTAAAGAAACTGAGACACAGAAAGAGAGAGCAATTTGACCCAAGTCATAATGGTAGCAAGGGGCAAAGCTGGAATTTAAGCCCCCAAATTCAAGGCTTTTTCCAGAGAACTGCTTATGTCACCTAGACTGGATTGCTGTTTAACTCTGAACCAGCTGTACCCAAATCACATTCTAAGCCCTGTACACATCATTTCCCTGAGTTCATAAAAGAAGACCTGGCCACGCAGCTGCTGCTTGACTCTTTCTTCAGAAAGATTACATAGGAGAGAGAGAGAGACAGAGAGAGACAGAGAGGGAGAGAGAGACAGAGACAGAGACAGAGAGAGACAGAGAGAGACAGAGAGAGAGAGAGAGAGAGAGAGAGATTGAGAGAGAGAGAGGGAGAGAGAGAGGGAGAGCATGGCCTATTGGAAAGAGCATGGGGTATGGCCTAAGAAGGAGGAAAATCTGGGTTCTAATTCCACCCCTGACACAGACTGGATGTATGATCCTGGGTAAAATATCTGAGTTCTCTGTGCCCTGGGTCAGTTCTCTAAGCCTAAACAAGGTAGAACAGTTGTTGATTTTCATTTCATTAGGGGGCGTTTTTATGCCTGGCATGTGTTACATCATCAAATTACAGTTCTGGACCTCTCTCTCCCTTAAAAAGATTATGTATCTTTCTAAATGTGGGTTGGTCAGCTGAAAAGCACACCTTTACCTTTTCCCATAAGTCATTTCAATAAATGGGCAGCATCAATTTATAAATAGCAATGTTTCATTTTTTATGTGAAACTTTTTATTTTTTTGAAATTAGGTTTAAAAGCAATTCTTAATATTCATTTTTTTTTTAGTTCCAAATTCTCTCCCTCCCTCACCTCCCTCCTGAAATTCAATATAGATTATATGGCAATGTTGATCATTTGGGTTTACAAAACGTTTTCTTCTTTGTGTGTGCAATGACTTAGCCAAGGTCATCTAGGAGCAGGACTTGGACCCAGGGCCTCTGATCCCAGATCTGGGGTTCATTCCATCATAGCACAATATATTCCAGCAGATAAACAACAAAAGCCAGGCATTGCCATAGCCCCCACATCAGGACAAAACAATGACTCATGCCTTCAAGGAGGTAGGGGGAGACTCCATGCAAACGCCAATGTCTGTACAAGATATACATAGTCTAAGTGGAAAGCAATCTCAGAGGGAAGATACTGACAATAGGGAGAATTTGGAAGGGAAGCCCAGAAAGTTGGTAAGGAGGGGACCTGGAGTGAAAAGTCAGTTATCTGTTTGAGGAGGAGCCAGGAGGCCAGGGTCATCGGCCTATAGAGTACTCAGAAGGCAGCAGCCACTAAGAAACATGCAAAAATAGGAAGTATCCAGACTGGCAAGGGCTTTAAAAGCCAAGCAAAGAAAGGATTTCATATTTGATCCTGAAAGATTTAGGGAGCCACAGGAGAGAATTAAGCAAGGAGAGGAGAGGCATCATATACCTGGCTTCAAGGTGGAGGTTATTGTCCGGGCCATAATTTGTCTCTTCCATCAGTCAATCAATATGCATTTATTAAGCACCTTCTGTGTGCCAGAAACTACCCTGGGGATTGGAGATACAAAGATAAGAACAGTCCTTTTCTTCAAGAATATTATATTCCATCCCAGGTAGCAGGACTTGATCATGAGGATATTCATTCCCTCAAGGCTGAGGGCTTTCCAGAAGCACACTGAATGCTTTTTTCCAAGCCAAAATTGCTCTAAAGACCCCCTGTATCCTAGCACCCTGCCCCTTCCACCCTTACAAAGGAGCTCTCACAGGAAATGTACTCTGACATTGCCTAAACACATATTCTGATTTTTAATTATTTTATTTATCAAGTGTTTCTTTTTGTTTTATTTATTAAGAATTTCTTATTTTTACTAGAATATATTAAGTACTTGATCCAGGGATAAAGAGCAAGTGATTAATAAATGCTTATTAGCCACATCAGATGGTCCAAAAGTTCCTAAAAGAGGTTTTACACCATGGGAATGCAGCTAGGACACCCAAAAACTTGGCCTGCCATGAAGGAACAGGGCCTGCTTAAGTGGCTACACAGTACATCAAGCAGTTTGGGATGTCCTGCGCCAGCCTTTTAACCACTCACCCTCATTTTCCCTGTCAGTCCAATGGAGATGACGAGGCCATGACTCCCTGTGCTCCTGCTCCCAGAGAGAGTGTGAATATGGATGAGTAAATGTCTGCAAAGTGATGGGAATGTCAGGGGGAAAGCAGAATTCTTAGCAACCTTGAAAACTTGAGACCAAGGGCAAGGTCTAAGCAATTAGGCCTACCCCCTCTAGTTCTTAATCAAGGAGGCTCTGATTTGCTTTATGTCTGAGTCCTTTGTATTTCATTGGAAGGCCCTGGAGGGCTTGGCAGGGTGCTCGTGAGACCTCTCAGCAGGTGCAGACCCCCTGCTCAGTAGGCCCCCAGCCAGCTTCCCATTCGTCATTTGAAATGAAAACAGTAGCGAGTAGGAACCCCAACACAGCTTAAAAAAAAAGAAAAAAGCTGATCGCCACCCATTGGCTTTTGCTGGACAAGTCATTTTGAACACAGAAACCAACTCTCTTTGCTGCTATAGTTTTTGTTTTTATTACATTTATTTAATGTCTTTTGCCCTTTTGTCCCCATTTCTGGGGTGGAAAACCCTCCCTGGTCACCTAGATTGCTGCCTCCCTTGTAATTGTAAGATGCATGGATGTACCTGTGTAAGATACAGACGTTCACATGGGTTGTCTAACTGTGTAGATGCAGTTCAAGAGAAGGCATCACAAAGGAGTATACTAGAATAATCGGGGGAAAAAAGGATGGGGGTTGGGGAAGGAAGGAATTTGGAACCTAGAGTAAATAAAACTAAGGAAAAAATATATGATCTGAGGTCTGGCCAGCCTCTGAGAAGAGGGCAGCGTAGGGCACTACCCATACTACCATCAGCACAATATTTGGCATAGGGGGATGGTAGGGAGCGGCAGTCAGGCATTCCCCAAGTGCACTTTGATACTGAGCAATTTTTTCTCCAGTTTCCAAGAAGGTACTTAGTAGGTCCTTAATAAATGCCAGTTGACTAACTAGAATTATATATGCCCCGCCTCTCAAAAAGTACTGCTGGACAGAATATGAATGGTTCAAAAGAAAAGCTACTTTTCTGGTTTCTAGCCCTTAGCTCACTTCCACTAGCTTAACTACTTTCCACCAACAACCTAGTTACACAAAAGATCATTGCAAATAGTGAATAGTGAGTAAACCTATTCATCTAAGCAAAACAGAAAACAGAAACTGCAGAACTTTGTAAGGTATGAAGTCAAACCTTAGAGTTGTTTCAGTTTGCATTTCTTTTCCTATTAGTGATTTGGAGAATATTTTCAAGTGGTCGTCAGTGGTTTGCAATTCTTCTCTTTAAAAATGTTGGTTTATATCCCTATTCCATATAGATCTTATTCATAAAACTTTTGTCAGTGACAGTTTGATGAAAATATTTTTCCCTCCTGACAGTTTCCCTTATTCTATTTTCCTTGGTTTTACTCATGCAAAAGCTTTTAATTGAAATTAAAATTTAATTTAATTTAAACTAATTATTAATTATAATTGAATTTAAAGTAATTAAATAAATTATTTTGGTTTTTATGAACTCTGTCTCTCATTTGGTCAAAAATTCTGACCCTTGCCATAGTTGCTACACGTACCTTCTCCACCACTTTAAATTGTTTATAATAGATCCTTTTATATCGTTCATTTATTAATTTTGAGCTTATTGTGGTGATTAAGATTAATCTAAACCTGATTCCTACCAAATTGTTTTGTGGTTTTTCAGTAATTCTTGTCAAAAAGGTAGCGCTTCTCCATGTATTTTATGTTCTTGGGTTTAGCAAACACTAAACTATTTCTATTTATTGTTCATCTTCTATGTTCTGCTGATCTACCTTCCTATTGTTTTTTTCAACTAGTATCAAGGAGATGCAGTAATAGAAAGCTAGCCTGAGGTTCAGAAAGACCTTTGACGTATATGGCTCTGTGATCCTGGGCATGTAACTTACCTTCTCAGTGTCTAGGTAACTCTCTAAGATTATGAGTTTCTGAATAATTTATAAATTGTATTCATAGAGGGAATTTTCTTCATGAGGTTACGGGTCTTGGACTACTGCCCCATCTTTCGCAACACAGCATCAAATAGTTCTGATAATTCCTGATTTGTAATTGTCCAAAGTGTGACCTTTATTCTATGTGTCCTTAATTAAGACTTTTTCTCATTCTAGAACTTTCGCTGCTCCACATAAATTTTATTTTTTCTAGATCTATCCCTTCAGTTGTTGTGTTTGTCCTTCATTCTTGAAAAGGACCATGACATCAAAATGATGATATGACTTACAATTGATTTTGATTTGAGTGAGGGATGACTATGCAAGGTCACCAGCCTCACTTTCTCCTCCAGGGTCATCTGGGTCCAGTGGCCTGATATTCATGAGGACAACTGAAGTTGGCCCAGGATACAATGGGAGACCCTGGCCATTTGTTTGGTATAGGTAGAATACTTAATCTATAATCAAATTAGGCAAGATCATCATTTTTTGTTATGTTGGCCTGATCCTACCATGAGTAGGGAATGTCTCTCCAATTTATTATACTTTATTTCCATAAGGAGTGTTTTGGAGTTGAGTCAACATAAATTTTATGTGTCTTGACAAGTTAACTTCTAGGCATTTTATGCATTTTGTAGTTATTTTAAATGGAATTTCTCCTATTACCATTTCTTCCTGATTTTTGTTAGTACTAAATGGAAATGTTGGTGATTTATTTTGTATTGTATTACTGAAATTATTAATCATTTCAATTAGTTTTTTCACTAATTCTTTGTGATTTCTAAGTACACCATTATATCATCTATAAAAAGGATAATTTAAGTATCTTCTCTGCCAGTGTTTATTGCATTAATTTTATCATCTCATCTTATTATAATAACTAGAATTTGCAAAACTATATAAAGGGAGATAAGAAAAGGGGTCATCCTTGCTTTACCCTTGCTTGTACTGAGAAAGCTTCTGATGTTTCTTCATTGCAGAGAATGTTAATTCTTGGTTTTAGAGATAGACCTTTGATCACATTAAAGAAAAACTTCTCTACATTTGTACTTTTTAGAATTCTTAATAAATGAACATTACATTCTGTCAGCCTTTTTTCATTTACTAAAATAATCATATGTTGTCATCATTGTTGTTTTACATAATTAATTATTCTTCTTATCTGCCAAATGCTGAATCTTCCTTGAACATCTTGTATGAACATAACTTAATCATAGAGGATTGCTTTCCAGATAGTTTGCTATCATCTCAGTTCAATTATTTTATTTAAAATCTTTGTACTTATTATTAAAATTAGTCTAGAGTTCTCCCTCTTTGGATATCAGAGACATGCTTAACTCATAAAGAGAGTTTTTAGAGTGTCTTCCTTCTCTATTTTCATGAATAATTTTGTAGCATAGATATTAATTGCTCTTTAAATGTTTGAGAAAATTCATTTATAAATCTACTTGTCACCACTGTTTTCCCTTTAAAATTTCATTTGTGGCTAATTTGATTTCTTTTTCTGAGATTAGGTTATTTAAGATTTCTAATTATTATTTAGTTAATTTAGGTATTTGATTTTTTTATAGCACAAATTTGATTCCTTTGAATGCCTACTTTTCTGGTATATAATCATATTTAATAGTTTATATTAAATCTTTTTATTTCTTCTTTGTGTGTACTTACCTTTTTTATTTTTTATTTTGGTTACTTGATTTTCCTTTCTTTTTTCTTCGGCAGATTAGGTAGTGGTTTATTGATTTTATTACTCTTGTTAAAAACAGTTCTTTTTTTTGTTTATCGGTTCCTTAAATTTTTTTTTTATTTTAACATGTCTTTAGTTTTCAAAATTCATTCTCCTGTACTTGCCTTGAGATTATTATTTTGTTTGTTTTATAGTTTTTGAAACTGTATACTTAGTGCATTAACCCTCTCCTTTTCTATTTTGTTGACAGAAATTTTCCTCTGAGTGCTGCTTTAGCTACATCCCGTAAATTTTGATATGTTTCTCTCTGATACCATTCTCTTGGATGAATTATTCATTGATTCTCTCATTTGTTCTTTGACCTACTCATTATTCATCATGCCATTAGTTAAACTCTATTTAGATCTAAATTTGTAAATTCATACTTTCTACACTAATTACTAATTTTATTATTTTATTGCTTATCAATGATGTTTATTATTTCTGCCTCTATATTTGCTTATAGTTGCTTTATTCATTAGAACATGATAAATTACTTTAATATTCTTATTAAAAAGTACTAGACAAACCTAATTTTCTGACAATATATGCCCCTCAGTATTTCTTTCTTGTGTATCTTTTCCTTGGATTTATCCAGTTCTGAGAAATATTGAAGTGGCATATTTTTATTGTGTTCCTATTCATGTCTTTTTCCAATTCTCCTAGTTTTTCTTTTAGGAACTCAGATTCTATATCATTTGGGACATACATACATATGTGTGTGTGTGTGTGTGTGTGGGTGGGTGTGTGTACACACCCTATTTTTCTATTGTCTATTACTCTTTTAAGCATAATGTAGTTTCACTATTTATCTCTCAACATTATCAATTTTTATGCAGCAAACATGATTTCAGGAAAAAAGTAATTAGTGTTTGTTTAAATAATCACAATAAATAGATTTTGTCATTCTATCCCTCCATTTACACTCTTCATTTACACTTTATTTTTAAAGTTGCCAGAGTCAAATAGGGATTGGTCAAAATAAAATATAAACCTAACCTCTTTGATCCACTGAACTAACCCAGGAAAAATGAATGTTTTTGGATAGAGAAATAATTTGAAACTGATTCTCTCTACACTTGAGTTTCCTAGGAGAAGTAACTACGCTCATGTCCCAGACCTAGAGAAGCAATGAGTTAGTAATGTCCCAATTATCTTTTTAGATGTAATAAGATACCTAATCTACTAATCAATTTGCATTTATTAAAGACCTATCAAATGCTAGGTACTGCACTAGGCACTAGGGATATAAAGATGTAAAATAATCCATAACCTGAGCTTGTTTTCTATGCACCATATATGCAAGAGTAAACCCAAAAGAAGGCAATTTCTGGGGGAAAAAAGGAATACTAACAGCTACAAGGATTAAGAAAGATTCCATTTAGGAGCTGACATGTCAGATGAGCTTTAGTAGACGCTAAGGATTCTAAAATGTGAAAAGAGAGAAAAATACAGACATGGGGAGAGTATTCAGAGTAGTAGCATAGAGATAGAGATGGAAATTTCTGTATGAGAGATAACAAGGAGGCTTCTTTGAGTGGATCATAGAGTGTATGAAGGAAAGTCATGTCTAAAGTAAGTGGAAGACAAGAAGCAAATTCCTTTAAAAGCAAAACAGTGGGTTTATTATTTGCTTGTTTTGAGGCAGCAAGGTGGTGCAGTGGATAGAATTCAGGATTACCTGAATTCAAATCTGGTCTCAGAAACTTACTAGTTGTGTGACCCCCAGGCAAGTCGTTTAACTTCCATTTGCCTCAATTTCTTTATTTATAGAATGAGGATATAATAGCACGTACCTCTTAGAATTGTGAGGAACCAGTGAGATAATATTTGTAAAGCACAGTGCCTGCACATGATCAGGTTTATAGAAATGCCTGTTAATGTCTTGTCTGTTAAGAGAAGAGATTGTATTTTATCCTGCAGGCCAGAGAGAGCCATTGGAACTTCTTGAGAAAGGGAGAGACATGATCAAATTTGTGCTTTAGGAATATTACTTTGACAGTTGTTTAGTAATAGGGTGTTGCAAATACTAATAGGGTATTGAGACTAATAGGGTATTGCAAAAGCCCAAACAAGAGATGATTAGGCCTGAACAAAGGTGGTAATTACATGAGTGGAATCAGATTAATGCGAAAGATGTTGTGGAGGGAGAATTAACTTTGTATGGTAAAGAAGCGGAAGGAGCTAAGAATGAGTCCAATGTTGGACATTTGTAGGACTCACAGGACAGTGGTGCCCTCAAAATAAATAGGGTGATTTGGAAAGAATTCTGATGCCTGGGAGGGACTTTGGAGATGATCTTGTCCAACCCCCTTCATTTTACAGAAAAAGAAATAGAGATGAAATAGTGGCAACTTGTTGGATTGGATTGAATTGGATGGAAGTGACCGGAGTCGCATAAGGAACAAGGAGCAGACCCACGTTTTCTGATTCCAAGTCTCTTGCATTCTTTATGCTGGGCAAGGCTGTTTTTAGAGGTAAGGAACAGGCAGAGATAAAGTTTTCTAGATTCCTTTTTTAATAAGGAAGGGGTGCTGGTTGAACTGAAGTTCATCCTAAATGATGAGATCAGCCCCAACTTCTGACCTTCCTGGATCAGCATATAGTAAGAAAGATGGCGCTATCCAAGGTACATGAAATGTCAAGGAGCTTGAATCCCTGTGAAAACCCCTAAGACCCAAGATACCTAGAGCCTGAAGTTTCATCCAGGAATTCTTAATTTTTTTTGAGTCATGTATCCCTTTGATGAAGCCTATGGACTCATATCAAAAGAGTATAAAATCAATTGCATAGGATTACAAGGGAAATTAATTTTAATGAAATATAGTTATTACAGTTTTTTAAAGAATTTCACAGACCATCAATGAACTCCCTAGGAAAAAATCTCCAGGACCAGATGGATTCACAAGTGAATTCTATCAAACCTTTAAAGAACAGTTAATTCCAATACTATATAGACTATTTTTGAAAATTGGGGAAGAAGGAGTCCTCCCAA
>CM053772.1:155462231-155496550 GCA_028658325.1 Potorous gilbertii
TTGCAGGTTACAAAATAAACCCCCACAAATCTTCTGCATTCCTATATATTAGCAACAAAGTCCAACAGCAACAGATAGAAAGAGAAATCCCATTTAAAGCTAGAGTAGACACTATAAAATACTTAGGAGTTTACCTGCCAAAAGAATTTCACAGACCACAAATTAAGAGCCTTCAGGAGAAGGCACATAGGGCAGAAACCAGCATGGTCTTCAGCACCTCAAGGGGGCAGCCAATATTGGTTAGCAGTTACTTCTCAAAGAACACCATGATCCCTAAACTATAGTTTTTCAAATGAGCACCTCTTATGAGAAAGCTTTGGGTAAGTGTTGCTTCCTCTGTTCCCCAGGCTCTAGTACCAGAATCTCTGATGATATGGCAGTGTTACAAAACATGTCTAATTCTTTGATCAGCCACCTGTATGATTGATAATGTCATTCTTTTTGAAAAGGTACAAATTAGACCAATTCCTCAGTCCAGATGAGAGGCTGGCAATTCACTCTCTAATAAGGATGTGATCTCATTAGCAGCTGCCTCAGCATGGAATGAGCAGCTGCCTTCAAAATGTTTGTCAGGTCTGACTTCAGGGAAGAAATAGAGCATGAGCTGACTGAACAGAGGTTTGATTATGTGACCTGGTCCAAGAGCAGCACTGGATCCATGGTCACCTCCTTAGCAGTTTTAACTAGCCACCTTCCTAATCTAGTGGTATTTACAATTATGTTACAGTCCCTAGTAACCAAAAGTTATTTAACGATTGCTTCTACTCAAAGGTTTCTATAATGTGGAGTCATTCTACCTCTTCAGACTTATTCTATGTTCTAACCAAGTTGGCCAAGTCTCTGTGTGATGCCTGGTGAATAATAAACACTTAACAAATGCTTCATCTAATCTCTAATGCAATCTGCACTTTCCCACTTCAGTACCTTTGTTTAGCTAGTCTCTAGTTCACAAATGCCTCCCCATTCTCCAGTCTACCATTCTCCAGATATTTTATTTCTTTTCATGCTGCTCCTGTGATTTCATCAGCTCTTTCTCTGAAGGCAGAGAGCATCTTCCATTATAGGTCGTTTGTAGTTGATTTGACTATTTATAATAACTCAAAATCACTTATCCATTCACAGTAATTCTTTAGACAACATTGCTGCTACTGTATACAATGTTGTCTTAGTTCTGCTCATTTTGTTTTTCATTATTTCATGCAGGTCTTCCCATGTTTATCTAAAATCAACCAGCTCACCACTCCTTATAGCACAGCAGTATTTCATCACGATAATATACCAAAACTTGTTTGGTCATTCCCCAATTGATGGATATGTCCTCATTTTCCAATTCTTTACCACTACAAAGAGAATTGTTAAAATTTTTAGGACATAAAGGTTATTTTCCTTTTTCCCTGATCACCTCGGGAAACAGATCTAATAGTGATATTGCTGGGTCAAAGGGTATGCACAGCTTGATAACTCTGGGCATAATTCCAGATTGCTCTTCAAAATGACTGGATCACTTCTTAGTTTCATCAATAGTCTATTAATGTCCCCATTTTTCTACTTCACCTCCATTTGTCACTTTCCATTTCTATCATTTTAGGCAATTTGATAGGCATGAGACATCTCAAATTTGTTGTAATTTGCATTTCTCTAATCAGTAACGATTTAGAGCATTTCTTCATTTAACTATATAGAGTTTGATTTCTTCATTGAAAAGCTATTTTTCATGACGCTGAGGGAAAAGAGCAGAACCAGGAGAACTTTGTACATAGCAACAACCACAGTGTGAGAAGAATTGTTCTGGTAGACTCAGCCCTTCACAGAAATGAAAGGGCCTAAAAAATTCCCAAGGGACTCTTGAGGCAAAATGCCTTTCACATCATGAGGAAGAACTATGGAACTGGATAGCAGAATGAAGCAGACCATTTTCTCTTGTGTTATGTTTTGTTTTACTTTGTTTTTATGATTTCTCCTATTCATTTTAATTCTGCTACGCAACATGACTAAGATGAAAATAAGAATGTATAAGTAGAACCTATGTAAGATTACATGCCATCTTGGGAAGGGAGGGGGGAAGGAGGGGAAAAGGAGGGGGAGGGAGGAGGAAAAAAATCTAAGATATATGAAAATGATTATAGAAAACTGAAAACAAATAAATTAATTAATTTTTAAACATTTTTTAAAATTAAAGAACTACTGTTCATATCTTTTGGACATTTATCAACTGGCAAATGACTCATTCTTTGACAAAGTTCTCTATGTAACTAAGATCAGATCTTTATCTGAGAAACTGCCTATAAAATTTTTTCCTCCAATTTTCTGCTTTCCTTCTAATCTTGGTTATCTTGGTTTTATTTGTACAAACAAATGCTTTTTAATTTAATATAGTAATAAAAATTATCAATATTGCACCTCATAATGAATTCTCTCATTTATTCATAAATTCTTCCTTATTCATAAGTCTGAAAAGTAACACATTCTATGTTCTTCTATTTTTCTTACAACTTCCTTTATATCTAGGTCATGTATCCATTTTGACCTTATCTTGGTAAATGATGCAAGATATTGATCTATGCTCAATTTCTGCCAAACTATTTTCTAATTTTCCCAATATTTTCCCCAAATATTGAATTCTTCTCCCCAAAGTTTAAATCTTTACCTTTGTCAAAACAAAGTTACTACATTCATTTACTACTGTGTATTGTATGTCTATTCTGTTCAGTTTATCCACCTTTCTATTTCTTAGCCAGAACCAAAGAGTTTTAATATTACTTCCACATAATATTGTTTAAGATTTGATCCTGCTAAGTCTCCTTCTTTTATATTTTTTCCCACTAATTCTTTTTATATTCTTGAACTTTTGTTCTTCTAAATAAATTTTATTGATGACTCACTAGAAGCCAAGATGGCAGAGTGATAGGTAATTGCTATCTCCCTCCCCTTGTTGACCTTGAAGAATCCAGAGAATATCTCCCTGAGAAAAATCCTGGAACAGTGGGAGCAGCAGAAGGAGTAAACATTCTCTTAGCCTGTGAGGCTAGGAAGATCATTAAGGAGGGTTCCTCTTGCTGTCACTGAAGGGACAAGTGCAGGACAAGAGCTGTCCCAGACAGCCCCACCTCAGCAAACCAGGAGAAGATCCTGAGCCCCAGGGGGGTGAAGCCCACAACCACCAACACCAGGACCCTAGGTGTGCCTCAACACCCCAGAGGAATCAGGAAGACATCAGCTCAGATGAGATCACCAACCACCAAGCTTGCCTATGCTCTAGCTCAAAAGAGAAGACTTCCTGTGGCCAGACCACCCCTCCCCTGCACATAACAAGCTAGCTCCAGGGTAACTGCAGGGAAAACCAAAAAGACCACACCTGGCCTCTGCTTTCCAGCACCAGCCAGCTCGGCACGGTAAGCTGCAGCATTTTAGCTTCTAGCTGAAAGAATCAGAAGTCACAACACCCCTCAAGTTTTAGGCACAAGAACTATGGCACAGAGCCCCCTGTGCCCCAGATACAGAGATCTACTTTAAAAGCCAAGAAAAGGGTGATCATCATGAGTAAGAAGTAAAGCAGAAAAGATCATAAAATCTTTCTATGAGGACAAAGACCAAAACATGAATACCAAAAAGGTCAGCATTGAGACTTTGGTCTCATCTTAAACTTCAGAAGGGACTATGATCTGGCCTGAAGCACAAAGAGCATTTTTGGAAGGGCTCAGAAAGGATTTTAAAAACCAAATTAGAGAAATAGAAGGAAAATTGAGCAATGATTTTAAAAATATGAAAAAAGAAATCACAGAAGAATTTAAAAGGAAAATTGGACAAATTGAAAAGGAAGTACAAAACTTAACTGGAAAAAAATAATTCCTTAAAATGAACAATTAGACAGATGGAAAAGGAGATGCAAATGTTAACTGAAAAAAACAATTAGATAAAAATTAGAATTGGGCAAGTAGAAGTTAATGACTCTATGGGGCATCAAGAATCAGTCAAACAGAATCTAAAGAATGGAAAGACAAAAGAAAATGTAAAATATCTAATTGGAAAAAACAACTGACCTGGAAAATAGACTCAGGAGAGAAAAATCTAAGGATTATTGGTCTACCAGAAAGCCATGATGAAAAATAGAGCCTGGACAATATCTTCCAAGAAATCATCAAGAAAATTTGCTGAGAAGTCCTAGATCCAGAGTGCAAAATAGTCATCAAAAGAATCCACTGTTCACCTCCTGAAAGGGATCCCAAACTAAAAACACCAAGGAATGTCATTGCCAAATTCCAGAACTATCAAGTGAAGGAGAAAATACTGCAGGTAGTCAGAAAGAAACAATTGAAATATTGAGGAGCTACAGTCAGGATCACACAGGACCTTGCAGTTTCTACATTAAAAGATCAAAGGAATTGGAATACGATATTCCATAAGGCAAAGGAGCTGAGACTACAACCAAGGATCAATTACCCAGCAAAGTTGAGCATAATATTTCTGGCAAAGAGATGGGCATTCAGTGAAATAAGGGATTTCCAGACCTTCCTGATGAAAAGGTCAGAGCTCAATAGAAAATTCAATCTTCAAACACAAGTCTCAAGAGAGGCATAAAAAGGTAAACAGGGGAAAAAAACCTTGTTATTCAATATGGGCAAACTCTTTACATCCTTATAAGGGAAGAAGATACTTAATCTTGAGAATTGTGTATTTATTATGATATATAAAAGGGATATACATAGATAGAGGGAGTGGTATAAAGTAAATAATATCATAATAAAAATGTGATTTAAGAGTGTGAAGAAATTGTAATAGATGAGAAAAGAAGGAGTCAGAAAAAGGTAAATTACATCACAGGAAGAGGCACAAAAATAACAGAGGGAAAGAGGAGAGGGAGATGAGTATTGTTTGAGAGTTACTCTCATCTGATTGGGTTCAATGAGGGAACAACAAACTCAGTTAAGTTTAGAAATACAACTAGTTATATAGGCAGTAGGAGGGGAAGGGGGAAAGAAAAGGGAGGGCAGGCTAAAAGGGAGGGAAGAAGTAGTAAGGGAAAAGGGGTTAAAATGGAGGGGAGCTGAAAGAAGGGAGGGAAGACTGAAGGAGGCAGTGGTCAGAAAAAAACTAAATAAATTTTATTTTTTCTACCTCAGTAAAATAATTTTTTGGTAATTTAATTGGGATGTCACTGAAGTAGATTACTTTAGGTAGAGCTGTCATTTTTATTACATTGGCTTTTGCCCATCCATGAATAATTAATATTCAAATACTTAAATCTGACTTCATATAAAAAGTGTTTCAAAATTATGTTCACGTAGCTTCTGGGATTGTCTTGGCATATATGCTCCCAGGTATTTTATATTGTCTACAATTATTTTCAGTGGGGTATCTCTTACTTTCGCTTCTTGCAGGGTTTTACTGGTGATATGTAGAAATGGTGAAGATTTTTGTGGGTTTATTTTATATCCTGCTACTTTGACAAAAAAAGGCTAATTGTTTCAACTAACTTTTTACTTGAATCTCTAGGATTTCCCAAGCATATCATCACATCATTTACAAAAAGAGATAGTTTTATTACTTCATTGCCCATTCTGATTCCTTCAGCTTCTTTTTCTTCTCTTATTATTGTTGCAATCATTTCTAATATTGGTGATTGCAGTCATTTTGTTTCACTCCTGATCTTACTGGGAAGGTTTTAGTTTATCCCCATTACAAATAATGCTTGCTGACAGTTTTAGGTGGGTGATTCTTATCATTTTAAGGAAAATCTACTTATACCTATGCTTTCAAGTATATTATTTTATTTTTGGCAAGGCAATTGAGGATTAAGTGACTGGCCCAGGTTCACACAGTTATTGTCAAGTGTCTGAAGTTGAATTTGAATTCAGGTCCTCCTGACTCCAGGGCTGGTCCACCTAGCTGCCCCAACTTTCAAGTATTTTTAGGGTTGTACTTTACCCAAAGTTTTTTCTGCCTCTGTTGATATAATTATATGATTTTGTTACTTTTGTTATTGATGGAATCAGTTATGTTAATAGTTCTCCTTATGTTAAATCTGCATTCCTGGTATATATCCTATATGGTCACTATACACACACACACAAACACACACACACACATATTTATAATCTTGGTGATACATTTTTTAGTCTCCTAGTTAGTACTTTACTTATGATTTTGCCATTCATATTCATTAATGAAAGTGATCTATAATCTTCTTTCTGTTCTTTTCTTCCTCCTAGTTTAGGAATCAGCACCAAATTTGTTTCATAAAAGAAGTTTGACAGGACTCCTTCTTTGCCCATCATTTTAAATAATTTATTTAATATTGGAATTAGGTGATCTTTAAATATTTGGTAGAATTCACTTCTAAATTGATCTAGTCCTGATGCTTTTTTCTTAGGAAGCTCATTTATGGCCTGTTCAATTTTTTTATTTCTAACATAGGTTTATTTAGATACTCTATTTCTTCTGTTAATCTAGGCAGTTTATATATTTGAAAGTATTCTTCCATTCACTTAGATTGCTAAATTTATTAGCATATAATTGGACTAATAATTACTTTGATTTCCTCTTCATTAGTGATTAGTGGCCCTTTCCATTTTTGATTTGTTTTCTTCTCTCTCTCTTAAAAATCACATTAGCCAATGGTTTATCTATTTTATTGATTTTTTCATAAAACAAACTCCTAGTTTAAATTATTAATTGAATAGTTTTCTCACATTCAATTTGGATTTCCAATTTAGTGCTTTACTGAGAATTTTTAATTTATTATTTAATTATTTTAATTGCATGCTCAATTCATTGGTCTCTTCTTTCTCTGTTTTACTGATATTAGCATCAAGAGATATAAATTTTCCTTTGATTACTGCTTTTGCTGTATCCCCATATGTTTTGATATAGTCTCATTACTGTTATTCTCTTTAATAAAATTATTTATTTGTGGGGATTATAACTGCCCAATCTGCAAGAAAAACCAATGAGGCAGAGCTCTGAGCTAATGGCATTTTATTAAAGGGTCCATGGTCCCTTCTAATGAAGTGGGCCTCAAACCTTCTTCATAATCTGAGATGCCCCTGATCCCCAGGACTTTGTTTTTATAGGATTTGATATTCATATATGCAACACAGGAGTGGTAAAAAAAACAGAACTTCACTGATTGATAGATCAATCTTGAGGGCCAAAAATGACATATCAGCAGGAGGGTCACAGGTTGGGTGAAGCATGGGGCAGCTCCACTGTCTTTAAGATGGTCACCTGCTCATGTTGCACAACAGATAATAGTTCGGAGATACAAAAATAAGCTGGAGGGCTTTTCAAAAAATTAAGTCATCCTACCCATGCTGAGTTTGGACATGGAATTTGAGTAAAACAAGAGGGAGATATCTTTGTCAGCATTCCTGTGGTTGCGCAAGTGAGGTTCATAACTGGTAAACAAACAGTGAACATTACATTCAAGTTTCAGGCCCATTATAAAGACCTACTATAAGAACCTCTCTTATTTAATTTTCCCTACATGGTTTATGTAAAATATCAAACTTATTAATACTGATTGGCATAGAGTAGGAGTCAAAATGAATCATTTCTCGTATATCATTTCTTTAATTTGTTCTTTAACCCATTCATTCTTTAAGATTAGATTGTTTAGTCTCCAATTAATTTTTAATCTGTGTTTCCATGGTCCCTTATTAAATATACTTTTTATTATGCTGTGTTCCAGAAAGAATGCATTTACTATTTCTGCTTTTCTGCCTTTAACTATAAAGTTTTTTGCCCTACTATATGGTCAGTTTTTGTAAAGGTAACACATCATTACTGAAAAAATGTTATATTCCCTTCTATTTCCATCTAATTCATTCCAGCCATCTATCATATCTAGCTTATCTAAGATTCTATTCATCTCCTTGACATCTTTCTTATTTATTTTTTGGTTAGATTTATCTAGTTCTGAAAGAGAAAGATTGAAGTCCCCTAATATCACCATTATTATTGTCTTGCTATTTTCACCTATAATTAATTTAACTTTTCCTTTAAAAAAATGTTATGGCATTTAGTGCATATAGGCTCAATCTTGATATTAGTTCATTATCTATGGTGTCTTTTACTATACTGTAGTTTCCTTGTTTATCTGTTGTGATTAAATCTATTTAAGCTTTAACTGAGATTGTGATTGCTACCTCTGCTTTTTTTTGCATCAACAGAAATGTAATGAATTCTACTCTAGCCCTTTATTTTTACTCCAGGCATATCTCTCATTTTTAAATGTATTTCTTATAAAACAAACAAACATATTGTTGGATTTTTGTTTTTAATCCATTCTGCTATCAATTTGTTTTATAGGTGAGTACATCCCATTGACATTAAAAGTTATAATTACTAGCTGTGTATTTCCCACCATTCTGTTTTCCTCATTGTTTATCCACTTCTCCCTCTCTTTTTACTTTATCCTTCCTAAATCTAATTTGCTTCTAACCACTGCCTCCCTATTCAGCAGCCCAAGAATCCTCTTATCCTCTTCCCTTAGCCTCCTATTTCTTGACTGTACACCATTCTAAAAGTTCCTCCCTTATCCTATCCCCTTTCCCTATTTCTTTGTAAGTTAAGGAGACTTTTATGTCCTTCTATGTATATACTATGTATATATGTGTGTACCCTTTATATACTATTCCCTCTCTACCTCAGTTCTGATAAGAATGAGGTTCTAGCACTATCACCCCTCTACCCTTTCCTGCCCTCCACTATAACAGTTCTTCCTTTCATGCCTTATTTGTATAATTGCCTCGTTTTATCTCTATCCAATTTTTATTTTTTTAGGATCATCATGTTATACTCAACATAAGCCTTCAATCTATGCATACTCTTTTGAGCTACCCAACATTCTTAAATGTTACAGATAACATTTGCCCGTATAAGAAGTAAACAATATGATTTTATTAAATCTCATAATTAATCTTTAATATTTACCTTCCTATGCTTCTCCTGATTTTTATAGGTCAAATTTTCCATTCAGTTCTGGTTTTTTCCTCAAAAAATACCTGAAAGTCCTTTAATTCATTAAATATCCATTTTCCCCCATGCCGAACTACAATCTGCTTTGCTGGGTAACTTATTCTTGATTGCAAATTCAGCTCCTTTGCTCTTTGGAATATCATGTTCTATGATCTTCAGTCTTTTAATGTAGAAGCTGCTAAATCCCCTGACTATAGCTCCACAGTATTTAAATTGTGGGGTGTGTTTCTTTTCTGGTTGCTTGTAGTATTTTCTCCTTGACCTGGGAGCTTCAAAACTTAGCTCCCAGGACATTATGTTCCTGTGAATTTTCATTTTGAGATCTCTTCTGGGTGATGATTGGTAGATTTTTTTTTTCTATTTCTATTTTACCCTCTAGTTCTGAAACTTCAGGAAATTTTCCTTAACAATTCCTTGAAGTACAGTGTGTAGATTTTTTTTTTTTATTAATCATGACTTTCAAGTAGCCCAACAATTCTTATATTGTCTCTTTCCAGGTCAGCTATCTACTGAAATGTTTCACTCTCTTCTATTTTTTTCATTCTTTTGATTTTGTTTTTATTATTTCTTGATATTACAAAATCATTAGCTACCCCTTACCCAATTCTAATTTTTTAGGAGTTACTTTGTCCTTAAGTTTTTGGATCTGTTTTTACATTTGGCTGACTTTTATGATATATAAGAAGCAATAGGGGGAAAATGGAGATATTTAGCCTAACCAAAAAGAGATGTGCCAAACAGGCAGGGAGATATGAGGAGATTGGATTAGAATTGCCTTAATATGTGCAGGGTTGTCATGGAAAAGAGGAGTCAGACTCCCTTGGCTTAATCCTGAAGGACAAAAGCAGGTCCCACAGGAATAAATGAAATAGAGCCAGATTTTAATTGATACAATTAAGATCATATATTTAGAGCTAGAAAAGGTTTCAGTGAATCCAACGCCTTCATTCTACATATGAGGAAACTGAGACGGAGAGACATTAAGGGAGATCCCCAGGGTCACACAGTTAGTATTTGAGAGAGGATTTGAATTGTCCCCTTGACTCCATCCACTGTGTCACTCGGCAATGTGATGCCTAAAAATGGAATGGACCAGTCTGGAGGAGTAGTGAGTTCCTCATTACTGAAAGTCTTCAAACAAAGGCTGGAGGACTGATCACTTGACAAGGGTATTGTATAAATAATCCATCATTTGTTTGTAGGTTGGGCTAGGTGACTTCTGAGATCCCTTCCAATGCTAAGTTTGATTACATATGGGTCTCCCCATTAAACTGAGAACTTTTGGAGGACAGCTACTGCTTTTACCTCTCTTTGTAACCCCTGGGCTTTGCGTAATGCCTGGTATGCAGTCAGCACTTAATAAATGCTTGTTGATCTGATTTGTTGACTTGATTCCATGATGGTTTTTCTGTGGGGAAATGCATTTTAAGTTCCAAAACTCAGCATGCCCAGCTATTTATTAACAAACCCTTGGCACATACCTGGCTCATGTATCATAGACTCTCAGTATGATTGTTTCTAAACTCAACTTCTGTTAGCGTGACTTTCCTTTCCCTATGGAGGCCTGTCTGTTCTAGTCCAGAACTTTGGCAATTTCTGTGGAGGAAGAGATGGGAGCAAAACCACAAGAACTATATCCAAGAGCTTGACATGAATCATAATAAGGGGAATTTCGGATGAATGCCCCACATGGAAAGAATTGTGCACCCTCACCCATCCCCCACTCCATAGTGCCAAGAGACTGGCAGGCACTCAGTGAATGGTTAGTATCTGAACAAGTTGTGAATACTATTCTGGGATATGGCCCCTCTTCCAATCTATAAAAGTGGAATTCAGGGGGGTCCATAGTCAGATATTTTTGGGTGTCCCATGTATTTCATAGCTTATGAAGACAAAGTCACAAGGTCCTGGAAGGCAGAAAGTTGATCTTCAACTCTAGGAATGATTCCAAATGATCCAGTTTTCACCTCACACTCAGTAAATTGACCCAGATGAGGGGAATAAAAAATAATAAAATATGGGATGAGAGGCACACTAATACACTGTTGGTGGAGCTGAAATGACATTTTTTAAAATATTAGCATAGTGCCCAGTATATTATAGGCTTTCCCCACTAGGAAATGTTTTAAAATGAAATGATCTCAACTTCAAAGGAGAGATTAGTCTTTGTTATCTAGACCAGGGCTTCTTAGACTTTTTCCATTTGCAACTCCTTTTGAAGGCATGCACAGTGCAAAGCGCACATACTTTGTGTTCAGAACCAAGGCTACAATGAAGTTGCCTGACGCAACATGGGTAAGCACTGCCAGAAATACTTCAGATTCGTTACGTTTGATTTTTAATTAATTTTTGGTTGTTGTCCATTCAGAAACCTTTCACTGCTGCAAATTTTTTATCACCCCACATGGGGTCCCGACAAACAGTTTAAGAAACAATGATCTAGATTAGTCTTTGTTCTATCTACAACTCTACCATTCAGTAAGACAAAGTCACCACCTACCACTGCACATCCCCTAAGGGATGTTTTGGTAGATCTGTTGTCCTGGTAGTATCTAATTTTGCTCATGTTTACGGTCAGTGACCCTGATGGACCAACATGCCTCAAAGAAACAACGAACTTGGGAATTAGGAGATCTAGGTTTGAATCTTCTGACACTGGCTATGAAACCAAGGATGAGTTAGTTGACTTCTGTTAGTTTCTCTACCTGTAAAATGGGTATTAAAATGGTCATTCTACTGTTGAGTTACTATTGGGAAAGTGCTTTGAGAAATGAACTATTATTCACTGGGAAGCACCATTTTTGTGTGTTTAACCAAATCTGCCTCAGTTTCTTCAATGGGAAAATGGGAGATGTAATCACAGCACTTACTTGCCAGGACTTTGGACTTGAACAGGAACTTTATTAAACTACATGATGCTAAAGAACATATAAATGGTCCATGTAAGGAAGTACTGTAAGGATGAAATGAGATAATACATATAAAATGCTTAGCACTGTGCATGGCACATAGCAGGTACTATGTCAATGTCAGTTACTGGTAATTATTAGCAGCAGTAGTAGTACAGTAGTAGTAGTAGTTTTGGATTCAAACCCTAGCTCTTCTACTTACTGTGTATCTTAAGCAAGTTACTTCCCTTACCTGCACCCGTTTCTCCATCTGCAAAAATGAGGTTGAGGGAGACTTCTTAAGGTCTTCCAAATAAAATCTTAAATTTCATCAGTTACTTCTTGGTAGACAGTCAATAGCCAAGAGCACCATTTTCAAAGGGGAAGCAGGGAGGAGAAAACTTCGAACTTTGCCCAGGGCACACAAATCCCTTGACTGACATTGTTAGGCACCCACCTCCTTGAAAAATCTGAGAAAGCCACCTCCTTGAGAAAACGATCCAAGAGGTAAACAGACTGAGAATTACTCTGAAAAAAAAGTACTTGTAGTTTGCATCCATAACCCGGCTACCACACTGAGAATCAAGGCACCTGAGGGTCAGCAGGCAGGGATGAAATATAAACATGGGAAGGAAAAGTCTGCGTCTCCAGTTTTCGGAACACTGCAGCAACAGGTTCCATTTCCTTGAGCTTTGGGACCAGAGGCTGAGGAGGGCACAGTGAATATGAGGGGTCCTGGGACCCAAGTTTTAATGTTGGTTTGGCTATTTATTACCCATGTAACATCAGGGAAGTCACTTAATGTGTCTGGATCTCGGTCTTCCCACTTGTAAAATGAAAAGACTTGTACCGGATGCCCTCAAACATCCCTTCTAGCCCAACTTCTACGATCTTGTAGGAGAAACACCTTCCTTTTGATGTCCTATTTAAGCACCTTTATTAATTAAAAAATAAAAGTGTAAGTGAGGGCTAAGCTCTGACATCATGACAGCTCCACACCTAAGAAGGGAGATGAGAAAGCTGAGCTGCCTTTCCTTCTTGAGCCAGACAGAGGTGAGCTGCGATGTCTCAACCATGGAGCTAAGCCAGAACACGAGGATGCCCAGGAGCAGATCCAGACTTGCTGGCCCCATGGAGACTACAGAGCTTGGCCCCAAAACACAGAAGAACGTGAACATGTAAGAGATGACGAGCATTCCGCTGTCTTTCATTTGAGATGAATGCCTGCGTTCCCCCAAGTTTGGCCTGACTCCCACTCCTGGTGCTACAGAAAAGAGGATTCAACAAATACTTAGGGAAACCCGGGTGTGTGCTACACAAAAGTAGCCCATGTCACCTTTTTGGAAACAGTGATGACCAGCTCCTTCTGCCCCATTCTGGTGTTTCTGCCCAAACTAACTGAACGTACTGTGGTCTAATCACACCAAGTAAAAAGGCTGAGGATGAGATACAACTCTCCCATGAACAGGAACTTTATTAAACTACATGATGCTGAAGAACATATAAATGGTCCATTAAATACATTCAGTTCATCTTACACAAATTTGTATAGAAATTTATTTACATTTTCTGGAACTCACTTAAATTATTTTTCTTCCAAGCTCACTACCAATAAAAGGTAATAAAAATCAATCACCTGCTCACGCAGATGAACATACAGAAGACAGATAGGACTGAGACCTCATTTCATGGGAAGTCCACACACGGGAAGTCCCAAACAACTTCTAAGATTTTCAAGCAAAATCTCCCCTTAAAAGTGGATTCTTTCCATCTAGCATTTTCATTAAGGCCCACACTTTCAGATGCTGGGTTCATTCCTAAAAGCAGACCCCGGGGAAGAGAAAGATTTCAATGGGACTGTCTTTCTTTTCTTTAAGTCTGGTGGTGGGTGGTCACCCTACTTAAGTCACAAAGTTCATCCTGTCCCACTTGGCTGGTTTATGGAAGTAAAAGGTAATAAAATTCATTTTGTCAGACAATACATTCCATTGAAGAAGGGAAAGAGTAACATGTGGTGAAGTCAATAACTCATCAGCACTTGCCTTAAATATACTTGTCACTGTTGCATAGAAAATAAGGATTTTGCTAATAAGTAAATAAAAAGGTGACTTAAAAAAATAAAATAATAAGAATTACCTTTAGGTCCCTACTGACATAAATTACTCTCAAAGGGAAATGGAAAAGGGCATTTGGTAAAGCTGGTTAAGGCCCAAACCTTTCATTATGTACGAACCCTGATTTTTATTTCCCTCCTCTTTTGTCCCTGCCGATAAAAATTCTTTTGAAAGCAATGTTTGCCTATCAGAAAGTTGGATTTTGTTTTTCTTTTAAATCTGGATTTGGCCTTTCAAAATTCAAAAACCATACCAAAAGGAAAATGCTTAACTCATAAAGCACCATGTCACAGACATTATCTCTCCATGCGATCACATAAAAAGACCAGCTACAAAAGACTTTCCCCCATCTCTCTAACCAGAGTTTACACAAGATATAGCAGCATTCACGTAATTTTATAGCAAATGAACAAACTGGGGAAGGAGATGGAAGATTAGAAGAGTAAAAAATTAGTCCTTAGCACTGAGTTATTAACCTCTGCTGGATTTGGTTCTACAAACGTTTTAAACACTGGGCACTCTCTGAAGTACAGAAAACTAGGTGGTGATTGTGCATGTGGCTGCCATTCACCAAAATACCAGCCATGGACTTTACCCTAAAGAGGCTCAGGCCTGCCCAATACTCCCAGTGTCTGTTTTTCACCCACCTCAGTTTTTAAATATAAGATACTGTATGTAGCCCAAAGGGAGGAGTGGTTTTCTGTCCAGCAGAGATTTCTCTCCCTCTTCCCTACCCACATGTTCCTTCTCTCTCTCTCTCTCTCTCTCTCTCTCACACACACACACACACACACACACAAACATACATGCACTGAAAACACATCTGCACTCATGCACATGGGGCTATAACCATGCTGTGAATTTGTTGAGATGAAGTCAACCATGATGCATCAGCTTTGGGGTTTGCAGGCCAAAAGGTCCTATTGCCAGCAAAAGGGCCCTGAGAGAGGCATGGAATTAAAGGAAGACAGCAAAGATCTTCATATTAAAGTCATTTTTTCCCCTGCACTGTTCTTTGGGAGGCATTTCACTCAGAAAAGGAAATTGGTAATATTTAAGTTATATCATCTTATAAAATAAGTCTTTGTCATATAAAAACTGGCCAAAAGTTTTGTAACTTGTTATATATAAGAAGATCATCTTCTATTTCAAAGTCCTCTCTTTTTTTTTCTTTTTTCTTTTTAGAGAGGTGGAACATTTGCTCACATGCACCCACCCCAAAAGCTCAGTTGGGTACGAGGTCCTCAGCTCCATCACAGCAGCATTAAATCTATACATTCATACTGTTCTTTAACCGCGGGACGGAGACAGGAGTACTGACATGGTGCTTGGTCCTTGGAGGAGGTTATACCTTAAAAGGCTTTACAGCAAACAGACTTTGAAGCCAACCCATACACTGGATCATGTGGAATGAAGACAGCCACTGTTGACATCCCATTTCCAAAATCTGTTCACATATTCCCCAAACTAGAGAGGTGGTCTGCAGAGGAGAATATACCCTCTTCATTTCCATAATGGATTCAGAATTTTCCCCAGTGTCGTCCTATTTGAATCATTTCGTTTCAGAGAAGATTTCTCTGCCATGCCTCTTCCTTTCAAAGGGGTTTCCTCTTTAATGCTAGTGCTCCCACTGGGTTCTGGGCACTTTGGAGCAGTCCTTGCACTGCTGGTTCTCCTCAAGATACCACCATTCTTGGTTTGGATGTCATCTGAAGTTGTCTTTATCCTCAGCTGCCTCTGAGAGGCTGCCCGGGTAATACCAGGTACCTTAGAAATAGGAGACGAATCAGTTTTCAAACGCCTAGAAGAGGAGGCAACCGTGTTCCGGGCAAAGCTTGGAACAGGTGGTGGGGGCCGAGGGATACTGACAGGTGGGGGGGGCTTGGGCACTTCCTCAATGTCCTCTGTTTCCTGAGGGTTGGTACGGCAGATCTTTGTTTCATCTGCCTTTGACTTGGGGAGATTCCTGATCGGTTTGGCGCTGGGTTTCTTGAGGGAGGTCTTATGTTGCAAAGGAGAGTCCTTCCCCAAACGAGTGCTGCTGGAAGTAACATTTCCTCTCTGTATCCTCTGCTCTTCTGCTGCTACAGCTGCTGCTACTGCCACGCCAGAAGGCCTTCTGGGGGATGTGTCTGCAGTGCCTTTGACTGAGCTTCGGCGGGACAGTCGCGTATCGTTGCTGCTGCTGGCCTCCCGAAGGCTCGCCCGAGCTGGTACTTCAAGCCGTTTCCAGCTCCCTGAACCTCTGCTGGATTTGGAGATGGGGACCACCTTACGCATACTCTCATTTTCAGAGGCATTCAGGGTCCGCACTGGTTTGGAAGAAGGCCCCAAGCTACGCCGCACACTCCCAGGTTTGGAGGTACTTGTAGGTGTGTCTTTCAGGGAGTTTCTCTTTGGCCCTGCTGCCTCTTTCCCTTTGACTACTTTATCCTTGGGCAGGCCACATTTGTAGCCAAGCTCATTCCTTCCAACACCAAAAGCACAGTCCTCCCTGGTGGGACTGAAATTTGGCATAGAGGGAACTGTGCTACTCCTGGTCTCTCCCTCCATGTCACCAGTACCAGAAGACATGGAGTCATTCACTGTTTTCTCCTCTTTTGACTTGATGCTCCCCATTTTGGGATCATTTCCTTCTGAGCAATCCAAAGTCAAGGAACAATCCGTGGTGTCTGAGATGTAGAAAATAACCCCAGCCTCCTTGTTTTCAGACTCGCTTGTGTCTGTGGATGGAGAGACTATACTGCTAGGCACTAAAACATCAAGTGCCATGTCCTTTGGGGTTGAGTTGCCATTTTCCTTTTCCATCACTTCTTTAGAGTCTTGGCCATCAGGCACCAGGACGTCATCGGCAGCAGTAAGGGATGGCAAGCTTGCATCATCCAGTGACTCCGATTCTACCAGACTAGAGCCCTCCAAGATAAACCTTGGTGACTCCTCTTGTTTCATTGGCTCCTGGAGGTCAAACTGGATCAAGCCATGAACCAGTTCTCGTTCTTCAATCCCCATGGTCAAGGTGGACAGTGGAGGCCCATCAGGCCCGCTGTTTCTTTGTAAGTTATTATTGGCATGGTTCTGTGGATGGTAAAGGATGGCATTAGAATTCTCCAGAGATGGATTGGGAAGCTGGCCAGGCTGAATCAGAGGTGGGTTATTGCAGTCCTTCTCAGTGTCATCAGCCTGATGGAAGCTTAAGTGGTTAGAGTTCACATCCTTTGGCCCTGTGGGTTCCATCCAGGTCACCAAAGGCCTGGATTGCCTCGTGCCAGTTCTAGGAAGGCTGTTGAATTTGTTCAAGTCCTCCCCCGTGGAGGTCTCTAGGAAAGTGAGCAGCTCTCGATCTGCAGAGGTGCCCAAGGAGAGCCGGGAGCGGCGGGAATTAGGGGCCCGGTGGGAAGGGCTGATGGGCCTCTGATGCAGGAAGGGGAGGGTGTCTTCCAGGCTCTTCTTTGTCAACAGCTCCACATCATTCTCGCTGCTGCTCCTCCCAAAGCCCCCGATCTCACCAGCAGCCCAGGAACGCCTTTTCTCTTCCAATCCCTTCAATTTCTGTAGTTGGCGGAGTTCTTGCATTTCTCGGTCCCTGTTGTCCTATAGAGCAGAGAGAAAAACTCCATGACGGGGTGGGTAATAGTAACAATAAGGTCACTAATGTTATCTCATTACAACCCTAATAAGTAGGTGACATGATTTCTCCCATTTTACAGACAAGGTAACTGAAGCTGAGAGGCGAGTGACTTTCCCAGGGTCATACACCTACTAAGTATCTAAGTCAGGACCTGAACTCAGTTCTTTCTCATTCCAAATTCAGAGCTCTACCCGCTATGGTGGACATATTTATAGTTTCTAGAACTTGCTATCCAAACATGACACTCATTCATTCTTGTTTGGTGTAAGGTTAATGTAAGGTTAACAGTGAGTGGGGGAAAGAATTAAAGATCTTCCCTGCCCATTAATGGGCCTCAGATAACTTTTGCTAATTTCTACTGTGGGGTCTGAAAAGTGAGGTGAGGGTTTACTTTGGAGCTTATTCATTGGAAGTATTTAGCCAGATGAGACTCTGCGAAGTCACGTAGGAGCCCCCCCAGCTTTGAAAACCCAGATACTGGTGCTGCTCTTAACTATGTATGTATGTAATGGTCAGACAATTGGATCTGCCTGTTGATCTGTAATGTATATATTGCTTACGGTCAGATAGTTGGAAGCCCTGTCTGTTGATCCTTACTTCTCTGAAGTTCAGGATGCTGACTTTTTCCCCTGAACTAAGTGAATGATATATTTGCTTGATTAAAGTAGATTGCTGACCCCTCAAAAGTTGCTTTCCTTTTAGAAAAGCAGAACTAGAACTAAGAACCTATACAGCAGGCCCTCCTGTGTATGACAGGGTTCTTGCTGTTACACTAAGTGCCAACTATGTAGAATCTCATACATTCTAAACTTGTATTCCTTCTATGGAGCTAATGTTCATATAAAGCTTCAAGGTTTACAAAGCACTTTATCATGACTCAAGAGGACTGAAGCTGTCATATACATCCCACTTCCTGCCAGTGAGGCAATAAGCCTTAAAATACAAAAATAAGACAGGGATTTCTGAGTTCATTTTGCTGGATTATGTATATTTGTTAAGCTACTTTTTCTTTTCTTTTGAAAAAAAATTGTTCAAATGTGGGATGAGGGAAAGATAAATGCTTATAAAAATTTGGTTTTTTTTAAACCTGCCTTTAAATTTATTTCTTTTTTTTTAAGCTCCTTTAAAAAGTAATACTCTTCATGAAATGCAACAGAGAAATACCACAACAGAAAAAATACCTTTCCTCTTTGGACTAGCTCTTCTACTGCTGCAGAAATGTGTCCTCTAATTCCCATCCTGCCTCTCACCAGGAGGGTGAGTCAGTCATCAACTCGTTGCAAGCTACTGTAAGCAACATTACCCTCTGCACCCCCAGCAGCAATACGTCAGGTTAAAAGTGATGAGCTTATAGTACATTTCTGTCCTACAAATTCATGGCTCGTGTTAACCAAGAAAAACTAATCATTAGCCCTTTAAAATCAATGATGACAATGACTGGAATTTCCCTTCCCCTTCAGCACAGGGCCCTCTGGCTGAACTTTTCTAGTTCTCCTTGGCCCTCCCCTTAGGTGGCCTGGCTCTTCCTGCAGGGGCTCTAGTCCTGGCTCATCTCCTCTCCTCCTTCCCTTCTCCTGGTCCAGCTGTGACAGGGTGGAGGCAAGCTCCCTACTCCCAGGACAGCTGTGCTAAGACTATTAAGCAGGTGGCCTCATTTAAAGGGGGAAAAAAAAAGCTATTGGATTCCAGCTGGGAATAGGGGGCCTTTGAAAAAGCCGATGTCTGTGCTTCCTCTTCTATCCTACTGCTGAGCTCACTGCTTGGACAAGAGCGAGTCAACGTGGCCACAAGCTGTGCATGATTTCTGAGCTAGAAGGAGACAGAGAAGGTGTAGTAAGTAAGGGGAAGCCTGTGCCTCTGATTTCACTGGAGGAGGCACTTCTTAGGCCTGGGAGAAACTGGATCAGTCTGAGATTGGATATTGTCCAAGTTAAATGGAAGGAAAAAATAAATGGCTAAGTCTTCTGATCTCTTAAGTGAATGGAAGTAGGAAAGATGGGTGACGTTTTTTTTTAACAGGATCACTGGTTCTTTTTTTTTTAACCACTCCTGAATCAGCAGGCATCTATCAGGGTCTTTTTTGTTCTAGGGCCTGGCTTCTAACATGAGATCATGAGCTTTCAGAGGGCAGAAAATGTGACTTTTTCTTTAGGACAGCCAATGTGCTAAGCATCAAATAAAAATAATACAAGACCAGCATACAGCCAAAGGACAGTGTGGATCTGACTTTGAGGACTCCAGATGCTGGCTGTGGAATTTGAGTCAGACGAGAAAGACAAGTGCAGGTGCATAGGCACCCTACAGTAAGCCCCGCTTGTGTAAGATGGACATTAAGGACCTACCCAAAAATGACTTTTGCCAGGGATCTCTGTTGGCATAAATGAGCCTTACTCATTTACTCAGCCAAAAATGGATTTGATGTATTTGTTTAAAAAAAAACAAACCAAACCAAAACAACAGAACACTGGCCTCCTGATGATGCAAATAGCCTCTGGACCAGGATGACAGTCAGTTCTCAATAAGCCAAACCCAAGTGAACTGGCATTCTTTGCTATACACTGCTAACTAAATTCAAAAATTCCTGAAAGTAGAAATGCTGAGTCGACTTTCTGCCTCAGGCAAAGGATCATGTTAGAAAAATGGAAGAAAAAAACCCAATTGTTCCATTTTAGGATAACTTCCAGTCCTACTTACCTTAACAGCTTTATCAAATTTGGTACAAAAGTCTCTAAAGATCTGAAGGCATTCGTCCAACTTCATAGTTTCTTTGTCTTCACAGAAAAAATCTATGAGGGCATGAGCCTCCTTCTGGAGCTCCTCTCTCCAACTCTCCAGTTCCTCCAACTTTTGTAGAGCAAACTAAAGAAAAAGAAAACAGTGACGGCTTAAGCAAATAAACTGGTTAGATGCTCAGATCTGAGATTCACATTATCCTGGCATCCCCACTTAACCAGACAGTAAACTAATTAAAAGACACAATATGGGCCCTGGCTTTCTCATTTACTGTCTGTGTGACTTCAGCCAAGGTCCCTTCACTTCTGGAGGCCTCAGTTTCCTCATTTGTTAAATGAGAATCTTGGAAGAGATGACCTTGAAGGTCCCTTCCAATTTTACATTCCTTGACTCTGTATGATACTTGTGGCCCCAAAGGAAAGTTCAAGGCCAGGAAGAGGTCAGGTTTATTGCCAGTTTGGAAAATTCTAAGGAAAAAGGGAAAGAATTTATCTCAAATGGGACCCCTGTGATGTAAGATGGATCCTATGAGGGAGAGGAAAAATAGAAGAGCAGGGGGAGAATTAGAACAAACTAAACAGATTTTTAATCACAAAATCCCTATCTGGGCACACTCCAAATTATTGGGTTGCCTTCCCCTATGGCTGCCTCTATGCATATCCATCAAGCCACTTCAAGATCCATACCCTCACCATCAACACCTGGCTGAGCATATGCATTTAACAGAAGAGTCCAAATTGTTCTGGACTAGGATAGCAGAGTCAGTTCTCTGTAAGCCAAACCCTGGTGAACAGTTACTCTTTGCATACCCTGTTAACTAAATTTTTAAAAATAACCAACTAATCCAGGTAATTGGAAGAATTTCAATCTCAGCTCCAAATTACTTGGAGAGTCCCTCAACGGGTATAGATGGGCTAGTAAACTACCTGGTAGACAGCAGCTCATCTCCAAATGACTGAACTAACGTCTGCTGATCTCTCTTGTTCTCAGGTGTTTGTTTTCTCCAGGATAAGATTCCAAGTCCCTAGTAGATTCCAATACTGCCTATTGGAAAATTAATGTGGATTCAGTCTCTACTTGGACAGTCCCCATCTTTTTCTGAGAAAGGATTTGCTTTTCACTTCCTTCAAGAGGCACCATCCCCTGAAGCAAAGCAGGGAGGTAGGAAGTTGGAAAGGCTAGGCTTTCTTCCAGCCAAAGGGAGAGCAGCCTAACTCGAAGCTGCCAGCATGTTCTGTTCCCTGTAGCTTTCAAGTATTACCAATAGTCAACCACGGTGAGGGATGATGGTGCTGACTCCATATGAGAAAGCTTCAAAAGTCAGCTCATAAAGATATTAAGTGCTAGAGCCTGAATATCAAATCCAGCATTTTATCCACTGTATTTGCTGCCTCCTTTTACCCCTGGTTTATAGTATGTCATCTTTCCTTTAGCTTGATACTAATAAGGAAAACAAATCAAAAACAAAAAAATTGCGTTGGGGGGTGTCCGACCCTATGACTTCATCAGTACATAGCTCTCCCAGTGTGGAAGCTCCTTCCTTGGAACAGACTGATAGCTCCCCTTTAAAAAGAGAACTTAGGGGAAAGACTTGAAACTCTCTGATTCCAAGGCTGATTTTTTTCCCACGATGCCATGGTACCTTTCTAGAAAACACGACACTTCAAACTGTGTCTGTTTCTTTCTTTGCTGAGAGATAAGGAAGGTGAGGGAGAATCAAGTTATAGGTGATGACCCTAAGATGAACTGCTGTTTAAATGTTCTTAAAGAAGTCATCACCCTTTGTTCTTCAAAACAAAACAAAAACAAACAAACAAAAAACAAGATAGGGAGGTGAACAACAAAAACTCACATCACAATAGCATTCCCCATTTCCCACATCAGCGAAATTCTGTTCCTGATTAGGTCCTTTCTGTGCCCAAACATGAATGGTGACTTTTTTTTTTAATGTTGTTGTGAAAAGATGTCAGAAAAGAAATAGGAAAATGAAAACTATTTAGTAAACTAGAATCCTGGAGAAAGTATGCATCTGAACCAGCAGCCCAAGGCAATATAGTTGGAGGGTGTGTACAGCACAAGTATCTTTAGGGAGAGAAAGTATGAATATGAGGGCATAAATCTTTGCATGTCACTTTACCAATGGGGGATGAAAATGAATTAGTGCCAAAAAATAACTCAATCGAAGAAAAATAGGCCTCCTGACAAGACCATGCATGGCAGAGTAGGTCGGCTCTCTAGTTTCTGGGGATGGTAAGGAAGAAGCCAAACCAAAGCAAAGTCATTCCCTAAGTTGGGGGACAAATTCTACAGAAAATATAGATAAAAGAAAAATATGACCCTGGTTTGAAGTAATGTTTTATCTTACCAAGACTTAATTTTCTGGGCTGTATTTAAATGTTATAAAGAGTAAAAATTTAAAGGCAACTCCTTCCACACACAAAAAAACCCAAACAACTAAGGTCCATCAGGAGGTGTGTTTATTTGCGCAAATGCCAACAAATTAAAATTTGAATGGTAAAATAAAACTTAACTCTGATTTCCTGAGACAGTGAATAGAATTCAGTACAAAAAGGTTAAGACACTTAAAACTGGTGCTGGTTTGGAAATGTCCATAACTAATAATGAAGACTTTCATCATATAAGCAGTCATATTAAGAAGTTAATATTTAAGTCAAACAATCAAAACTGGGTGTGACAAAAACAATGGAAAGATACAAGTGGTAACAAAGAATTGGAAACTGAAAGAATGCCCACCAATAGGGGAATGGCTAAACAAGTTGCGGTATACGATTGTGATAGAATACTATTGTGCTACAAGAATTGACAAGACAGATGGATTCGAAAAAACCTGAGAAGTATGTGAACTGATGCAACATGAAGTGAGCAGAACCACGAGGAGATTACACACAGTAACAGCAACATTGTAACAACGATCAACTGTGAAAGACTTAGCTATGAGATAATTTAATGATCCAAGACAATTCCAAAGGACTAGAACGGATGAAGTCTGAGTGCAGACTGAAGCATAATTTTTTTCACTTTATTTTTCTTGCAACATGGCTGATATGAAAATATGTTTTGCATGATTTCACATGTACAACTGATAAATGGGTGAGGGAGGGATAGAAGAGAATTCAGAACTCAAAAAACAAATTTTTTTTAATGAATGTGAAATAGGAATAAATCGAGCGTTCCTTAAAATGATAAGTAGTATCTACATAAAATCATTAACAAGCATTATCTGTAGTGGGGAAAGTTAGAAGCCTTCCCGATAACATCAAGGTGGAAGCATTATCACCACTATTACTCAATGTTGTACTAGAAATGTTAGCTAGGGCAATAAGAGAAGAAAAAGAAATTTGAAGGAACTAGAATTAGGCAATGAGAAAACAAAACTGTCACTCTTTGCACATATGGTGATATACTTAGAGAATCCTAGAAAATCAACTAAAACAAAGTATTTGAAATAATTAACTTTAGCAAAGTTACAGGATATAAAGTAAACCCACATAAATCATTAGCATTTCTACACATTACCAATAAAGTCCAAAAGCAAGAGATAGCTAGAGAAATTCCATTTAAGATAACTGGAGACAATATATAATACTTGGGAGTCTAATGACAAAGAGAAACCCAGGAACTATATAAACACAATTACAAAACACTTTTCACACAAATGAAGTCAGATCTAGGCAACTGGAAAACTGTCAATTGCTCAGGAGTAGGCTGAGCCAATATAATAAAAATGACAACTCTACCTAAAAACAAATACTAAAAATATAGTTTTTTAAAAAGAAAATTCAAATTAAAAAAAGGATAAATGGTATATCAAGTGCCCTACAACTTGAAAAAATGGCATAATAAACTTTCATTTAGGATGTCTATGACTGGAAAGGGTAAAGAATGGATATATAAGGAGAGTGAGAGAAAGCATCTGATAAACAGCGTCAATGAACAGAGGGCTAAAGTTGAAGTTGAGACTACCTGGATTCAAACACCATTTATGACAATTACTAGTTATGAGATAAAGAACTGACCTGTAATTTCACTGAAATACGGGACTCTCTAGTGAGGAAACTCCTAGAGAAGGTTAGCACCTTCTCTACAACTTAGGAGAATGCCAATAACCACAAACTTCCAAGATAGTTCTGAGAATCAAATAATATAATGTGTAAAAAATGTTTTGCAAAATCTTGGAGCATTATATAAATGTCAACTATGGTTACTATTATTATAATTGTAGGATATTAAAAACATAAGGGAACAATGGGCACATCTATAGAAGGATGTGAATGAAAAGTTACATAGAAGGTGAGATTTTGATTTGTGTTGGCTGTCAACATCAGCCTGAGCTAGGAAGAATCCACCCTCATAGATCCTCTTACCATCTCCCCACATCTCACAATGCTAACCTTGCATGAGTAAGTTGCATTAGAGCCTTACCCTAGCCTGCAAGTGTGAAAAGTTACCACTTTTGTTTTTCACTATGGGAGATAAAAGGTATATGTCAGACTATATAATTAATGAGTCACAGGGAGCTGTCACAAACATGTCCACTCTGCTATTTTTTTGTTTATGTTATTCTGATCAGCTCATCGGACACACCCAATTAGGTTATTGTACTGAGGGTGTGAATAGGTACAGCTATCCCAGTGCATTCTGTGGCATGAAACCATCCAGCTCTCTCACCCTTTTTTATCTTACAAACAACCAAAGAGAAAAACACATAAATGATTTCCCTTCTCTAAGGCTGATTTCCTCATCTGCAATGGACTAGATTATCTCAAAAGTTGCCTCCAATTTTACCATTCACGATCTATAACTATTACTCATTTCTCGGTAAATTGGGTTTAAATCCCATATCTTATGCCTAGTAACTAAACAATTTAACCAACTTTCCTTGGTGTGAATTTCCTTATCTGTTAAATCAGGAGTAGTCAAACTCCAAGGTCACTAGGCTTTTCATCTATAGTCCAAAATTTCAGCTTACAGTCAATATTAGGTAGAACAAATATTGGATATGAAAGTAGATGACCTGGGTCTTCTTCTTAATCTGTCTCTTCCACTAAAGACCTGAGTGACCCCAAGCTTACGTCTCCACTTCCAGCTTACGTCTCCACTTCCAGCTTACGTCTCTGGGCCCAAGTTTTTCTCCCTGTACAAAGAAGATGGCAGGCTAGAAGCTCTCTGGGGTCCCATTTCCAGCCCCAAATCCTATATTCCACAATAAAGTTTTGCAGTTTTAAACTTCTCTTTCTGTTCTTCAATGCATAAGGAAATTCTAATTTTACTTGCTTTTTTTAAAGTTCTTAATTTTAAAAAATAAATGAGAAAAAAATAAATTCTCTGAACAGTCATATAATCTAAAAACTGACAAACCAAACCAGGACAAAAACACCCAGGCACAGATGTGGCAGAAGTGAAATCTGACTGACATGGATTCATGCAAAGAATGACATTCAAATCTAATCTGACAAGTCTTTCCTAAAATCACTTGACTTCTCTTGGGCTTTCTCAGGATCAAAAGGTAAAGCATTTGGAAAACTTTAAAGTATTATATAAATTGTGAGTTGTTATTATTAATGACAACTCCAACACCTTCTATTGGGAAAAGAATAAAACACCTGTGGGGACTCGGGGTTTGGGGGGATGTTTATTCTAAAGCATATAGGTCAATGGGTACTAGAATTCTCTTTCCTGCCCTGGAAATGTTAATGGAAACCTCCTGCTTCCACAAACACACCTACGCGATTCTGACCAGTCTCAACGCACTCTGAAACTCAGGGACCTAATTTTGAATCCTCCACTAAAATCCCACTCCAAAGCTTCTTCCAAGTGTAGAGGTGACCTTGGATTCTCAAAATAGGAACCAGCGGAATGTGGGTTCTGGCAAATCCTGCAAAGAGATTTAGAGACCTCCAAAGACAATCTGGTCTTATCCCTTTCACTCTAGATCTGGCGCTCCTTTGAACATGGGCCTGGGAAGAGACTATTACAGTCTGAGTACCAAGATCACCGAATTCAGTTTAACCCCAAGAGTTGGACATCAGGTAATGAAGTCATTTCAGCCCCAGTAAGTCAGAAAAGCCTGGAAGGTCCATGATCTATACTGGCTCGAGAAGTAGCCATGTCAATGAAATCACAGACCTTTTGAAGTGTTGGAAGTATAATTTTGAGTCACTAACAACAAACCTTAATAAAGGCTTTCATTTGTTGATAAAGCTCAGGATCCCGCTGGATATTTTCCTTTAGAGATCTTGTCCGTGCAGACAGTGAGTGAAGTTCTGACTCTGTGTTATCAAGAGATAATCTAAAAGAAGAAAGGCAGAGATGAGCAGTTAGGATGAGGAAATGACTCCAGAATATCATGTTTTGAGAATTATTACGTGTCCCAGAAGTACATCAAACAAGACCTTTCCCTGTTGGTCCACATTATCAGAACAGAAAGTGAGTTATGACAATAGCCTTCCCCGTTGTTAGATCTCTGTGGGTTTCTTTCCATGCTTTGTTGTGGGGTTCTTTTTGTGAGTTTTTTTTTTTTTAGAGAGAGAGAGAGAAAGAAAAGATGATGACTCATTCACAAATCCAAAAAGTGATAACTGGCTCAAAGAGATTGTGTCATCACTTTGCTGTATACTGACAAACTATCAGAAACATGGAACTTGGGAGTCTACTGCCTCAATCTATTGGTATGGTGTCTCACAGAGATCAGAAAATCCTTATATGGCAACCTCACCCCCATCCATCCAAGCCCTGTGTTGGGGGTGGAGAGATAGTAGAATGGATAGAGACAGAGACAGAGAGACAGAAAATATTCCTGCTTTCTTCTACTCATTAAAAATAAACAATATTAGAATGTCCAGTGTATTGGGGAGGGGGAAGGGAACAAATGGGGAGAAAATTTTGGAACCCAAAATCTTGTGAAAATGAATGTAAAAAGTTAAATAAAAAAATTAATAAAAAAAATAAAAATAAAAATAAAAATAAACAATAGAAAAACTTAATCCTGAGAAGTAAGAGATAAGAGTAGTCTAGTATTTCCTGTACAAGAAAAAGGAGCCACATGCTGGTTCCAATCAAATGTAATAATGGCCACAGTTCCTATTTTTAAAGCACTTCAAGCACTAGAAAGCACTTCTCTGCTCATAACAGCTCTGTGAAGAAAGTAATATAAATTGTGCTGTGTGTGTAAGAATACTAAGGATCAGAGAGGTCTAACAGTTTCTCTCCAGCTATTAAAAATAGAAATGTCTAGATTTGGATTCATTTCACAGTTCCAGCCCAAAGCAAATTATTCACTAATCCATAAGTATTCAAAACTATACGTTTAACAGAAATGGATCAGGTGACCTTTAGCTATCCAAAAGTTAGCTGAGGAGTGCTAATGTCCTAGCAAGGAGACAATTCATTAGAGGGCTATTTTCCCTACTACAGTCAACTCTAATTGTGTTTGACTCAAGCACTCTGCCTTCATTTTAATCATTTGTGTTTTCGGTGAACTCTAACCTTTTATAATTTCATAATATACTGCTTTACTCATTAAAAGCTTTCACTTTTTAACAGACCAACTTCAAATACATATTTTCACATATTTCTTCCTATATTCCAGGCACAATTAAACTAATTTAATAAACTTTGATTCTTCTCTGTAGAGCTATAATTTAAAACTAAATCATGAATTTGCTATTGGTTTTTTTCTTCTTGTTATGACTATTCTTTGTAACATGTCATTACTAATCAGAGGGGAAAAAAACTCACAAATTTCTTTCAAAAATTCACATTTCTAATGTAACATTTTAAATGCTACAGTATAGTGGAAAGGGATTTTACTCTCGATTTCTCTGACTTCAAAACCAGTGTTACCCCAAGCTGTTACCCTTATTAGGGCAGAAATGAGAACAGAGAGATGTAGTCTGAGCTCCCTTCTGGGTGTGGAGGGATTTGAAGTTCTTAATACACTTTTTTCCCCTTAATCCAACTTTTAAAACTGATCAGGGTATTTTTTTTAAGCTAGCGCTCACTCTCTTTAAAAAGCTCCAAAACATTTCTATTATTGATTCATAAAAGGGGGGGTGACTAAGGAAACACAACTCCGTAGGCCAGTCAAACAAAGGTCTAAAAGCTAAGCAAGAGAAAGGTTTTGGAAGATTTTTAATTTCCTCACAAAAAACAGTCAAATTCCCAAATTTTTCCAAGAATCTTCCGTTGCTTACCTGGCAGTATGCTGAACATGACGTAGTTTTTCAGAAAAGTTCAGAAGGATAATATCTTTCTTTTGGGCTTCCTAAAACAAAAAAACACAATTTCTTCTCTTTATAGACTTATATGGGAAAGACCATGTGAAAGGAACTTTTTATAACTACTTGAAAGGACCTTAAAACTTACTAGCACAATTCTCTTCTTGCTATATACCTTGTTACTCTGCTGAGAAAGTGAACTATGATGTTCTTAAGATTTACCAGAACACCTCAAGTTTCAAAATAAACTGTCACTTCCCACAGCAATTGGCACTTTATCCTGATATGGGATACAATCCTTGACCCAACAACTGAATGGGAGGAGGCAGGAGTGGTTGAGCAGGGTCCATTGTTTCTAAGAGAATCCAATATTTCCTGCCTGAATGCCACCCATACCTTAGTGTTTGCCTTGAAATGATCAAGATATCTGGCAGCCGTTAAACCAGTCTACAAGGTAAGCTTAACCAGAAGGTGCACATCATGGAGGTGTCTGGATTCTGTGCCTATTCAGAGGATGGGAGGTGGGAGGGGAACAATTCCTGACTAATGAAACTTCACCCTACATGGGCAGAGACCCATCCCGATTATGTCAGTGGGAAACAGAAATGAGAACTCCATGTGCAACTCATTTGTGGTTAAAAGAAGAACATATCTCAAAGGGCTTAAAAATGAGCTTTTCAACCAAGTATGTTGCTAAAATAAATTACTGTCCTCTGAAAATGAAAGCTGTGCTCGTGACACCAAAAGTAGTTCAAGTCAGTGGGAGAAAAAGAGTAAAGCAGGTTATTTGGCATCTGATAAACAAATTTAGTGAATGCTTTTCTGTCATAATGAGGACCTATTCACTGGGGGGAAGCAAGGGGTTAAGAAGAAATGGCCTTGATTTAAAAATTAAAAGCAAGAATAAAACTTTATTTTGAAAAGGAGGAAATGTATTCCATCTTAACCCTATCTAGGCAGACAGTCAAAGGCAGGGATGGGAAACCTTTCACCTCAAGGCCACATGTGACCCTCCCAAGGTCCTCAAGTGAGGTCCTTTGACTGAAACCAAACTTGACAGAACAAATCTCCTTAATAAAAGGATTTGTTTTGTAAAACTTGAACTCAGTCAAAAGGCCGCACCCAAGGATCTAGAAGGAGGCCACAAGTAGCTTCAAGGCTGTAGGTTCTCCACCCCTGGAAAAGACATGCTGACCCAATTTACTAGGCAACTAGGTAGCCCAGGGGATAGAGTGCCAGGCCTGGTAAGGAAGACTTATCTTCCTGAGCTCAAATCGGCCCCAGCACACTTACTAACTGAGTGATGCTGCCAAGTCACTTTTAACTCTGTTTGCCTCAGTTGTACTTCTGGAAAATGAGCTGGAGAAGGAAATGGCCAAGCACTCTAGTATCTTTGCCAACAAGATCCCAAATGGAGTCATGAAGAGCCAAACCCTACTGAAAAAACAACTGAGCAATTTATTTGTAACCAAAACCAAAAAATGTCCCTCGCTTAGACTCATTTTTAAAGTTATTTAACTTAGGTGAAGAGTGGGGAGGACCCAGGGGTCCAGAGGTAAGAGAAGCACTGCAATCCTAACGTGTTTCTGAACTGGTTAGTATGGCAATTTACAAAGCACAACCCTTTCATAAAAAATCTCTGCTGGGAAATACTCCTCCTCCCCCCAAACAGGTCAGTCATTTGGCTGGCCCCAGATAGCCACCAGCAATCATTTTTACCTACCAGAGCCACAAAGTGGAGCAGATTCATCCCTGGTTTGTTTGCTTTTGTGTCTGCTAATTTGAGCAATGAAGACAATTTGAAACCCACTGCATTGCCAGCATAACCTCCCTAAAGAGAGAAAAATCAAAAGAAATTTCGGTATGTACCTTTTGCAGATTGCCACACCGAAGCAGAAAAGCCCTATTTCCATTTAGAAGCAGACTTACCGCATTCATAATATTTCCAGCCTGGAGGACTAAGTGGAGGACAGAATGTAACTCTTCACAGGACATCAGCTCTAGAAAAAGGAAAGAGGAGGAAGGTCTTTTTAGCTCCAATCCTCATTCCTAATCTATTTTTATCAGACTGGCATCTAAACTGTAGTTGCACACAAAACTAAGAGGGGATTAAAGCATATATAAAACAATGCATTTTTGCATATTACAAATTCATTTCCCCAACCAGTACTAGAAATCCACCAGTCCCTTTGGTTTAGATTGCAAATATACCAGGATTTGTTTGAGACCACTATTAGTAACTTACAAAATACTCAATAAGCAAAGTTTGCAAATATGAGAAAACAATGTACAAGATGAATAAAAACCAAAGACTATTTTTTTTTTCTGAAACGGAGCCCTACTCTGAAACCATTCCTCGCCATGGTTTCAAGGCAACACTGGGTTCTGGAAAGCTGTGCCAGCAGAGTACAAGCTCTGACAGGTCCTGCCAAGCTTCAAGTACATGCCAGGCAATTGTCTATGAGTTTTTCATATGAAAGAGCCATCCAGTGAAGTGCAGATGGGGTCATCAACAGAAGGCTGCCCACTAAATGGGGAAATATTGGGTAAAGCAACTCTTGAAGACTGGCCCTTATAAACAACAAAGAGATTTTGATCCATGTTGGTTGAAGAAGTATCCAATAAGAACAAATCATACGTTCTAATTTAGCTCTGCCACAAGAATATATCAGGGAGATTTAGGCAAGCCACTTAACTCCTTGGAGACTCAGTAGTTTAGGCACTTCAGATTTAAAAAAAAGAAAATCAACCATATTAAAAAAAATGCTCCAAATCATTAATTGGAGAAACACAAATTAAAATAACACTGAGGTTCTTCCTCACACCCATAAGATTGGCAAATATGACTCCACAAAAAGAAAATGGCAAATCTGGGAAGGGGCTGTGGGGAAATGGACACCATTGTGTTAGTGGAGTCAGAAAGATCCAGCCTGTGCAGAGTGAAATGAGGAGAACCAGGAGAATTATACAAAAACAACAACACTGTAAGAACAAACTTTGTAAGACTTAAGAATTCTGTGAATTGTAATAACCAGTCACAATTTCAGGCGACCATTGACAAAGAATGCTATCCACCTTTTGAGAGAGATGATTACCTCTGGATGAATGAATAAGATATATTTAAATATATATATATATATATATATATATATATATATACTTATTTATTTTGCTTGTTAAAAGACTTTGTTTTTTCTTTCTTTTCAAAGTGAAACAGAAAATAGCCAGAGATAACATTCCATCCCAACCATCCCCCAAAAAAGAAAGTCGCTGAAATAATTTTTCAATGTAATTTTAATTTTAACAGAAGAAAACAGAAGGCCAGAAGCAACATAGCTTTGAAAGTTAAATGCTGAAAATTATTATATACTTTAAAAGAAAATAAAGCTCAATAGAGATTTGTAGTTTCATGTGGAATCCTTTTTTCTGTTACTATGTGCTTTGAAATACTCCTTATATTTGGTGTTTAAGCTCAGATTTTAAAAAATTAAGCCACTTTTTTTAAGAAATCAGTTTCTTTATTTGTAAAACAATTGGGTTAGCTGCCTTTAAGCTCTAACATCAAGACTTTAGCTCTGAGGGTAAAGGCTATGTGTCCTCGAAATAAACTTTCCTTTTCGGGTTTTACTCCTTTAATTTTCTTCCTCAAATTCACGTTAAGATTGGGTTAAAACAACAGGAAGGATTAAAAAGCAGATGGTATTTTGTTTTTCCAATGAGCTCCAAAAAAGCTTTTTTTGTTGTTTCTAATAATGCCAAGAGAGCATGCAAATAATTTGCAAAGTACTGTGCTTAGAATATGGCCACTGTGTCAGCACTTTGCCTTCATTTCAAATGACAGTTTCTTTAAAAACAAAAAGATACATATTTCAGGTCTGCAACAAAGTGACTATTTTTTCCTACATAACCCATCTGCTGTACATCTCTACAAAGTGACTTTGTAAATGTTAGATGAGTAACACTGTAAAAATTGTAAATTAGCTATCTTAAATTTATTTGAATATGTGTACAAAGCTGAAAAATCTGATTTCCAGAGTCGCAAATCACCTATAATATTTTGACATCCATACTCTCTCTTTCTATGCTTGGTATTACTGGAATTATTTTCAATTAAATTATACTTGGATCCTGGCCTACGGTGTGTTATCTAAGTAGGCCAGTTCTCTAAGAGAAAACTGATAAGAGACACTTCCACCATGCCTGCTAATTTGCAAATAATATTAAACTGCATTTCCTACAAGACATGAAAGAGAAAAGTACCCTTTTCTAACTAAAGCAAAATAAAAATCTCAAATCCTTCAAAAGCTACATATGTTGCTGTATCAAGGGGAGAAGAAAAGGATTATTTTATGAGTAGAAGAGAAAGCTTATTTTTTAGTTTTCTAAGAAGTAAGATAAATGGTCTAAAAAGACAAACCTTAATTCAGCCACAAGGAATAGTGAACAAACAGGAAATCCAAATTCAAATAAAACAACTAGAAACCTCAAGGGTGACAAAGAGGAAATCCAGCCAGCATTGATGAATTGTAAAAAAAGTTCATGGAGAGCAAAATAACAATAGCTAACATTTATATGTTATAAATTTATAACGTTTATATTTATATATAAAGCTATATGTTAGCTTTAAGGTTTGACAAATATTTTATGTATAGCATATTATCTCATTTGACTCTCCCTGGGAGCTACTATTATTTTCAATTTTACAGATGAGGAATGGAAGTTAAGAGACTTGTTCAGGGTTACACAGCTAGGCTTCAAGGCAGAATTCAAACTCAGGACTTCCCGACTCCAAATCCATTGTTCAATCCGCACCACTACATGACTGTCAAGTCATGACTCAATGTGGAAATACGCAAAACAAATATAGAGATACATTCCCCCAGTATATGGTTCCAAGAATCTAGGTTAAATAATCTTAGTAAATGTCTATTTCCCAAAGAGATCTTAAAAAATGGAAAAGGATCCACTTGTACAAAAATATTTATAGCAACTCTTTTTGTGGTGGTCAAGAATTGGGGATGCCCATCAACTGAGTATGACAGAACACAGGGTGGATTAGGAATGTAATAGAATACTACTGTTCCATAAGAAATGATGAGCAGGCATATTTCAAAAACTGGAATGACTTATATGAACCGATGTTAAGTGAAGTGAGCAGAACCAGAAGAACATAATACACAGCAACAACACTGTGTGATGACCAACTTTTATAGACTTAGTTCTTCTAAGATAATTCCAAAAGACTCATGATGGAAAAAGACTCTCCACATCCAGAGAAAGAACTATGGAGTCTGAATACATACTGAAGCACATTATTTTCTCTTTTTTGGTTTGTTTTTGCTTTCTCATGACTTGCCCCAGTTGTCCTGATTCTTCTTTTATCATAGCACGACTAATGTGGAAATATGTTTAGTATGATTATACATGCATATCTTATATCGGATTATATGCCATCTTGGGGAAGGGGTAAAATGTGAGGGAGGAGGAAAATTTAGAACTCAAAATCTTATAAAAATGAATGATGAAAACTAAAAATAAATAAATAAAAAATAATCTTAATAAACAGAACTTGGGGTGGGGCAAGTTACAAAAATTAGAAACAAAATAGATGCCCTACAACTAGGGACTGTTTTAACAAATTGTGGCATTTGTGGAAAGAGCACTAACTCTAGAGTTACAGGATATGGATTCAAATTCTACCTCAGATGGTTGCTACCTGTTTAATCTTGAATATGTCATGGAA
>CM053772.1:155497050-155534119 GCA_028658325.1 Potorous gilbertii
CTACAGATGTAAGATGTCTCCTTAGAAGAATGTATCTATGCAGACTGGGACTTCTCTGGAGCTTGAAAGTTTGAGAAAGTTACCTGGGGTACTAAGAGGTGAAGTGACTTGCCCAGGGTAACACAGACAGCATGTGTCAGGCGTGGGACTTAAACTCACATCTTTCTGACTGAATCTAGCTCTCTTTCTGCTACTCTACTCCGCATCTCTCAAATGCACTTTCCTCTCAGGGAAGAAATAATTTTAATTGAGGAAAAGGAGCTCATAATCTGATGAACTAAGGATAGTCTCTTTATTTTTAAATTTATAATTTTAATGTGTAGGTTGGCATTTTAAAATGCATCCTAACAATGTATAATTTTCTCTGTACTTTACAATTTCAATTGTAAATGAAAGAATAATTTACATGGGGTAAAATTAATATTTGTAAAGAGTCTTGAGATTGCAAAAGGAACTCTAAAAGTGTCATATCATATGCTGGATCTTATAACTATGTTGGGTTTTAACTGATGAGGAATGTGGGTTTCTGTTAGGATGCATATGCTCTAATCTCAGTAAGCATTGCTGAGTGGACCATGTACCATGTACCAGGTACTGTGCACCAGGAGCTCTCACTGTGGCCAGAGGAGCGATCAGAACAGAGACCTTGCAGTGTAAGAAAGGACACTCAAAATATCCAGTCTACCTCCATCACCACAGGAGCAGAGTGAATTCAATCAGCCCTCACATCCACAACCCATCCCTCCCCAAAACCAATGTACCTCTTCTGACTCCGGCAAAAGCTTAAGAAATTCTCGCAGTGTTTCTGATCCGTAATGTTCACAATTTCCTTGGAGGATATCTTCTACTATAGACTGAGGGGACCTTAAAGAGAGAGTGGACCAAATCCCATTTCATATCTGCTAGTACCAACAGGAGGTACAATCCAGGGGAAATAAAAGACACAAACACCCCTCTCCCCTGCCCAAACCAAACACACACCCTTTCATGTCCACAACCTCCCCATTTTGACAAGCTATTTGGTATCAATGCTCCCAACAGCAGCATGGATTGCCAGGGAAACAGCATGACTCTCTCTAATGCAATGTTCAATGTTGCCTTTACCCAGAAAACAATCCACCAGCCACCCAGGGAACCTCAAAGCAGCCACAGCTGTTGTGGGCCTTTTTTTTCTCTCCTGGTGAAAAACAACATTTCTCTGGCCTTCCTCACTAAATCTCCGTATATTTAACTCTGTTTGTTTGTTTCGGGAGGGGGTAAGGTGGAGGTAAGGAAACGACTCCAGACTATCTCTTTTCATTTTACAGAGATCTCTTGCATTAAACAAATTTTTGCACCCTCAGTTTCAACATACACTTAAAGGGCAAGGACAGCATTAAAACTGTCAACCTATAGACACAGTAGGATCTAAGCAGAGCCCTGGGATAATTCTTACTGCATCTAAAATCACTAGCCTATTTTTTCACAGCTGAGAACAGCAGAGAGTGACATCTTCATGCAGCATTATCAACTACCCCATCTAAAAGGAGCATGCAGAAGCTGAGGGGGAGGAAAGGGATTTTCACTCATTAAAATTTAATCCCTCTGTCACACCCTGGGTTTGAAACTTTCCTTAATAATAGCAGAGCTGTCAACATTCAAACTGTGCCAACACAAGATCTTACTTTTTGAACTGCTTGAGAAATATTCCAATGTTCATGCACCGTTTTGCATCCAAGACTGAAATCTGGGGAAGAAAAGAAACACATTATTAGAAAAAAGGAACTAAAACCTAGCAAACACAAAATCAGTTTTTATTACAACCAACATACAAGTTTGAGCACTAATAGTCTAGACAGCTTTCTTTTACAACATGAAGGATTATCCATTTCTTTAAAAGGGGGGGAAGGGAAGTGGTCTTTTCTTGGAAACAATACAGCCCACCCACTATTAACAGCTACAATTCGGAAACAGATGTCTGAGTCTACACTACAGTAAGGCTTGAACTGAGAGAGTTAAATCTAATAGTGATGGTTTATAATACATAGTAATTCCCAACCCTGATTGGGAGATGGTGAAGGAACTCTCTAAATATTTTAATGACTATCATGAAAACTTCTGTTCCATTCATGCTTCCCCCCCTAAAAAGCTAAATGAAAGTTGCTGTTATTTAAAAAATAAATACTTGTCTAATAGCATATTGAGAGAAGGTAGAGAGAGAAGGATCTCAAATCAAACATATTTGTTACTGTGGAAGTTCTAAAAAGGCTGCATGCAAATAACAGAATCTACCTAACATAAAAAGCAAGCCCAGCATTTACTCTGCTGTATTATCAACATGCAAACTTCAGCTGCTGCCTGTTTCACATGTCTCCCTCAGGCAGAAAGATTTTTAAACACTACAGCTTTCCAGGGTGCTTAAATTCTTCATTTCGACACATTTTTCCTTCGAGGTAGGGTCCTGGGTTTGTATTCAAATGTATCACCATAAGTAATTAATTAGATAAGGTTAATCAGATTGGAAAACAGGCTGAACTGAACTTCTTTTTTTTTTTTTTGGACCAGTCTTTAATTTCTCTAAAAGGAAAAAAACCAGGATGCAGGAAAGAAAGATAAACTTAAAGAGGAAATAATTTTTTCCATTTGTTTTTTAATAAAGTGGAGACTTGCTACAAATAAAAATGTTGTTTTAACCCTTTTCCTTTCCAAATGAATGTTAGTATTCTGAACAAAAGAGAGACTAAACTGACAAGTAAACTAGCTAAAGTTTCCTGGTTCTGTCAATGACTTTAAGAAGATGCAAAACTACTTTTAAATGATGACATATCACTTTCTTCTATGTGGTTAATCTTTTACAAGACTGAATTTTGGGGTGAAAATAAAATAAAATTTTTTTAAGAGATTGAATTTGGTGGAGTTTTTCTGATGACAGTCACTAAACAACCTCTTGATTTACCAGCCCAAGGGATATATTTAATTTTATCACTTTCATCTACTAGTCATAAAAAACACCTCCAGATGCTAAGGCGTAGGCAGACTCCTCAGTAGTACTCCCACCAAGTACTTTTGGTTTGATTTCAATATGGAAGAAGAAAGGCAGGGGGAAAGAGAGAAAGAACGAGAAAGAGGAATTTCAAAAATAAACTTAATATCCTGTCACAGAGAAAGATCATATTATGAGGAAAGAAAGGAATGGGAATTTAAGATCACATGATCATAAATTTTGAGGAGGAAATGAACTCACAGATTATCTGGTCCTGGACTGCTTACTCTCTTTCTTGTGTGTCATGGACCCCTTTGGCTGTCTAGTGAAGCCTATGGATCACTGTTTAGAATAATATTTTTCGCCTAAACTCATAATTGAAGAACATGCTAAATTCCAGTTAGAAGTTAGTGAAAATAAAGATATATATTTTTTCCCATCTAGGTTCACAGAATCCTTGAAAACTATTCCCAGTCCCTGTAGATCCCATGTAAATGTCTAATCCAATCCTCCCACTTTACAAGTAAGGAAACTAACTTGCCCAAGATCAATACTACTTAATAAACAGCAGAACCAGCATTTGAATTCAAGTCCTCTGATTCCAAGTGGGCTCATCTCACTGCAATCGTATTTATTCTACATATATCTTAGTTTACAAATTTTTAGTCTACATTTCTATTTAATTCACTGAAAAAACCATATGCTATCCTCTGCCCTTCTGCTTTTTTACTTCTCAATAGAAAGTAAGCTCACTGAGGTCAAGGACAATTTCACTTTTCATCTGTATCCCTAACACTTAGCATAATAGCTCCGGCTATGCAGTAAGGGTTCAATAAATGCTTGCTGGTTCTCTGACATTACTAGATCTCTCCTGACTATCGATCCCTAGCCCTCAAATACCAAGATTGTCTTCCTGGTTCCTTAATCCTCTATTGTCCTATTATTTTCTACACCAAAAATCATTGGAAAAGAGGGGCTGAATGTTTTGCAGAATACTTGCCCCAATACTCCTTTCCACATTTTTGTCCCTATCAACATGTGCTGCTCCTGCCTTGTTCAGGTTTGTCCTATGTGACAAATTCATTACCCCCACTGCTCCCCTAAAGTAGAGGTTTAGATATAGTCAACTTGATCATGTTCACTCAACACTTGTAATATATGGCAAAGATAAAAGACAAAAAAAAGTACTTCTAAAAGCTTATGAAGTTTTCAAAATAAGACTCATAAACAGCTTGGAAAAATGTTCAAAATCACTAACAATCAGAAAACTGCAAGTTCAGACCACCCTGAGAAACCATTTCATACCCATCAAGTTAGTAAAAAAAATCTAAAAGATAAAAACTCATTGTTGCTGAGCAACTGTTGGAATTCAGAAGTGCTAATTTACTACCATAGGAAGATTTTCTGAACTAGGACAGAATGAAGAAAGTTGACCCCAAAGAACAATGTAGATTATGCTTGTAACAGTGTCAACATGGAAAGGCACCAAAATTCTTGTCAAATGCAACAGTGAAGATGCCTACCACACTGTCATCATTAAAGAACACATTCCTCAGTCCTGTTAATAGAGTAGATCAAGGGAAAGGAGTGAAAAGATATACATAGTTTTCAAAAGAAGAACTGCAAACTATTAGCAATATGAAATAATGCTCCACATTCTTGGTAATCAGATAAATGCAAATCAAAACAATCCAGAAGTTTCAGCTCACACCTAGCACTTAGCAAACCAAAAATGACGAAAGATGAGGCACACTAATGCATTGTCAGTAGAGTTGTGAATTGGTCTACTTGTTTGGGAAAGTAACATGGAACTATATGACAAGCGATTAAAATAACTATCTTCTTTGATCCAAAGATTCCACTGCCAAGCATTTACCTTATGGAAGTCAGTGATCAAAAACAGGCCCTGCATATACAAAAATACAGATAGTAGCAAATTTTGTGGTTGCTGTGGAGGGACTAAGCAAAGTGTGGTACGTGAATATAATGGAATTTATTGTGCTGACTATAAGATGGTGACTATAGACACTGATGTTTATGATGACTATAGAAAAATGAAAATAGAGAATTATAGGAACTGAAACAAAGTAAAGTAAGCATAACCAGGAAAATTACACATACACACACACACACACACACACACACACACACACACACACACCAATATAAATGAAAAGGATGAGAACAAAATTATTGAAAATGAATGTGACAAAACTCTAATAGCCAAGCTCTGTACAGAAGTAGGTGACCATTTTTTTATAATGCTGCATATTAATACCAGATTATTTTCAACACAAATCTTTTTTCCTTCTTCTTTATTATAAAGGATGTCTCTCTGAAATAGGCTATGGGACGGAATGCACTGGAAAATGCATGCAATATAAAAACAAGGGGGAACAATTAAAATTTGTTTTAAAATACTCAATAGATTAAGAAATATACTTTTAGAAGGATTTTCTGAGTGTTTGGTTAAGTATCTGTCATGCCTAAAATAAATCTATCAATGCTTTTTTTAAAACACCAGGAAGAAAAACAATTCAGAATGGATTTAAATTCATAAATGGTCAAGGAATATGAAATAAACAATTTTCAGAAAAATAAATCTAAACTAACAATAACATATGAAAAAAATTCCAAATCACTAATAATTTGTTATTGTTCAATTGTTTCAATTGTGTCTGATTCTCTGTGACCCTATCTGAGGTTTTCTTGGCGAAGATACTAGAATGGTTTGCCATTTCCTTCTCCAGCTCGTTTTACAGATGCGGAAACTGAGGCAAACAGGGTTAAGTGACTTACCCAGCTAGTGTCTGAGGCCAAATTTCAGCCCAGGTCTTCTTGATCCCAGACTCTTTACTCTATCCACTGGGCTACCTAGCTAGAGAAAAGCAAATCAAAATAACTCTGAGTTACCCCCTTACAGGAAAATGACAAATGTTGGAAGGATTGTGGGAAAACAGGTATGTTAACATACTGTTGGTGGAACTGTGAACTGGTCCAACCATTCTGGAAAACAATGTAGAAGTATGCCCCCAAAGCTATTAAACTCTGTATATACCCTTTGACTCAGGGATATTACTACTAAATCTAGGGCAGCCAGGTGGTGCCGTGCACAGAGCACCAGTGCAGGAGTCAAGAGGACCTGAGTTCAAATCTCACCTCAGACTCTTGACACTCCCTAGCTGTGTGACCTTGGGCAAGTCACTTAACCCCAGTTGCCTCATCCTTGGTCATCTCCAGTCATCCTGATGAATATCTGGTCACTGGATTCAGATGGCTCTGGAGGAGAAGTGAGGCTGGTGACCTGCACAGCCCTCCCTCCCTCAAAGTCAAGTGCAAGTCATATCATTATCTCTCTGATGGCATGGGTCTTCTTCAGCAATGAAGGATGAACACACACACTTATAAATCTATACCCCAAAGAGATCAAAGAAAGGAGGAAAAAGATACATATACAAGAAATATTTAATAGCAACATTTTTTTTGTGGTGGCAAAGAATGAAAAACTGAGGGGGTAACAACCCACTGGGGAATGGCTGAATTACAGCAATGAATTTGATTTAAAAAAATACTGTTGCATTGTAAGAAATGATGAAGAGAATGGCTTCAGAAAAAACCAGGGAAGACTTATATGAACTGGTGCAAAGTGAAGTGAGAAGAATCAGTAGAACAACTTATATAACAACAATTTGGTAAAGGCAAAGCAATTTGAAAGACTTAAGAATTCAATAAAATGGAAATAACAGTTTCCAGAGGAGCCACGATGAAAGGTGCTAAACTCAGACACAGATTGACGCAAAAAGATACAGATATAGATAATATGAATATAGACATAATACACACATATATGTATCAGAGAGTACAGATGAGGCGTGTGTGTATGATATAGTCAGTGTGGGAATTTTTGTTTACGTGTACATATTTGTAAAATTGTTTTCTCAGTGGAGGTGGGACAGGAAGCCTTTCGTGATTCCATCAAAATGATTTTATATGTATTTTCACCCACTCTCATATGTACACAGTGCTTTCTCAGGAAAATAAATTCTTTGAAAAGAACTGCTGTGCTTGTCTTTGTAGCATGGAAAATCTTACGATGGCAGATATGAATAAATACTTGTTGAATTACAATGAATGCCACTATTTCTAGAACTAAGTTATGAAAGTGGCTGAAGTGCTTGAAAAGAAGGATGTTACTACCCATGTCAATGGGGTTAACTCATTTTCCAAACGCTTGGCAATCTCCAAGCTAAAGAACCCAGAGAGGCACTGTGTGAACTGTCTTTACATCTTGTGAAATGAAATCTGACCTCTGGATACCTTTATGACTCTTAGACTGTTACTACACATGGACCAGTGCAAAAATGTCATTAAAGCAGACCCAGACTAAGCAGCTGACATTATCTGATCAACCCCGGACATGGAGAGCAGAACAGGAGATGCCTGAAGTTGCTTAGGTGGTTTAGCTCTACATAAACTTAAGGGAGTTATTCATAGCCAAGTGTGAATAACTCCAAGTAATAACCAAGGCTTTACCGTGTCTGTATAGTATTATCTGCATAAATTCTTTATTTAGCCTTAATTCTACCAATGGCAGAAGATAAATTATTTTGGATTAACAGGAATAAAACAGATAGAAAAGTGGCAGGTTAATTTACTCTTAAGTTATTTCAACTGACAGTGATATGTTTCACCTCACTTAGCTGGGAGAGAGGCTCCGTGGCAGGGCCAAGTCCCATCTCTGACACATACTAGTCGTGTGGCACTGGGCAAATTACTTAACCTTTCAGTGTTTCAGGTAACTAAGACTAGAAATTGCAGAGAAGGTACCATCCTACATTGGTAGAAGGGCTTTCCTTACTTCGACATTTCATACCCTACTTCTATAGATGAATATAAAATCTGTCTCATACTTTTAGAAGAAATGGGGGAAAGTCCTTTTAACCACTACTCTATAACTAAAGGAAGATTTCCTTTCTACATACTCCATTCCAGCACTTAGGACAGTACCTGGCACACAGCAGGAACAAAGTAAATGCTTATTGACTGACTGATTCCATTTGCTAAATCAACTTCCTAGTAAGAGTGGGATGGGATTGCCCTCTTCTCTTTCCCCATGGAGTCTGATGTGATACTTCATTTTGTATTCTGTTAGATGCAAACTGAAACAGTTGTACAATTTCTCCAAAAGGTAAATAAACAAAAACTGGAAAATCCAGATCAAGTATAGTTTCAATTTTCCCTTTCCTTGGTCCAAAAAATGCTAGACTATGAATCTACGTCTAGGAGTGGAATAAAATGAAATGTGATCATATAGGATTCCAAGCAGTACTGCTAACCATTGAACAGCATGGGAAAATATAAATGCATTGTCTCACACAGATCAACAACCAGCCCGTTGTGCAGTAAGCTATTTTTAATGCTACAATTACAGCTATTACTTACATGATAAGTTTCAAATTACCTGAGCATTCATAAGTAACCTTAACTATTTTAATAGGTTTTTGTTCTTTCATTAATTCCGATTGTTTTAACTTTGGAGATGTTCCTGTGTTCTCATGCTCCATATTCACTGTTATCACTCTTTACAATTGCGGTCTCTTCTCTTTCCCTCCCTTTTTAATTACTCTCTCTGTTTCTGGCTCTGGTTCTGTCTCTTTCTCCTTTCTTCCCTGTTCTTGGAGAATGGATCTCCCTTTCTCATCCATACCTGGCCTGCACAAATGCTCCTTTTTCAGCATGGCATCTCTGACCTGCTCTGTTTCCAATCTAGACCAGTTCACTCTCCACAGCCATTTGGGCCACACTCTCCAGGTTCACCATGTTGATCCCTTATTGTGCAAACCCCTAATCAGCTTGAGTCCTACTGCACTTCCTGAGTATACATGCTACATCAGTCTCAGCCTCCCCAGTAGGCGAGATTACTGGTGTTTACCACCACATCATGCTATCTAGTGAATTTTCAAACATACAACAAACAGTAACATGTCAACATTCATTTTTTCCTTACACTTTCTAATTCAGAATTTCAGAAATACTGTCCTTTCAGTATGCAATCAAGCTTCTGCAAATCAAAGGTTTTGATAGGCTGAAAAATCTTTCTTTCTTTCTTTGCAGTATAGTAGAGTGCATTTTTAAAAGTGCTAAGCTAAAAAAATAAAAAAATAAATAAAAAGTGCTAAGCTAACCACCTAATACCACATATTTTCCATAAGTAGTAATTATGTTTTGGGAGAGATGATCTATCCAAATCTGGGTAACAATGAGCTGTGTTATAACGTGTCAAAATTGCATTTCCAGTTTCAGGATCTTTCACTTTTCTTAGCATGTACCTTGGTACATTCTCCAGATCACAAGTACTGGTGGTTAAGAGTTATTGCTTTTCAACCCTGGACTGCATTTGATGATAATCTAGCATGTGAGAAGGAAGATTTATTGCTGATAGTGACTCTGTTTAGCCAATCAGCTGGTTCCCTATCCTTGCTAGGCTACAATTTCCAAGGCTGTGATGATGTAACATTTATTCCTAAGAATAACACAGGAAATGCTTTACCAAAACCCTCGGTCTTGCCACTTACCAGCTGTGTGACTTTGGGCAAGTCACTTTGCCTCTCTGGGTCTCATTTCCTCATCTGGAAAAGAAGGTCATCCAATGATCTCTACAATCCCTTCTAGATTTAAAAATAATTCTCTTGTTGTGTTCATCCTTCGTTGCCAGAAGAAGACCATGCCATCACAGAAAAGATGACGTGATTTGTATTGACTTTGTTTTGAGGGAGGGCTGTGCAGGTCACCAGCCTCACTTTCTCCTCCTGAGCCATCTGAATCCAGTGACCAGATATTCAACTTATTCAAAAAAAGTACATAAAACTTCAATATATGTGTCATTGGCCATATTTGTGGGGAAACTAGTTTTAGAAAGGATCTATAATTTGGTGGCAACCCCTACCTGTCACTTCCTCAAAGAGTTGTTATAAATGAAATATTTATATCTGGCTAAATAATGTAGTTAAATTAAGGCCAACTGATGAGTCACTTCTTATGTGTTTTTTGAATATACAATCAGAGCACCATTTTCCTTTTTCAAGCACTGCTTTTACTCAAAACTTTGGGGTGACAGGTTCTAACCTGAGACTGCTTTGTCGTTGCCATGGACAACACGGCAAGTGAAGTGATTTGCTCCAGATCCCAAAGCTAGAATGTGTCAGAGGTGAGACTTGGACAATGTTCTTCCTGACTCCAAGAGGCATTTTATCCACCACCCTATGTAGTTTCTTCTTTCATTCAAATTATGACAAGCAATTGTCAGCAAGTAAGAGGTTAAATAAGGATATATTCTTCCTCACTCTCTGTTTTGCAAATAAGTGCTTCTGTACTGGTGTTTCCGGGGGTATCAGGTGTTTATGTCACTATTCCTTCCATGACAACTCCCCTTTCCTTCCTTCTAATACTGTGGTTCTCAAACTTTTCTATCCTCAGAAAACACAGGGACAAAAGGATCCATGGGCTTCCTCACCTGTTAGCTACTTCTAATGATTCTCATCCTCCAAAAATTGCTGCTGATGCTAATGCAGCCACTCATATGATCATAATTTTAGAGCTGGACATATCTTAAGCAAATTTTAATTCACATCAGGAACAAAAAACACAGGTACTGTCATATCATAAGCACTAACTATAAGAGAAAACTAACCCGCAGACCATCAAATCATTTGTGGATCTAATCTTTGATGGAAGCCTACAGCTTTGATACCAAGAGTGAATTTAAGGGTGACCCCTTGAAAGCCTAGATTTTATTTGCTTAAATGCTTGACTTCCTTTTTTCCTGAGTCACCACAGGCTAGAATCAATCAGGTCCTTGTAGGAGCAATGTCGGCAGGTTTTCTCCCATCCACAATGGCCACCACCCAATCTGACTCAACTGGCAGTCACTCTTCAGAAACAATGAAGCACATTCTCTGCAAAACCACAGGAGAGAGTAGTAGCCCCTGTGTCTTTCTGCCAACTATGTGCTTCCCTGGGATGTGTACCTTAATTTTAACATGGCACAGATCCAATATTCTAAGTTTTCCTATTGCTCTGGCTGATAAAGTGGAGCTAGGGAATGATATGTTAAATGATGAGGAGATCTACAGGTGTGGAGGTCCTGTACCCTAAAGTAGTTTTGTCTCTCTGATAAAGCATAGGTGAGGGAACTAAAGAAGAAATAATTTGCTAGTTCTTACAAAATTAAAGTCAATCAATCAAGCAACATTTATTAAATGCTACTATGTGCCAAACACTATATCTTAACTGAGGGTGCAAAAAAAAATGCAATGCACAATCCCTTCCCTCGAAAAGAAAAAGAAATGAAAAAAGATAAGGGCTTTAGGTCACCAAGATTTCTTCTAAAAATTTCCTAATGCTTAATTTAGTCTGTTAACCTGTATTAATCCAAACTAAGGTCTCTACGTTTTACTATGTAGGTGTTTCTTATAAATAATAATTATCTACTTAAGATAAACATAATTCTGGTACAGTTTACAATTTCTAATACAAGAAAAAACCCTTGACCACAGAAAAAATAATCATTTGACCCAACAGTTCCATTACGGGGAATAAACCAAGAAAGTGTTATTTAAAAACAATTAAACAAAAACTATCTGTTGAAAGGTTTTCACAGGAGAATTATTTGTAATGGAAGCAACCTAGATGACCAAAAAAATAAGGGAAACCCAAACAGCTTGTGGCACATTAACAAAATGGAATACTTAAGTAATTAAATGGAATGTTATGTAATTAAAACTGACAAATATAAAGCTTATAATGAAACCTGCAAAGATCTTGATGAAATAATGCAAAAAAGAGGAAAACCAGAACCAAAAGAGAGGACACACTGTCACCAGAAAAGAGAAAAATAAATTAGAATGAATGGACAGAGTCCTGAGAGAGTCCTCGAGAGAGCCTAAAAAGTGATGACATTGGATACTTTGAAATAAATTTGAATGTCGACAGTTAACAGAGCAAGTGGAATGAGGTGTATGATGTTCAATATCAGGTTTGTAATAAAGCATTTCTTTTAAACCGTAGTCAGACAACAGAATCATATAAGAGTTCCCAAGTAAACGAGTGGCCTATAGGCTTGGCTACAGCAAGTTCACGAGTTTCTGAGCCAGAAAGGAAAAAACGGTCAACCCTGTTAGTCCAAAAAAAATTCAATGATGCACAGTACATCACTCCTGCTGCATTCTCCAGGCTCTATCCAAACCTTGTCTTGCCAGGCCTCATCTCTGACCCATTTGCCTTGTTTACAACAGATAAAAAATGAAGTGATTTGGCATCATCTATTTTTATCCTTAGTGAAAATGCAATATTCTAAATGATCCCACCATTCCATTTAATAAGTAGAATTCTTCATTTTTTTAAATGACTAGCTGTGTCATTCCTAATTCTTCTGCAACAGACATCTAAAGGCAGCTGTAATTTCTCATTTCCTCAAAATTCATATCCTTTACTATGTTTACCATCCTCAGACAATTCAGGCTTTGTGACATGCAAAATACACTTCCTTTAGACACTTGTTTTCCAATAGCTTCGCGCCTTACCTAAATTGCCTTAAAGTTAGCAACAGAAGAAGGAGTGAGGGAAGTCACAGCAAAATCCTAAAGCATGCTGGAGTAAATGGAAAAAAACTGCCAGTGGACGGCTTGCTCCAACATTTACTTCAACAAATATTTAAGTCACTGCTTCCTGAGAGCACTGTGAGTCAACTGCTGGAGGTGACAGAAAACGGAAATAAGATACAGTCCCTGTCCTTGTGAAACTCATCATCCAAGAATATACCATAATGCACAAAAAGTCATACTACAAAAGAATATGTGTGACAGGTACATGAGAAAGGTGTAAGCCAAGGGATTTACTTCTCTGAGGAGATTTGGGGCATTACTGACAAAACCAGGGAAGGCTTCACGGAGGAGATGGCATTTGGGAGCAGCTGCAAGGGAAGAACTAAGTATCTCTGATTTCCATACAGTGCTAGAAGTTCAGGAACTCAGTGGATTTTCAACTGAAAAGCACTGTTCCAGGACAACTAGGCAGCCCAGCAGATAGAACACTGGCCTTAGAGTCAGGAGGATCTGAACTCAAATCAAGCCTCTGATACTTACTACCTGTGTGATCACTTAACCCTATTGCCAAAAAAAAGAGAAAAGCACTGCTCCAGGAAAGAAATCATTTACTAAACCATAGGCTGGCTAGAAGCCACTGGAAGCCAGAACGTCCATTCTAGCAGGGACCCTAGAAGTTGTCTAGTCAAACCTCCCCATTTCACAGATTTACATATTGAGACCCAGATCCCACACATGACAATGGAACCAGGACTCCTAACTTCAAATCGTTACGTGATGACGCAGCTGAGCAGTAGGGCAAAAGCAAAAACATCACCACCTACAAAAGGAACTCTCTCATCAGTGCTTAAGGCCCAAATCACCAGCACATCCATAAGGAAGAGGAATCACAGAAGCAAATGCTACGTTTTCCTTAGTAGAATTAAAGAATGATAGCCCACGTTGGAAGAGCAGTGGAGAGGGGGTTGGTGGAGGCTTACTGCTCCAGGTTCCGGTCTTACCTCTTCTTTAGTGTCTTTGAAGGAAGCATTTAAAGCTCCACCTCTCCTAGAAACCGGGGATTTGGTCTCCTCTTGCTGCCCAAAGAGTTCTTCAATAGTCTTTGTGTCAATCTGGTACTTCTGTGGCTGTCTTGCAGCAATTGTCCAGATGTTGGTCTTGCCCCGAACTTGCTCTTCTGGAATTGTTTTCCAAAAAAAACTCCTCATTTTCTTTTTCTTACTGAGGGGGCCATGTCCGTTGACATAAGAAGAAGGAGGCAGTCCTGGAGGGGGGGGTGGTACGGGAGGACCTCCCGGCAGAGGTGGTGGTGGGGGAGGAACAGGACATCCATTGTCTGGGCATGGCAACGGCGGCGGGGGTGGTGGTGGGGGTGGTGGAGGTGGTGAGGGTGCTGTTTGCCCAATCATTAATCCAGTTGCAGCAGAGAGATCCCCATTTTCTTTTTCATTGACCAAGGAGACACAATTCATAACATGCATCTTACTGCAGCCTTGAAGAGAAGTAATTTCTTGGTTCTCCAGGGGTGGCTTGAAACATCCAACAATGCAATTGCCACTCCCGTCATACTCTTCCAAACTCTAATCAACTATCCATGAGAAAAGCAGAAGTGTTTCCAGTCATCTGCCAAACCTGCAGGATTAAAAAAAGCATTGTAGTCAGTGTAAGAAAAGTTTTTAATGACAGCCTCCCCACACACACAGAAGAAAGTGTGTGCTCTCCCTAAACTAAATGTTTGTCATTTAATTGACATAAAAATCCTTGATGATCAACATGTCCCAAATTGCAAAAAGAAATATGTAAAAGGAATAGTAATGCCCTAGAATGAAATGAATCTAGTTCCCTCGGAATGCAGCCAAAGGTGTTGCAATGAATTCCATATACTCATCCATTACTACTGTGCTTAATCAATCAACAAATAGTTACTGAGTGCCTACTGTGTGGAGTGCCCTATTACTCATCACATGACTTATAACTTACTTATCCTCAGCCATCTGCTCCAGAATTTTAGGAAAGGTATGTAGGTCCTGGGCCCACAGAAAGCATTTCTTTCCAATATGTATAGATAGCAGTTTCCCCCCTAATGATCCTTGGGAAACATGGCACCTTTAACTGGCACGCAAAAGACTACATACTCAGTTTGAAAGCTATAAAACAACAGCCCAGGTTAGCTTCAAAGGGGCAGTTTTATTTTACTTATTCCAACTCCGCATAACCCAACCTTCCCTTTACCCATCTAGGTCTATGAGAGTGAAGAGATCCAAATCTAGTCCTGGCTCTTTCACTAAGTAGCCACCAATGACCTTGAGCTACCTCAAATGAAGAAGCTAGAACCTTCTAGGTCTAAGGTTAAGGTCCCTTTCCATTCTTGAGGTTCTATGATTCAAGGGCATGATTTTACTATAAACTTTTAGAATCCACCAGGATGTTGACTCCCTGGCCCTCTCCCTTCTACTTGAAAGTCAGTATTTAAATGCTCAGAAATATACTAAATATTTTTTTAATTTAAAAAAATTTTTTAAATTATCTTTTAAAATTTTAATTTAAAAAATTTTTTAAAATCTACTTTTAAAAAATTATTTAAGCAACTATCATTTTTAAGAAACTATGATCCAAAGGTTTTTAAGTGATCAGGACCCTGGTTTCAAGGAGTTTATGGTCTGTTTGCATAGGGAAAGGAATGAGGGGCAGGGAAATGACTACTGGAACAAGAAAGTACCTATCCAGACAAAGAACTATAGGAATATTTGAAGAGGTACAAAATAAGGGAAATCAGGAAGGCCTTCACAGGAGAGGTATCATTTAAGACAATTCCAACAAAAAGAAAAATCCCACAAGGCAGAGAACAAGAGAGTGTACACTTCGAGGCATTGGTGATGGCTTCTCAGATAATACGGAAATGACATGATGAATTTAGAAAATAGCTTAAGGACCCAGTATGGCTAGAATACAGAGTATACAGGGGGAATGATGAACAATAAGGCTGAAAGGGTAGGAAGCCCGATTGTGGAAGATCTCAGAAAGCATAGAAAGGCAAAAGGTTTGGGGTTAATGTTGTGATATAATCAGGGATACAATGAGCAAAGGACTAGATAATCTCTAAAGTCCTTCCTAGTTAGGCAATGCTCTCAATTTCCTTGCCTTTGAGGAGTTTACATGCAATCAGCACATGATCACTCAAGTCACAGTGTACTGCACACTTTATATTCAAATGGTCTTTAAAAAGAAGGCACTCATGTTTGAGATATAAAGAATCCCTTCCACTCAGAAGACAAGTAATACGCTATCAATTTTTGCTTTCTATTTTCATTATTAGCAACTTTGGTGTGACAAGAATTGGAATAAAACCAGTATTTTCCTGGCAGAGTAAATATGTGGACAAATGAAAGATTCAAAGGAAGAAGAAACTTTGTACAGGTGGAAGAATCTTGAATCAAGTATAGTTTTCCTTCAAAATGAATCATGTTCAAGGATGTAGTTACCAACATAATCTTTTCAAAAATTTTCATCCTAGTAATGTGACACAGAGAAAGGCAATCTGTTATGGTGGAAAGTGCCCTGAATTTACAGTCAGGTGAGCTAAGGGCAAACCCCACCCAGATCCCTAACTTACTCTAGACAAATCACTTTATCTTTCTTGGTCTCAGTTCCTCATCTGTAAAATGGGATTAGTCATACTTGATTTTTCCCCAGTGAGGAAAGGACTTTGCAAACATTAAAGCACAATGTCAATGGGGGTTGTTATTAGAATTAAGCTTCTAACTAACATGAAAATGTTTTTGATGACTTCACATTTATAATTGATACCATACTGCTTGCCTTCTCAATAGATGGGAGAGGGGCAAGTGGAAGGGAAAGATTTTGGAACTCAATTATGTTTGAAAATGGATGTTAATAACAGACAAATAAATAAGAGAAAGTAGTACTGCTAAAGCATCAATTACCAAAATCTATCCTGTCAGATATGATTTGCTGAAGCATAGGCAGCTTAAGCTAAATTGGGATTTTGAGGTGGATAAATCACATCATTTAATCAAAAAGCAAGTAATGTTTATACAGTACTGTTTTGAAGCTATGCCCTATCTATCATTTCTCTTACTTTTTACAAGAATTTCATTTGCTTTTAAAATATACTTTATGGTTTGGTGTTTTTTTTCTTTAATCCAGATTTCTTTACAGAGAACTACAAATGAGAAAGTTCTCTATACTGAGGCTGGTTAGATACTCAGACACTTCAAGTCTTTAACAGGTTAAGTGACCTGCCCAGGGACACACAGACAGTGTAAGTGAGAGGAAGAATTTTAATTTAGGTCTTCCTGATTCCTGAGACCTGCTCCCTATCCTCTACTCCAAGATACTTCATTGTGTTTACCAATATAAAGCAGGATTGGCCCCCTGGCAACTAGATGTATGCATCTGATATTTAAATTTATTAGAAGATGTTAACTTGTTTACTTCTTCACTGCTCATGACTACACATTAGATTTTCTATATATCAGAAACATGAGTGCCATCTTTTTACAAGACCATTTGAATATAAATTTTTCTTAGATAGCCTATGGCCCAACCTTCTACCTCTTACCCCTAAGGACCACAATTTGTTTAATCTTGAAAATAGTCAATCCTAATTTCTTTACATAGACAAAACTGTAAATACTTATTCCAAGCATACTTATAGGTCACTTTAGATGTATCTGACTCTTTAATAAAGTGTTTAGAATTATCATTAAGATGATAGCTATGTTATTTTCATGGTTGGCACCCCTAAAGCAAATGACTCATTGTCAATTACAGTTTATAGTTATATTTGAACTCTTTTTTTCAAGAAGGTGCAGAAAATTTTGGCAGATCATCCTTGCAATGCATTTAAAACTATTTTGCATTAAAAAAATCTCATTCATTGTAGTTATCCCATCTATAAGATATATTCCACAGGTATCCATTTGTAGATATTGCCCTTAAGAATAAACATAGAAATTTTGGCACCCCCAAATCAAAAGCTCATTTACTTTTGACTACTTGTACAACTGTGACATTAAAATACGCACACACCTCCAATGAAGGTGGTATGAAAAAGAACAAGAAAGAACACACAGAAATATGAGTTACATACACATATATGATTTCAAATACCAATAGCTCAGGAGGAATTTATGAAGTGTATATCCTATGTGCCAGACACTAGCACAAAGAATGAAATAATCCCTACTCTCAAAGATGAAAAAAGATGTATAAAAGGTGTCAGGTGGCTGCCATCATTCCTTGGTCCCACACTTGACAAAGCATAAATGAAATGACCTTTTACAATATTGTATGCACCTTACTTTACATTATTTTTCTCCCTGGGTCACACACATGAATCTCAGCACCTTCTCATAAATCTAGCTCACCAGGAATGATGAGCTAAAATGTGAAGGCAACTTTATGGAGGTACTAATTTGCTGGAGGGTCCTTGAGTGATGTTAGGAGAACTGGATTTTGCAGTGGAGACTAAGTAAAGCGTTCCGCAATCAGGCACCCTGAGAATCAGGATCCAAAAGTCTTAACAAGATCTGAAGTCAAAAGAACACCTAATTTACTCAGGTACCTCTCATAATCTGCATACATGCAAACACTTCTCTAACTCATCTTGAAAGCATCCAACTAAGCCCATTTTCCAAAAATTATATATTTTGAGTAGTTCAAGTACATATACTATTAGATCTGAGTCTCTCTATATGAGGTAAATACTTATTCTTTGAAAGTTAAATAACAGAACCTACATAGACAATGTATATTGCCTATTTTTCTGTGCTAAGGAATGCTCTCCATAAAAATGGAATACACTAGCAGCCATTTGGTTTGGAAAACAGAAGGCACTTCTTCAGGATACACTGAGAGACTTGTATATAATATCACCTCTACAATTTAGGGTCTAACAGCTAAAAATACTCAACAAGGTTGCCCAATATATGTTTCCAGAACAACTCATGGAACAGAGTGAAGTTTCAGCCTACCTACTGATCGTCTTCTAAGGCAAGATGATCATTTTTCTCCAAACATCCTGAATATTATCTGTCATACAAACAGAGATAGTTTCTGATAAAAATATTAATTCATTTCTACATGGAAAATTTTGCACAGCACTTTCCTCACACCAATCCTGTGAGGTAGGTAACTTAAGTATCATTATCCCCACTTTATAGATAAAGAAACTGAGGCTCTGAGAAGCTCTGACTTGCCCACAGTTAATAGGTGTCTGAACAGAGATTCAAACACAGCTATTCTGACTCCAAGCACAGCACTCTTCTCTACAACGATGCCCTTGAAGTAGAGTTCAGTCTCTCAGCTGTGCCAAATTTTACTTAGGGACAATTAAAGAAAATATTTTTACTTAGAGTCTGGTTAGAATGGAAAAAGCAAGGAACCTCAGAATAAATATTGCCAGAAGAGTCTTCAGGGAACTTTTAAGCTTTATCTTCCAAAGAAAAAAAATGTTCTCACCTACTTATTGAGCCAATACCACCCATTGGCCCTTTGGGCCAATAATGCTTTGTAAGAAGCTCTGATATTTCCAAGAGAATGTACAACTAGGAGAGATTGGGCATAATATAGTTTTTTGGTGTGAGACAATTGGGGTTAAGTGACTTGCCCAGGATCACACAGCTAGTAAATGTCAAGTGTCAGAGGCCCAATATGAACTCAAGTCCTCCTGACTCCAAGGTCACTGCTCTATTCCCTGAGTCACCTGGCTAACCCAGATATAATAAAGTGTTAATGATACTCCATTTAGTTCAAAGGCTTTTTTCCAAATGGGCCAGTTATGTCTGCTCAGCCTATCATATATCCCCTGATAATAAAGACTGTGGATAAATACCAATGCCAAAGAAAACCCATCAGAAAATCTTGCACCATCATCTCATTAAATGAATGACAGATTCAGAGGGTGACAGAAAGGGTCAGCTCACAACTTTTGGAAGACAATAAACGAAAAAGGACAAAATCTGAGCTGAAGAGGATCCATTAGAATTCATGTGCATAAAAACACAGCTCTTGATTTTCATAGATAAGGGGGAAAGGAAGTGAAAGAAAACTGAGGAACAATCCAAGGAGAATTTTTGCTTCCATTCTGTTCCAATTTATACTGAAAAAGAACACCTCAACTTTTTAGACAAGAAATGTCATTCACTGCAACTGCAACAGTTGCAACGGGGTTGCCAATGTCCAACTCTTCTTGAAATACGTACAAAAACTTGGATTGCTCCGCTCAGCCACGAAAGCACTCAACTGAAGACTAGCGTGTTTCTGGTCAATGCATTAAGCCCGTGTGTACAGCATAAACCTTTTACAGATGCCTAATACTAGGAGAGCAAGACAAGAGTAAAAAAGAAACGCCTGTATTTTGAATGTTACAGTTTCAATTTCTCTGTTTCATCGCTACAGAGATCTCACGAAGGGTGCTGAAACTCTAACCATTTTCCAGACAGAGGAAGGAAAGAAAACGCTATTTAAATATTCCAAAAACGACCGTTTCCCGATTAAAAAAATGGTCCCCAAAGGAAGTACATTAGAGATGTACTTGCTGAGCAAAACAGATGTTTGCAGGAGAGGAGATCTAGAACAAGGGAGCAACCCAGAGTATTTCTTGGAAGCCACTCCATAAAGAGAGTAGCTTCCTAGATGAGCAGCTCCACCTTCCACACCTTCGACTCGTGTCCTGCCCCCCCCCGCCATGATGGTCTTAGCTACCTGCCCCCCAGGCTCACTCACCATCCCGACAGAGCAGCTTTCCGAAGCCCGGAACTCAGTAATAGCGACACAAAGGAATCAATGAAGCATCTCACGACCAATCCCAGAGGCAGCAGCGACAAACACCGGCAACTCATTCAGATAAAAGTCCCACACAACTGGTGGGTGGGCACAAGCCCGGACCCATACGTAACTTATTGGGCAACAGATAACCCGGAAAGGCGTTGGGCGCTCCGAATCCGGGGAAGTGGGAAGAATGGGATGCTTAGAGTAAGTTGGTGACCCCAACTGAACACAGCCGGCGTCCCTGGGACCGCCAGCTGCGGCCAAGAGCTCGGGGGCTGGGAGGACCCCGGCGATGGCGGCTGCTCACCCTATGATGTCAACTTTCTCCCCCTCTTTCCCTAAGCTGGTTTGTTATCTTGGCGGAGCCGGATCGCTTCTCCTAGGCGTTAAGGTCTCCCGTGGGAGGGGTGACGGAGGGTGGGGGAGTCCTTGCTCCAGAGAGATAGACACATACACTCTAACGCGTGCACAGAAGAAGGCTCAGGGCCAATTTGGGGTGGCGCTCAAGTAAGGGGCCAGCCCGGGCTTCCTAGGATGATCGCCCTCCAAAAGGCAAATGTTTCAAAGGTGAGGAGGTGGGGGGAGAGATTGTGCACCATTTCTGTAGCGATTTGAGGTCTGGAAAGCGCTTTCTTTCAAAAGCCCTAGAAGACACCCCTCCCCACGCCCCTATCCCCAAGGCAAAAGTGGGAATGCCAGCCATAGCTAAATCCAAATCAAAACCAGGGAAAGGGCTTTCCTAGGGGAGAGGACTTCCATCTCTCTTCGCCTCCGGTCTCGCCCATCCAGCTCTCTCCGTTACTAGGCAAGGGTAGAGGCAAGGGCCTCCCCAAGCCCAGGGTCTCCCGGGACCCCGGCGAGCTCGGGGGCGGGGCGGTCTGGGGGCAGTCACCCCAGACTTTGGGCTCCTCCCCAGCACAACCTCCCTCCACGCCCGCAGAGGAACTGGCGGCCTTGGGCTGGGGGGTGGGGGGAATGGCGTGGGGAAGGGGACGGGATTCCTCGTTTCCATCTAACCTCCCGGTCCAACTGGACCAGGCCTACAGGTTAGTTTCCACCCCCAAGACGGATGGGGGGGGGTCACCATGGAGCTCTCCGGGGGCCAGGTGGGAGCAGCCCCTCCCACCCACCACGTGAGCTGTCCTGCGGGCATGGGGGTGGGTCTCTCCTCGACGGTTAAGGGTCCCTCGCCGCCCTCTCTAACAATGCCGCTCCCGGGCAGCGCCGAGCCCGCAGGGAGCTGCCCCGCCCCTCGCTCCCTCGCCCCTCGCTCCTCGCTCCCTCGCCCCTCGCCCCCTCGCCCCCTCCCCCGCCTGCCTGCGCGCTCCTCCGAGAGCATCGCCCCTTAGGGGCTCGGCCGGGGCTGCGGGCGGGGTGAAGGTGAAGCCCGGGCCCCGGGACCCGAGGGATCGGGAGGAGAGTCAACAAGGAGCAGGTTCTCCGGCGCGGCTGGGTGGGCAGGAGAGGGTGGCGAGTCAGCGCGGCTACGCCCCCTCCCTGCCCCCACCCCGCTCCTCGCCCCAACTTGTGCCCACGTAAGCTAGTCCTCCGGATCCGGCTCCGCGCCGCGCCGTACCCCGAGACACCGAGTCCGCCCGGCCCCGCACCCAGCCCCCAGCACGGCCGCGGTCGGGGCTCCGCGGCGGGGGAGCGCGGGGCACGGCGCTCCGGGACAGGGCACAGTCAAGTGTAACTGCCCCGTCCGCGCCCACAGCGGCACCGGAGCCCGGAGCGGCTCCCACCTCGTCCTCCCCGCCCTCCAGCCCAAGTCCGGGAGGCGAGGGAGGGTGGGCAGGGGCAGGGCGGGGGCGGGGGCGGGGGCAGGGGCAGGGTGGGCAGGGGCAGAGGCGGCAGGGGCAGGGTGGGCAGGGGACAAAAAGCCCCGGATCCGAGGCGAGCCCGGCACGACCCACCCAGACCAGGGCGCGGGGACTCCGGAGGGCTCGGCTGCCTCCCCCAAAGGGAAGGCGGAGCCGGGAGCGGATCCCGGGCTGCAGAAGCGCCGTGGCTTTGCCCCCGCCGCGCTCCGGTCCGGGCTCCGGGAGGCGGGCGAAGTCTAGAGCGAAGCTCCGTGCCCCTCGGGGGAGCTCCGTGCCCCTCGGGGGAGCCCCGTGCCCCTCGGGGGAGCCCCGTGCCCCTCGGGGGAGCTCCGAGCTCAGCTGCGGAGCCGGGACCCGCAGGAGCGGCGGGGTGCGGTGGGGCCGTCTCACCCGTCCCTCCGGCTGCCCAGCGGGGCGGGCGCGGAAGGACCGCGGGGACCCCGCCGCCCCTTTCCAGGCTCGGCTTCCCTTGTGTCTCGGCCGCGAACCAGCCCCTCTTCCCGCCCCGAGCCGCGCTCACCGGCCGCCCGGACCCGGGCTCGGCCGCTCCGGGGAGGCGGCGGGGTGCGAATTCCCAGGGGCGTTCCCCCCGTCCCCGCCGGCGTGTCCCCGGCTCTCCGCCGGCTGCCCTTACCTCGCCGACGCAGCCCGCCGGCCGATCGGCCTCCCTCCTCCTTCCCCTTCCCCGGCCCGGACCGCGGAGCTGGGCGTCTCACCACCTCCCACCGCCGAGGCCGGCTCTTCCCATGTCACTGCAGCTTCCCCGCAGAAGGGGACCGGGAGCCTGGGGGAGGAGAGAAGGGGCAGGGGGAGGGCGCAGGCGATGGGCGGGGCTGGCAGGCTCGTCCTCCCCTGCTCCAGGTAACGCTGCGCCGCCCCTGCCCTGTGCAAGGGCAGCCCGCCTTCTTTTCTCCACCGCTGTTCTGCTCCACCTCCGGGTCTCCATTCTGCCGGGCATCTTTACCTTGGGAGGAATCCGGAAGCCTCAGGAGAGAACTACGAGGACGTAAAGTCTGGAACGGAGACCCTGCCTCTGTGTGTGTCTGTCTGTCTGTGTGTCTGTGTCTGTGTGTGTCTGTCTGTGCGTGTGTGCGTGTGTGTGTGTCTGTATGTCTGTGTGTGTGTGTGTGTCTGTGTGTGAGAGTGACATAGGGATACAGGTACAGAGAGCCACACTGTAAAGGCACAAAGACAGACCCAAGTAGAGAATAAGGCGCCCAGAAAGAGGGATAGGCAAAAATAGACTATCGGACGGTGTGAAAAGCACAAGATTTGGAGCCAGACGAAGACTCCGTTTAGAATCCAGATTCTGCCAGCTGATTACCTATGTGAATTTGGGCAAATCCCTAAATTTCTCCGGACCTCAGTTTCCAATGAGGTGGTGGGATCTGGTTTTTTGTGTGACAGTCACATACACAAGGGTTAGAAAGAGAGAGACTCAGAAACAAAAACTCCTTATTAATAGAGGCAAAGAGGTATCCCCATGGAAGGGACAAAGGTGAGCTCCACCCTGCCATAGCACACAAAGTATACAACCATGGATACTGACGGGGTTCAGTCCTCCCCTCCTCCCAACATCAGCTCCCAAAGCACTGCATAAAAAAATCAGCTTTCCCCTCTTCTCTCTTCCCCTTTATGTTTATGTCATGCCAAATGCACCAAAACCAGGGAAGAATATAGTCTTTATAAAGAATGACAGGACCCTAGGACCTAGAGGGAAAGGAATTCCCAGAGATAGTCTGGCCCAGGACTTCTTATACTAGGGTCATGAATTTGGATGGAAAAAAAAATACATCTTTATGTTCACTAACTTTTAGTTTCTTTTATAATCCTATGTATTTTATTTTATTCTTTGAAAAAGAAATCTGAGACAGGGCCCATAAGCTTCAGTAGACTGCCAAAGAGGGAATGTGTTAAAATTAAGAACTCCCAACCTATGCCTCCTGGCTTCTTCCCTGGAGTCCTTCAAGTCCCAGTTTAAATCCAACTTTCTACAAGAAACCTTTCCCCATCCCTCTCAATTCTAGTGCCTTCCTCTCTGATGTTATTTTTTATTTAGTTTATTTCCCATGTAACTTGTTTGCACATAATAGTTTGTGTGCATGTGGTCTCCACCATGAGATTGTGAGCTCCCAGAAAGTAGGGTCTGTCTTTTGACTCTCTTTGTAGATACAGTATACATTGTAGCACAATGTCTGGCGGGTGTGGAAGTGGTGGTGGTGGTGGTGATGTCATTTTTCTGTTATGTCTCACACTTTGTGACCCCATGTGGGGTTTTCATGGCAGAGATATGGGAATGGCTTACCATTTCTTTCTCCAACTCATTTTACAAAGGAAGAAACTGAGGCAAATAGGGTTAAGAGACTTGACCAAGGTCACATAGCTAGTAAATGTCTGAGATCAAATTTTAACTTGGGAAGATGAGTCGTCCTTCACTCCAAGCCTAGCTAGGAGTGCCACCTAGCTGCCCTAGTATGACACATAGTAGGTGCTTAGTAAATGTTTATTAACCGAGCAAATCCAACCAGAAACAAAGACTCAGTTTCTTAATTTGTCCAAGGATGTATAGATAGTAAGTGGAAGGATCAAGAGTTAAATCCAGGTTCTCTGAGTCCCAGTTGAATGTTCTTTCTATAACATAACACAAAAAGAAACTCCTGCCTGAGTAGGGCATGTCATTACTTCTATGTGGCTCCCATTCCCTCCCCCAAATTGGAATGGAGTGGAATTTTTCCTTTTTCAACACAAAAACAAAGAAAAAGAGAAGCCAGGTATTAGTAGCCTCACTCTGCTATTGCATGTGAAATATTCTTCAGACAGGGAGGGGGAAATAGCTAAATATATTATCCTTTATTTCTATGAATTCTGATACCAGTCAATCAGAATCAGTTCAGGACAAATTGCCAACCTGAGGCAACCTGGTGTTCAAAAGAGAGCAAAGCCCACTGGAGGAACTCTGATGAAGTCATTGCTACCTTTGACACTATACCTGTGATTCCAGATATGGACTTCTTTCCTTGGTAGCATTTATTGCTGACTTTTGTGTACCAGTAACCTTGGGTCTCTAGGCTCCTTCTAGTCAGGCCTCCAGAAAACTATTTAGTAATTCTTAACTCAAGACAAGGAGAGGTGATCAAATGTGATGTCTGTGGAATGTTTGTATACTGTATATGGAGATATTTTTACTACCAAAATAGTGACCAGATTCCTCCTGGTCACATCCTCTATATATATACACCTATCTGTTAAACCTATCTGTACCCATTGCCTCTACCTCCATATCCCTCTGAAGTCTGAACTTTTCCCCCATCATCCTGCAAAGCAACCTTTTTTCTTTTGCTAAATAAAATTTTCCTTGAACTCCTTGCAGCATTTGGTACTGCTGTACACCCTCTCCATTCTTCCCTCCTTAAAACCTTTCTCCTTTTTTTTAAAAAACTAACTTCTTCTTGTTTCTTTTCTCTCTTTCATTTGTTGAACTCAACCTTTTTCACATCTTCTGCTATCATCTCTATGGGATGACTCATACCTTGACTTCTCACTAGAGCTCCAGTTCAAGTGGAAACATCCATGTGCCCATAGAATATCTCCCCTTGAATATCGTTGCCTCCAGTCTCTCCTACTTAAAATCTATCCTACATACTAACAGATTTGTTTTCCTAAAATATTACTTTCAACATGTTATTCACCTCAAATCTTCCAGTGGCTTCCCATGCTTATAGGATATGTCCAAATTCTATAGCCTGACATTCAAAGCATCACTCAACCTGCCTGAACCCCACCTTTCCAATTTCCCTCTTTACCTTCTGCTGCAAACCCTACATTCAAGTCAGGTCTCTTTACTTGTTCAAGTCTCTTTACTCGTTCAGGTCTCCTGAATATGTCATACTCACAAGATCATATATTTTAGAACTGACAGGGACCTTGAAGAGAGAGACAGAGGGTCAGCCCAAGGTCATGCAAGTATTAAGAAGCAAAGACAAGATGAAAATCCAGTCTTCCAACTCCAAATTTAACCTTCTTCTCTATCTTATGTTGCCTTCTCCTTCTCCCTGCCCACCAGATTCCAGCTTAGTCAAGGCTCTGGACAGGGAAAGAGGGAAAAGTGAACCAACGTGGGTATTCTTAGGAAGGGAGTTCATTGGGCAAGTTCCCTCCAGAAAATTAACCACAGCTGGGTCCAGGGCAACTGGGATATTAGAGCCTCTCACTTTCCACTATGGATTCCTTCTCAATCTAGACCCAGGCATGCAGGGATTGAATTCAGTCTAGAGTGAATCTAAAGTGAACTCCAGTGAGGATGGGTCAGTTTTTTTTTTGTCTCATTGGCTATTGGAAAATCTGCCTTTTCACCACAGGAAACATTACTTAAGGACTTCAAGAAAGTATTAAAATGTAGAATGTAAATCAGGTTCTGGACAGCTTTTTATTTCTTCCACACAAAAGAAATGCTAAACATAAAATGCTCTCACAGTTTCAAATTAGTAAAGTACAGAAGCGTTAACTACTGTTATATTCTCCTGAGAGTTTGATACTTTAAAAAATCAAGATTATGCATTTAGAAGGATTATTGAATAGTCCTTTTACGATTCATTCTGCTCTGTGCAGACCAGTTTCCTTGGTGTTCCTGTCTTTTGCAAACCAGGCAAAAAGTTAGGCTCCTTTGGCCCACAGTTATCTCCTAGAGGTGCCTCAAGGGTAGTAGAGAGACTACCTCTCATACTAAATGAGAGTCCAAGACCAACAGGTTTCTTAGACTCGCAATGTCGCTCCGAGGCTGGAAACACCTATTCCAGGATGACCACTCAGTCACCTATGATCAAGCAAAGGACATGGAGAAGAAGAGGCAACAAAAGGTCTAAGACAGGCTGAGGCTCAACTAGCAGTTTTCCATTTCTGTGAGAGATGAGGGAAGGGGGATTTCTTCCCCTGCCTCTTATGGGAAGCTCAGGAAGAGAGAGCTATTTGCCACGCTCAGGAATCCATCAAAGAGAAAGCAATTGTCCGTGGGATGCAAATCCACATGGCAGAAGAGGAGATGTCCTCCATGCCTTCCTGCCTCCAGTTAGAGAAGTGAGGATTTCCTGGGCAGTGTTAGTGTTTTTTGTATGAAGTGGACAACAACTACATCTGTTACCTTCAGTGCTTGTATGGGAGCTGAGGTCCCCTTTCAACTATATCTATGAAATGTAGATACAAATTGTATTCAGAGATTTCTCAGAGTCAATAATGAGTAGGTCATAATAAGCTGAAGGGAGCAAGAGTGCTCTGTTAGGACTAACTCAGGATTTGTCCAGATTCAGGTAAGCTGAGTGCCAAGGGTCTTGGGCCCTAGATTATACAAGTAATTCATTCTTAACTTGGTACCTTCTTTCACACTAGCCATAGAATCATACACTATCAGTGCTGGAATAACAACATTTTTGTTGTTGGCCAGTCCTTTTTCAGTCATGTCCAGTTCTTTGTGACTCTATTTGGGTTTTTCCTTGGCAAAGATATTGGAGTGGTTTGCCATATCCTTTTCCAGTTCATTTTACAGATGAGAAAACTAAAGCAAGAAAGATTGAGTGACCTGCCCTAAGGTCCCTCAGCTAGTAAGTGTCTGAGGCTGGATTTGAGCTCAGAAAGATGAGTCTTCCTGATTCCAGATCCAGCACTCTATCCACTGCCACTACCTAGCTGCCTAGAAGAGACTTTAGAGCTGATTTAATCTAAACCTCTTATTTCACATAGGAGACTGAGGTCCAGAGTGTAAAGTGACTGACTCATAGTCTCACAACCAGCAAAGAGTGGAGCTAGGATGTGAAGTAGGTAAGTGTGCTCCTGTGCGCTTTTGGGAGGAAAATTTATACATAACACTGTTTAATCTGCATTCTTAATATTTTCTGTGTCACTTTCTTAAATCTGTACAATCAACAAAACAAGAAATCAAACACTGATTTGTATCATTTGCCAATTTCCAAGGTACAAATGCTTACACTGAAAATTAAACCCACAGCTCTTAAGCTTATATAGCAAATTAGTGAGTTAGAACTCACTCCAAACCTAGCTCCTTTCCATTTCACAGAGCTACCTATCATGCAGAACTCCCTTCATCCCCTTATCTGTTCATCCAAATCTTATCCATATTTGGAGGACAGAGTAAGACCCACCTCTCTTTGCGACAAGGCCCAACCACATCAGCCTGTCCGTACTGATCTCTCCCTCCTTTTCACTCTGATAGCATTTTTGTCTGTACCACTCATTTGGCCCTTGTTCATTTTGGCATTTATACACACATGAGATAGTTCAGGAACAATGCAAGGCTGAATGACTTGTTTCCTCAACCAAATTTTCCAGGAGAGCCAAGATGGATTTTTGTAGTTTTCCTGTATTACCCCAAAGCACCAAATTGTATTTTGTACTGAAAAACTGTCCTTTTCAAACTCATGCTTAAGACTTGAGGAGAGTGATAGTCAGATGCATACCCTATGTACGGCTGCTTCCATACTTGGCTGGGTCTGGGATCTCATCCATGTGGGCACTCCCACCATCGATGCAGAACGAGATTCGTCCTGTTCAACTCTTGTCTGTGTCTGCTGATAAACTCACCAAAAGGGAAAGGGAAGGAAGTGTTTACCCCAATGTCCAGGGACTGTCAATTAAAAAATTATATATATGTATGTATATAATATGTATACATACACACACACACGTATGCATGTATGTATATCTATGTACACACACATATATACACATATATTGTAACTATATTTCAACAGAATTGGTTTCCTTTATAATCCTATGCATTCAAGTGATACTACCAGCTTGTACCTCTGTTCACTGCTGGATGATCCTTGCACCAAACTTTCCCTGCCTGCCAGAACGCTCCTTTACTGCCCATTCCACCGGTCCTGACTTTTGACCTAATAAAGCCTCTGCTTCCAAATTCTTCCGACATCCCTCCTGTTTTATCTGTGGTGTGGTGGCGCAAGCTTTAGATTTGGAATCAAGGGAACAGACAGAAATGACCATATAACTTCTTCTATAAAATAAGGATCATCACATTTGCTAGTCTTGAATTAGCTATGGATTAGCCTAGTTTGCACGGCCTTGCTACCTAGACTCTGGTCCATCTCACTGACCACCAACATCAGTACTCACAGGTCACCAAACTGGAAGATACACCCCCACACACACTCCTATCTGCCTGTTGATTCTAATTCCTTCCTGTTCGTTTGGAACTATGGCCCCACTGACTAAACTGCACATACTCTTTGACCTAGCAATACTATTATTAAGTCCAAAGAGTTATTTTTTTAAAATAGGAAACATCCTATATGTGCAAAAACGTTTATAGCATTACTTTTTGTTATGGCAAAGAACCAGAAAGTAAAGATGTGTCTTTTAATTGGGGAATGGCTGAACAAATTATGCTAAATGAATATAATGGAATACTTTTGTACTGTAAGAAACAACAAAGAGGACAGTTTCAAAAACAAAACAAAACTGGAAAGGCTTTATTGAACTGATGCAGAGTGAACAGAGCCAGAACAATTTATAATACAAGAACAACTTTGCAAAAAGGAGCAATTCTGAAAAATTTAAGAACTCTGATCAATACGATAACTAACTGCCATTGCAGAGGACCTGTGACTGTACATGCCATCTACTTCCACAGAGAGGATAGACTAAATAGCAGGACGAGACACATTTTTAGATATGGGAATGTGTAAATTTCTTTTGCTTAACTGTACGCAGATTTAGTCTCTTTATTCAGTGGGGGGAGGGGAGAAGGTGTGAAGGAGAGAAAAAAAAATACCTGTCATTGAAAAACAAATTTGTAAATACTTCTTGCTCTACTCTCTAATTTGTTCCTCTATTTCTCATGCCCAAGTTTTCTGGTTTGATGGTTTCTAAACAAAAGCTGTTGCTTTTCTTCCCATAGCCTTCCATTCCTCTTATAGCAAGCATTTAACTTTTAAATTTGCCTATAAAAATAACTTCAGCTAAGGCTTCTGTCAAAGTGAAATAAACCAAGATCTGTGTACGTGGAACATACAGTCCTTGATAGATGATAACCATTATTTTTAAGAATACTCCGTCAATCCTGAAATAATGTTATCCTCATGCCTGAAATTTGCTTAAGGGATGAACCTCAACCCATGACCTGACTTCTTACTGTTCCCTGGCCCTCTGGGAGCCAAGTTGGATGCATTAAAATAGCTGCCTGAGGCACAGGGTTGATGTACTAACCTGATTTTGAAATCAGTTTCATTAACATTCTATCCAGCCCTTTGCAGCTACATAGAGGAATTTATTTTGCTTTAAGTATTTCTCCTTTCAAATCTCTAATCAATGAGAGGGTCAGTGGGAATCTTTGCAATACAAAATAGTAAATGGGGGAGGGGGATGAGGAGGGAGGACATCTGTGGTCTGAACTTCTCTAATAAACCAAACTTCAATATCTAGGCAATTCATCAAGAATTTGATGAGCCCCTGCCATGTGGCACATACTGTGATAGGCATTGGAGACACAAAGTCCAAACAAGAACATTCTCCGTCCTCCTGGATCTTCCATTCAATTACAGGGGTCAGAGGCATTTACTTAGAGTGCATAAATGGATCATATACAGGGTAAATACAAAGGAATTGTAAATGGAGGATGGCAAGCAAAGCCTTCTCTAGGACCATACAGTCATAACTCTGGAGGCTGGAAGGTCCCTGGAGATCTTCTAACTCAACCCTCTTGACTTTACAAAGGCACAGGGGTGTGAAGGGACTGTCTCAAAATTATAAAGTAGCACATGTCAAATGCAGGACTTAAACCCAAGTGGTGGTGGGTGCCGTGGATAGAGCACCAGCCCTGGAATCTGGAAGACTTATCTTTCTGAGTTCAACCCCAGCCTCAGACCCTTACTAGCTCTGTGACCCTGGGCAAGTCACTTAACCCTGTTTGCCTCAGTTTCCTCATTTGTAAAATGAACTGGAGAAGGAAATGATAAACCACTCCAGTATCTTTACCAAGAAAACGCCAAATGGGGTCACAAAGAGTTGGACACAACCGAAATGAGAGAACGACGTGACTTCTAAAGGAGGAGAGTACAGAGAACCGGCCTCAGATTCAGGAAGACCTAGGTCCAAGTTTTGCCTTTGACACACACTGACTGCCTCAGTGACCCTGGTCACTTAACCTCATAGGCCCTCAAGCAACTTTCTAAGAAGTTACAGAGTAAGTTGATCAACATTTCTAAAGGAAATTTCCAAACTGGGAGTATATTATAACAATGAAAAGGTCCCGAAAGAGAAAAGGAGAGGAGAGTGAAGGGAGAGGATGGGAGGGGAGGGGAAAACAGGAGAGAGGAGGAGAGAAAAGAAAGGAAGGGACATTTTATTGCAAATTTCCTGACAGGCAGAGGACAGTCTTTTGCCTTTTTTGTATCCCCTGTGCTTAGCATAATGCCAGATGTAGATGTTTATAAACCTTTACTGATTATTGATCAGTATACAAATATTAGGGATGGATACTTAACATCTAGGTGGTACAATGACGGACTGGAACTGAGGAAGACGTCAGTCCTGCCCCAGACGTTTACTGGCTGAGGGACTTTGGACAAGTCATTTAACCTCTCTACTTCACTTTTCCCATCTGTAGAACAGGAATAATAATAGCCCTACCTCTTTTAGAGTGTTTTGAGGAAAAAAATGAAATAAAATATGTAAAGGACTATTATATAAATTTGAGCTATTACCATTATATTTTAGCATCAAGGCAGTGATTTCATTGATGGAGGTACTTCTACTGATGTAGACCTCAACTATCGAATTGCAATGGCTCAAAAGACTTAAACAAAAACAAGTAAAAAACCAATAAAGCAAAGGTAAAACCTCAGAGCAAATATACATGGTCCAGCAGACCAAATTCACATGGGTTGTGTCCAAAAACGTATGTCTCATTTTCTATATTGAGTTCATCACCTCTCTATATCAGGAGTGGCCTATTTCATCTTCAGTCCTCTGGATTTTTGTTTTATAATTGCATTGAACAGAGTTCTAATATGTCTTCTACAGTTGTTTTTCTTTGTAATATTATCATTGTACAAATCAGCCTATTTTCCATTTGTCTCACTTTGTACATATAGATCTTTCTTCACAGTTACCTCTGAAATGGTCCCTTTCATTTCTTATGGCACAGCAATATTCTATTATAATCATATTCTATAATTTGTTTAGCTACTCCCCAGTAGGTGATCATCCCCCCCACCCCCTCCCCCCCTCCCCCCACCCTTCGTTTTCAGCTTTGAGCTACTGTGAAATGAGCTGCTCTAAATATTTTTGGTCTTTTGTGGATCCTTTTCCTCATTCTCTGAACTCTTTGGGGGAAGAGAACTGGTTTTCTTGGTATTTCTTTAAAAACAAAACAATACAAAGATCTGTCCCCTCTCCCCTCAATGCGTGGAATTCATAAGGCTGCCACAGTGTATCTCCACCTTCCTTGGAGAGAGGAGGGAGAGAGCCAGAAGGCCTTACCTCCTTTGCCTTCTCCCAATGCCAGAATCCTCCATGTTAACACTCCTCTCTGGAAACTGGTCGGTGTTCCTTTAATTGGCATAGATGCTGAAGCCCCATCCCAGAGTCTACAGGCTTCCTCCAAACTCCAGACTAGAAAGTAAGCTTCTTGAGGGCAGAGGCTGGTTTTTTTGCCTTAGTGTGTATCCTAGCTGCCTTACACACAGCATATAATAGGCATTCAATAAATGTTTCTGGAACAGAATTGAACAACATATCCTAAACACTAACAATCTTAATAATTGGAGCCAGGATCATTTTTCTGACAAAAATAGAAAGTAGATAATAAACAAGTTTTGGTTCTTAGCAAAGAAGAATTATCCCAGTTGTGGATCTACATCCACTTTACAAGTGGTAGCCTAAGGCAGAAAAGGACCTCCTCCACCAAAATATTTACCATTAGAATCACTACACACTTAGAATCTCTCTCTGCCTGGAGGCTGTGGGGGGCGGGGAGGGGAGAGGAAGTAGAATAAGAAACAAAAGAATTTCTCCTTCGGATCCAACCTGGGACTTCCTTTGGCTTGGTGTCAGACCTTCACAATTTTGTCCTTTAATATTAACTGATGGAAATGTGTTTTTACTCTTTTATTCCAAAATCATTTTTCACTTTGGTATTTTTATGCATATGATTTCCAGTAAGAACCATAAGATACTCCAGTGTAAGTGTCATTTATCTGGTACCCTGTACCCCCATCAAGGGAGGTGTAGATTTCAAGGTCTTGGGCTAGTGAAAAAAAGCAAATGACTTTCCATATAGATCCATCTTAAGTTTCTTTATAATTGGGCTCCAGCTATACAGGAAACATAGCATGGCCCCACTACTCTCCCTGCTCCCTTGGTGAATGCCCTGGTAGCTCTCTGCCTTGGGTCAGTCACCGAAGTCTCTTTCTTGCATCCCTGCTGCTCTGACCCATCATGGGGGGCTGGGAGTGGGTCGGAATTGTGTATTTTTACCTTAGTAAGGGCCAAGGGAGGAATAAGAATGAATTTAATCCACTTTAAATGGAGAAATGGCAAAGAGTTTATTTTTGCTGCAGATCACCTGACCAGGAGGGAATGGGACCTTGGATCCTTATGTCTCTAAACTAAACTGACATTATCATTCTCCAGGTAGACACGCAGCATGATTTGTTAGAGAAAGACTACTGGACTTGGAGTCTAAATCCTTCCCCGCTGTGGCAAGTCACAACCTTCCCAGGCCTCAGTTTCCTCATCTGTAAAATAAGAGGATTGGGCTAGCAGCGGTGGGGAACCTGCAGCCTCAGAGCCCCCAGACCACTCTCTAAGACTTTAAGTCTTAGGTTAGTTGTTCATTTGCATTTTCTTATACTACTCTGGATGGTGGGACTTGCCATATTTCCAAACTAGCTTCAGGCTGGTGAAATCAGCATTCTGGACCAAAAAAGAGGCTCTTATGAGTCCCCTTCTAAGGACAACTATGTATTCTTGAGAATGCACCAGACCTGCTAAAGTGCAAAGAATGAGAGCCCTCCTTTGGTTTCATATCTCAACTCTGTTATTTGCTTTGTTCCTTGGGAAATGAGAAGGTTGGACCGTTAGATGAGTGGTTTCCAATATTTTTTGGAAGAAGTTTTGTGAACACCACCCTAGGGTAATTTAATATAATATTATATAATATATTTAATATGTTATTTAATATATTATTCATAATCTTTTAGATTTATTCATTAATGCTTTTATTAACTACAATGATAACTTTTGCCCCCAAATTAAAATCTGAATTATACAATTATAAAATATAAACTTCTATCCTACTTATAAAATTCAAAATATAAAATTTATAAAGTTACACATATAAAGGATTATATGGATATTATATTAAGTGGATTACAAATATTATTTGGTAAAAATGAAAAGAAGTGATCCAGCAATACCTATGCTTGCTCTTATCTGCAAGGCTTCATATCAAATCACTTCAGGAACAAACCTATGGTGCTTCATATACTCACATGCTTGAGATCCCAAAAGAAAAATAATGTGTAACCTAACTGGGAAATCATTTACTGCCTAAGGTGCCATTAATAATTTTTAGTGCAAACCTTTTGGACCATTGTCATAGATCCCTTGGACCACCCTTGTGAGTTTCTCCCATCATTGTCATGAAATCTTAAAAAAGAACCACTAGACTAGATTTTCAACTGTGAAGTTATGATTTTATGAACATTCTGGTAAGACAGTTGGTGTTTGCTAACATGGTGCACCTGAAGTCTGTGTAGTGAAGTGAATTCTGTCTAAGCAGAAATAAAAAAGTCACGTTGGTTGAAGGATACGGCCATCAGAGTCACCTTACTCTGAAAGGATTTCCATCCGCTGCGGAGAGGGGTCACTCAGAAAGAAATCTCAGAGGTCTGGTAACTGTCAGGGAAGTGGAGAGAGAAGAAATGGAAAGTTATCTACATAAGAGGGTTTTCCAAAGTCCTTGCTTAGATTCCAAACATTGAATGTAAGCCACTAGTTCATGGGATAATGCCTTGTAGTTCTGTGTACTATGAAATTAGGAATTTTTTGGTTTAGCTAAGAATCCAGAGACAACCACATAATAAGACCTTGTTAGAAGTCTTTCCTCATCCCTTAGATTATTAGTACTCTCTCCTTTCTCCTGTGATCTCGCCCTTATTTATCTGGGTACATGTTGTTTCCCTCCAGGAGAATATGTTCCTTGAAGAAAGGGAAGGTTTCATTTTTGGTTTTGTATCTGCAGTATCTAGCACAGGGCCAGGTATATAGTAGGTGCTTAACGAATCCTTGCTGGATTGAATACATTCTCTTTCAAAGGGGTAGTGTTGTGGAAAGTGAACTGAATTTCAGAGTCAAAAGATTTGGTTTCTTGTGTGTTGTGCTCATTTTCCAGAGGAAGAACTGAGGCCAGAGAGATGAAGGAACTTATCTAAGGTCATATAGGTAATGAGTCAATGCATCAGCATGTCAAGGATCTGAGGAATGGTGTGGTACAATGAAAATAGCGGTGGATCTGGAGTCAGAGGGTTCAAATCCTGCCCCTGTGATCTCAGGTAAGTTACTTGTGTTACCCCTCTGTGCATCAGTTTCCCTATCTGTAAAGTGAAGGAGTTGGACACATAAGCCCTATATTTTCTTCCAACTGAATTTTGTGTACCTATAAATAGAAAGTTATGTTCAAGATTTTAGGCTGTTTAATACATCTTTCCCTCTCTCTCCAGTAGAATAAACATTCCTTGAAGACAGGGATACTTATGTTGTCTACAATACTTGTCACATAGGAGGCTCTAAATAAATGCTTTCTCAGCTAGAGTGAATTGAACTCAGGCTATTACAGGGAATGATGTAATAAGAACTTTGGTGTCCAGAGTTGCCTCCATATTTTCAATCTCTCCCTCCTCCTCATTGGCATTGCAGTCTTATGGGCTGACCTCAAACTTAAAGCAGAGCACAGTGCTTTCAGGCCCCCAGTACCTGGACTTCTCCACTTGCCCAATTTTTAGATCTAGATTTTTTTTAGATTTTAGATTTAAATTTTTAGCCCAAGCTAATTGAGCTCCCAAATTTCCAAGCACTCCCTTCTTGCATCCATCCTCCCCGCAGGTGCCCAAATCACTTTCCTAAGGCATAAATGTGATCATGCATAGGAGTCTTCAGGATTGCCTCTAACATACATGTCCCTCAGCTAAGCAACTGAAACCTTTCACAATCTGTTTCCAGCCAATCTTTCTCAGTCTGTTTCATATCACTCCCTTTCACATACTCTAGGTCCTAGTCAACTTGCCATCCCATTTCCCACTTGTGGGCCTTATTGCCAGTGCCTGGAATGGATTTCCTGCTTCCCTCTGCCTCTCAGAATTACTAGCTTCCTTCAAAACTCAGTTCATGAGCATATTTCCTATGGGAAACCTTTCCTAAGTTCCGTATTGTGTAGTGTTCTTTTCAGATGATCATATATGTTACTTATCTGTGTACACATAGTATCCCCTCACTTGAACATGAGCTTGTTGAGCTGTTTGGCTTTCTATCCTTAGCACCTAGAACAGTGTCTTTCTTGGCACATAGTAAGCACTTTATAAATTTTCATAGGGGATTAGATTGTGTAGCAAACACTAATATATTAAAAGCAAATCATTCTTATAGGCTAGAAACTGTAGCTAGAATACGATCCCTCCTCACCTCCCCCCTCTTAATTTCTTGTTTAAAACACTTCAGACAAGAAGACTTCAGGGAGGCCTGGAAAGACTTATATGATCTGATGCTGAGCGAAAGGAGCAGAACCAGGAAAACTTTGTGCACAGCAACGACCACAGTGTGCGAGAGTTTTTTCTGGTAGACTTGGAACTTTGTAATAACACAAG
>CM053772.1:155534619-155573435 GCA_028658325.1 Potorous gilbertii
GAAAGTATATGTCGAACCTATACAGAATTGTATGCTGTCATGGGGAGGGAGGGGGGTAGGGGGGGAAGGTGTAGGGGTATAAAATCTTAATTTTAAGGAAGTGATTGTAGAATATTTATAAATAAATAAAATAAAAAATTAATAAAAAATAAAATAAAATAAAACACTTCAGTCTCCATGAAGCCTTTCTGATGCCCCTAGCTACCAATGCCTTTTCCCTCCCATTACAGTGTACTTAGTTTGCACGTATTTTGAAATACAGTACCCCAAGGGATGCAAGGCTCTTGAGTGAAGAGGCTGCTTCATTTTTTGTCTTTGATACGTGGCACAAAATCATCATTCAATACATGTTTGTTGGTTGTTGAACTGAGACTGCCATTTTGGAAGTATTCCAATGACTTATTCTTATACAGGAGCAGGTAAAAGCGAATCAAGCTAGTGTGTCAGACTGACAGGCAGAGGAGGGAACAGTAGGTACCAGATGAAAAGTGAAATCTAGAAAGGAATAATACATTGTACCATTCAATGGTTTTTAACTACATGAGACCTAGGATGACAGCCTGTCATGTTTAGTTCCCACACACTGAAGGGCACTTATTCATGGGCTAGTCTTGGTAAAGGACAAGACAGTCTCCATGAAATCCTCAGAGGCTGAAACTCGTCTCGTGGAAAGTTTATCTTTTTAGGTTTGGAAGCATTGGAGGTGAATGGTCACTGGTACTGAAACAAAACAAAAAAACAAAACTGTACCGAAGCTGGCGCATAGTAGGATGCTTTAAAAATGCTTGTTGACTTTTTTAATGGTGAGCTGAAGGGCAGGAGGTCACTCAAATGAAGCATGGCCAAGCACATGTGGATCCCCCCAGCCTGAAGGTTCACAACCTGGCCTTGGGTAGATGGAAGTCAAATCTAATTTTGAGATGGTTCCCAAGGAGGGTACTGATCTCTTGCCTTGGCAGATCAGGCAAGGCCTCTTCTGTGAAGGAGTTTGGCTAATAAAATTATGTGCAGACACCCAAGAATGGGAATCAAGGGTGCACTCTCCACTCTTGTGGGAGTTTATGCCAAAGAAGTGAGACTGTAAGAGTCCTAGAATAAGCTACACCCTTAGTGAGACATCTATGATACCAGGATCCCAAACTGGGCTCCACCAAACCCATGGGTGAGGCCCTCAAGCTTCAGGAGACAGGCCAGGCTGCCAGAAAAGGCAGCAGTCTAGGAATCCATTTCAGTCTGAAATGTCTTAATCGGGTGGCCCTAGTTCAGCCCCCACTGAAAAGAAATTCACATAAAATTCTACTGCATAATTTATCTAGAGACAAGACTAAACTGGCATAGATCTTCCTGGAAGAAAGCAAGGTCAGGGCTGAGGTCATTTGCAAGGAAGTTTGGTGCAGCCCAGACTGAAGCTGCTTGTGTTAGGGGAAAAAAGACTTGTTTTCATTGCTCCTGGTCATGAGCACAAATATTCACTCCAAAGGCTGAAAATCCCAAGCCAACACAACAGCCTTATATTATGTCATTGTATTAAATTTTTTTTTAAAGGACAAAGGGGCAAGTTAGGACCAGTGCCTGGCTATGAAGCTTTAATACAGATCTTTCTCTTGCTTTGTGGATTTAGGCAAAGTCTTTCACATCAGTGATTTGGAGCAAGGAAATTAACTCTCTTTTCATTTCCAACCCTTCTACAAACACTGTTAATTTTCTTTGTGGTAAGTTTGTTCAGAAAGACTAAAAACAGTCTTAATTAACATTTGAGAAAATAAAGATTATTTTTTGTTAGATTGTTTTTTTTAAGGGGGAGGTTTGATCCATGAATGTAATAGAAAAATTACATTTCCATAAAGAGTGATGAACATGAATTCAGAGAATCATGATGTTACAGGAAAGACCTGACTCAGATCAGCTCTCTGGTAGTTAAAATTCCAGATTGGAATGAAATGAGACACTCATAGTCCATTTAACAGAAGGAGATTTATTTAGTCATACGAAGGCAAGGATATTCAGGGACCTGTAGCAAGGACACCTTGGTGATTTATCTCAGTGCAGACTCTGTTTCTCTGAATTATCCATGGTGGCTGATGGTTTGAGTAGCAACTTGAATGCCCCACATCATTCAGTAAACGTTCAGAACCACTTAACCTTTGAAGAAAAAAAAAGGAGCCTCTTACTTTTCAACTCTCAAGCTTGGAAGCACCAATGATTGCAACAATGGTGTTGCTGAGAACTTTTGGGGGGATCTGAACCCATTATTTTATTGGTGTAGGGAATTTCCAGTGTGGAAATGCTCTCACAGATAAAAAACTTCTTCAAAACAAGGTATGACTTCCTTTTTATCTTCTCCTTTACTTCTTTCTCTCTCTCAATACCAAATTTCTACACATTTTTAAGATAAAGTTGGGTCAGAGTTTTACTTTCAAAAATTAGGGCTATGTCTTGATTACTTATTGTTTCCGGGTAGGAGACAGAAGGGAAGGAAGGATAGAATTTGGAATTCAAAACTTAAAAAAAACCCCAAATGTTAAAAAAATTTTAACATGTAACTGGGGGAAAATGATATGTCTATGTGTGTGTGGTATGTGTGTATATATACATATATGTGTGTGTATGTATATGAAATATACACATATAAATTGGGGTTAAAATGGAAATATAGGCAATGTCTTCTTTTGTACATTAGAACACTGTCCAGATGTGCCAATCTAAAATTACTCCTAGCTTTGAACATAAAAGTGTATTATGTCTAAGTTGCCTTGCTCCTAAAATGGCCATGTATGGTATATTAAAAAGCATAGTTTATTCAAAGAATTATTTTTGTTTAATTTACTTGTAAATAGTTTAAATTTTGTTATAAATGAAATGTCAAAGAATCCAGCAGCTCCTGATTTTTGCCAGTTTATGAGAAGCAGGGAAAAACTTGAGAAGTGAAGAAACCATTAATTTTATAGTATGACAAAGAAAGTGATTATGCTTTTTGGATTTCATATCTTCTACATGGTCAAATATATACAATACGGAAAGCACTCAGTTTCAGAAAAGGAACTGAAGGGTTGGAGGAAGGGACAAAAAGGCCAAAATCAAATTTTATCTGCCTCAGTTTTTGAGCTAGGACTATCAGTGATTTCATCTCCACCCCCACACCCTCCCTAATTTATAGGATCCTTGAAGACTTTGGAAAATTGGTTTGCCTGGATCAAGACAAGTTCCCCCCTTTTGATTTGGTGTATTTTCCAACACTGACCCATTTCTCTGAAGATTCTGAAGTTGACAAGGAATAATGAAGGATGGAGTCTGTGTGAGTCGAAGACTTTGACCCTGTGGTACAGAAGAGACAGGTGTGGAAGAATCTTGAAGGATATCCCTTTCCATCCAAATCTTGAAGGGTTTATTCTACATACAGATCTAATCATAATATATCTAAAAGCATATTCTGCTGCACTGTTTCTCTTGAACACATTAGGTTGTATATGATCATATCTATTTCATAATACAGTCAAGTGTGCAGGCAACTAGGTGGCAGAGTAGATAGAGTGCCAGGCCTGGAGTCAGGAAGACCTGAATTCAAGTCTGGCCTCAGTTTCCTCATCTGTAAAATAAACTGGAGAAGGAAATAGTAAGCGACTCCAGTTTCTTTGCCAAGAAAACTCCAAATGGAGTCACAAAGAGTTGGAAACTGAACAACAACAAACACTATTAGTGCTATTGTGACTAATATTTCTGACTTTGAATCTTGGATCCAGGTTCTATGAAGCAGTATAAGTGCTTTTGGGCTTCAGGGCATATTGTGCTGGGCTTGAAGTAATCACTACTTGGGTTGAGGTCCCACCTCTGGCACCAGCTGTGAGATCCTGGGCCAAGTCACTGGGCCTCAGATAAGATTTAGCTAGTAAACCAAAGTTGGTGGCTACCTGGAAAACAAAAACGTTTTATTGTAACAATCTAACAACATAGATAATTTTACATTAAAATCACAGGATGTAGGGTTAGAAGAGCCCATGTAATCCAGTGCATCCCCAAGAGGAATCACCAATCTCACATATTCCTACTAGGTATCCTACCTCTGCTGGACCTCTAAGGAGGGGAAGCCTCCTGCCTTTTGAGGCAACCCTTTCCACTTTGTGGACAGCTGTAATTGTTAGGAAGTTTTTCCTGATTTCTGGTATAAATGTGCCTGCAACTTCTCCCCATTGTTCCTGTTTCTGCCTTCTAAACAAAACAAGTCAAATTTCCACAGGACAGGCCTTCAAACACTCAAAGACGACTATCTTGTGCCTTCAGTCTTCTGCATGCTAGACATCTCTATTGCTTTTGCATGATGTCATATGAGTTGGATTCAAAGTCCTTTATGATCCTGATAGCCCTCCAGCTTACTGATATAGTCTCCAGAACTGAACACTCCACACCAGATGTGGTTTGACCTGGGTGAAGACCAAACAACTTTAACTGCCTTATTCCTGGAAGCTAACCTAAGGTCACATGGAGGCTCCCCATCATGTATACTGGTGTCTAACGCTACTTGGCTCATTTAGGCCCCTAAGGACTGTATTGTTCCTTGCCCATGTCTTCCTATATTTTAGTGCACCGACAGTCCACTAAAACCCCTAGGCATTTTGCAGACAAACTGCAGCCTAACCATGCCTTCCCCAAATAGGTGGCATTTATCCTTACTGAAATTCATCTTAACAGATTCAGGTCAAGATCTTTTGTATTCTTGCTCTGCCAGCCAGTGAGTTAGCTGCCTCTCTCAGCTTTGTAGCAGGTTCAGATTTTATGAATCCAAGTGATTGGGCCAAGTTCAGATCCTTGTGACATACCTTGTGATTGGAGATCTCTCACCCAGTTGGCATTCAATAATACCGAGCATTTACATAGCATTTTAAGGTCTGCAGAGTACTCTATACATCTCCTTTGATTGTCACAACAAAGGGGCAAGGTCGGTGCTATTTTAATGCTCATTTTGCAGTTACAGAAACTGAGGCTAAATGAGGTTAAGTAATTTGCCCAGGGTCGCACAGCTAGTGATAATGAAATAAATTAACAGATAGGTAATAGCTAACATTTATATAGTACTTACACTGTGCAAGGCACTGTGCTAGTGCTTTACAGTTATCTCCTTTGATACTCACAACAATGAGATAGGTGCAATTAATATCTCCATTTTATAGATGAGGAACTGAGGCAGAGGTTAAGTGACTTGCACAGGGTCACAACAGCTAATAAGTGTCTGAGGCAGGATTTGAACTCAGGTTTTCCTGACTTATCTTCTATCTCTCACATCACTTTAATGTTAATAACTACTCTTCCAATCTAGACATTCAGTCAGCTCTAATTCTATCTAATTCCAAATCTTTTTATCTTCTCCATAAGAATAGTATGAAATGCTTTATTAAATGTTTTCTAAAAAAAAAAATCCGGTTAACTGTCAACATCTGTATCTGTGATCAGCTAGATCAACCTTACATTGATGACATCATGGTGGGCTTTACAGCTCCCCTCTGTACATGGCTGCCCACCTCTTCAATGTTTCTAAAAGTTTTCCAGGAATCTCTCATCATATAGTTTTTAGGAACCATTTTGAGGAAGAAGAGGTTAGGTAGTATGGAGACCCCATCTTTACCATTTATTTCTCTTTTGCAGGTCTATGATCTCAGAGCTGTGGGTCCATGTTCTTTCTATAAATCCGCCATGGAGGAGCCACCCAGCCAACAGACTAGAATTCTCTTGTGTTTGAGTATCTCAGAGGCACCAATGCAGCCCTTCCTTGGGCTTTGTGTCTGTGATTCTTGCTCTGTAACTGGCCCATGATGGGTTCTCAGTGATGTCTCATGCCACTCCTTCCATTTGGGTGCCTTAGCAATAGATGATTCCTTACTTACACTCATACGTCTTCCTACTGCTTTTTAGTACCAATCCATGAAATTAACAAAAGGTAAAAGCATTTTATTCATTACTCTAAAGGAAAAAGAAATGATTAAACATTTTCTAAAATAATGAAAAAGAAAAAACAAGGTCCTCAAGGAATAGCACTTCCACCCATCCCATGTTCTTCTTTGAAGTCTTTGGTCTTGACACAATTGTGACTTCCTCTTACTAGGTAACAGAGTATTAGAGATGAACCAGTCTAGCTCCCTCCTTTTACAGAGGAGGAACCAGGTCCAAAGAGAAATGATATTTCTGTTCCATTTATTAGCAGAAACTGAATATTCAAAGTCTTGCAATGTAGATGGCTTCAATTCAATTCAACTGACATTCTGTTATCTGTAAAGTGCTGCGCTAGATGCTAGAAATACAAAGACTGAAACTAAACCATACTTCCTTCAAGTTACTGGTATGGATATCACATATGTAAGTAGAGTAGAAGGAAAATTAAGAAGAGAGAAGACAACTGTAGGAATGAGGAAAAGTTTCAGAGAGGAGGTGACCTTTAAATGAGCTTTGAAAGACCAAGATTGTGTGGCAGAGATGAGCAGGGAGTTTATTTTAGGCATGGGGAATGGCTTAGGTGAACACCAGGAGGAAGGTGAGTGTAATTCAGGAAATGGCTCAAAGCCCAGTTTGGCTAGAACTTAGACTGTGATGGGGAGTGGAAACAGAGGACAGCAAAATTGTGTAAGGTTCAGACTAGTAGTTTGTATTTTATCCTTATGTAGGTTTTTGGATGGGAGTGGCACAGTCTGACCTATGCCTTAAGAAGATTATTTGGCAATTCTACAGAGGATGAATTGGAGAAAGGAAGATAATCTGGAAGCCAGACTGTCAATGAAGATTGTTGAAATAGTGCAGGATAGAGATGGTTAGAGCCTGAACTAGGATGATGGCCTTGTGAAAGATGGGAACAGATGTGAGAGATGGTGTTGAGACAAAACTGTCTAGATTTGTAGTTAATTGGATCCTAAGGAATGGGTGAGAGAGAGGGAAGAGTCAAAGATGACTCTGGTGTTAGGAATCTGGGTGACTGAGTGATGGTGCCCTCAGCAGTAACAGGAATGTTTGAAGGATGGGCAGACTTAAGAGCAAAGATGATGAATCCCAATTCAAAAAGACCAAATTTGAGAAGCCTATGGGGCATAGCCAGCAGGTGGTAGACAATGATCAACCAGAGATTAGGAGAGAGATTAGGGTTGCATATATAGATCTGATAATCATCTACATAGATAAATCTTGAACCTACAGGATATGAAATCTCCAAGGGATGGTGAGGAAGATGATTAGGTTTAGAAGGGAGATATAAAGGGAGAAGACACTGATGTCAAAGAATGCCAGTTAAAAATTCAGAAGTGGCACAAGTATGGATGATGGCAAAGGTTAGTAAGCTAGAAAGTTTTAGGTCATGGGAAAAAGAGAGTTCATAGGATTATGGATTTACAAGGGACTTCGGAGACCATAAAGGCCCCTCTACCCCCCTCCCCCACACGCCGCCAAAGTCGAATGGTTCTGGGTATTTTCTGAATTCTTTCAACCTTCATTTTATATATGGAGGCTAAGTGACTGTCCAAGCTCACATGGATAACCAAAAGCTAAGTATGTGCCTGTTTCCAACTCTAAAGCCTCGTGTCCTTTGTACCATGAGGTCCTTTGTCCATGATGGTTACTGAGGGATGGGGGCAGAAACTCTGCCTTATGTAATATATATATGCATATATATATAAATATGTATTGAAATTAAGCTAATATTGTATCCTCTTCCTTCTGATGTCAGTTGTAAAATATTTTACCTTGTAGTACACACATGTGCACACACACACACCCTAAGATCCTAAGAAATCTGTAAACTATGCTTACCTAAGACATCTTTTTTTTTGAAATTATATTTGAACAATATTCTTTTATCATCTCCTAAATCACCATCTTCTGTGGTGGTAGAAGGAAGTACTACTGGGAAAGAAGTTTTTATCAAAACAAAGGGAGTTTTGACCAAACAGAGGTGGAGTTTCTTGCTTGCCCACTGTGGAAGCTTTGGGCTTATGAAAATATTGGGGAAATCCTCTCGTGGCCTTGCCTATGTATGCAGCTCACTTGACAGAACAGAAGCAGAGCTGCAGTTCTCAGAGTAAACAATTTCATTCTACTGTGCATAAAATCTATCTATCAAATGATGGGCTGTAGTACCAAAATTAAAACAAACAAACAAACAACCCAGGCTTAATCAATGAGACTACTTATTATAAGGAGGTGAATTTTATTTCTCACACAAAAAAGTTTACAGTTGTTGGTACACTGAAGAATGTCACACAGCAATTTATTGTAAAGGATCATTTGTGCAAAGAAACCTGTTGAGCAGGAAACGTCTGAGTGGGGAAGCGTAACTGTTTAATGCAAGGGCTGGAAATACAAGCATCTTAAAGAACAGAAAAGCTGATTATCGTTGCTTCACTATTATTATTTAGAGAAATTTTGCTACAATCCAAATTACCTGACAGAAAACTGCAGGGTTTTTCCCACCCAATAAAAGATTTGCAAAGTAGGAGAGAATTTGTGGTTAGAGAATAAAACACATCCAATCCAAAATGGAAGAATCAGAGCTAATATGACTCTTCTATTTCTCTTTGGCCAGAACGAGATGATGGAGGCTTGAGTATGCAGTTCTTAGGGCCAATAACTGTATTACTGAAAATTTAATAGTAAGAATACATACAACTTGTAGGAGAAATTTAGAAAAATGCCCGCACTAGAAATATTGTATTTTTCTGAGAAACTAATGGATAAAAAAAGAAATGAAACGTACTCGCTGTGCTAAATAGCACTGTATTTATAGTCAGAGACCTTACATTGAATAGCTGGTATACCTATGTAACATGGGGCAAGTCACTCAACCTCCCTGGGACTTTTCCTGTAAAATAAAAAGGTGATGTCCAAAGTGTATTCAAACTCTTAGTTTTATGTTAACAGAAAAAGCCCTGGGTTCTAAGTCTGAAGTTAGATTCTAGTTCCAGTTATATCTCTAGCTCTGTGTGTGATCTAAGACAAAACAACCTCTCTGGGTTTCATCTTTATTAACTATGCAATGAGAGGGTTAGAAATGATCTCTGAGGTTTCCTATAGGAATAACATTTTATAATTATATTTCATTTTTGTTCCTTGGATTTTTTTCATCTCAATGAACATTTTCAACCCAGGAAAACTCTACAGAAAAAAAGTGATTTGGAACACCTTTTATTAAGGTGGACAAAAAACTTTTCTAATTAAGTTTTATTATATATTTCATTTAATCACAGAGTTTTATTTGATCTTGGAGTTAGTGAATTATCATTGACCTCTTCACAGTCTAAGTTTTAAAAGGAAACAAATTATGATAACAATGAGCACTTAGAGTTAATTTTTTAATAGAAAACAACTTGCTTGAAAGTGACTTTAAGTATTTTAAACTTAATGGTATAGTATAATGAGCACTGGCTTCAAATTCTGCCTTAGTCACTTAGTGGGCCTCAGCCTTCTGATTTATAATAGAGGGAACCTTCGAGGCCCCTTCCTCAGTTCTAAATCTATGATCTATGAAAGCACATGGGAAAGCTAACTGTGTTTGTAGACAAGTAAGTTTGCTATAAAATAAACATCAAGCACCAACATTGCTAAGGTCCTCCTTGACAACTTTTTTTTCATATTTATAGCATGATATTCAATAGATATTTCAAATGATTTCACCTTCATAGTGTCCATCTTTGTGGCTTATTAGCTTCAAGACTGAGTCATCTCATACAAAAATGTACTATATCACTTTTGATATAGGCAGCAAATTTTTATGCTATTTAAGCCCTCATAGTTAAAATCTTTATACCTCTTCATGGCAGACCTTTCTTCCTGTTACTGGTTCCAAGTAAAAAATGGCACTGGATCGAGAGAGGTCTTAGGTCTGTAGGTTTATGAGGGAGTGGCACCATCTTGTCCCTGCCGACAGAATAAGCCATACAATAGCAACCAAACAGGTGGCAAATAACTCCTACTACAAATACAAGAGTTATGACTAATTTTAAGTTACGTTGTTCTTTTCCTTATGAAAAAATTTTCAACCGAGTCTACAAAGGGCATTTTTTTTTTTAAATAAGGGAGAAAGGAAAGGTTATTTTATAATATATATCAATGATAAAATTCAATATTCTAGTTTAGAATCTGACCTGGTAAATGACAACAGCAGGTGTCAAAGGGCAATAGATGGTTATCTTAAAGCCAATTTTTCTAAGACAAATAGTTAAAAATTTATGGTGGCATTATATATATATATATATGATATACTTCAAGCACACTAAAATTAAAAATAACTTTTTCCTTTGGAAAAAATCACTCATGATCCCTCAGTATAATCACATGATATATTTAAATTTAGTGTAAGCAGAGGATCCATATGTAGGTTTTGACAAGCTTAATTAGATGGTCAAAAAGCAAAGGATTTAAGGGGATGTTTACTTAGTCACATACTTGGCTTTCATTAGAGATGCAATATTTTGGTTAAGTTTCTGAAACACAATCACAGTTGTGTCATAAGTTTTGGAAATCTTCGTTTCTAGAGTTAGATTTTTGCCGAATTCCTTCTGCAAACATACCATTTTTTAGGTTTTAGTTTCTTCTCTCTCTGCATTCTTCACTGTAGACCAGGAAGACCTGTGTATCTTTCATGAATAATTTAAATTTTAAAAGATGGGCTACCATTAGATATGTGTGTGTGTGTGAGTGTGTGAACTGGTACTTTAGCTTTCCTCTACTTCTATCCAAAAGATTCTTTTCTTTCCTTGGTTCAATGTACTTTATTAGGTTAAAAACTAACGATGAAACAGCTTCGTGTAATTTACCCACCTTCATCTTGGTGCTGCTGGGTAGCAAGGTGGATAGAGCACCTGGAGTGAAGTTCGGAAGACCCAAGTTCAGATCTTCTCTCAGACACCTAGTAGCTGTGTGACCCTGAGCAAGTCACTTAACTTCTGTTTGTCTCAGTTTCCCCATCTAAAAAATGGGGATACTAGTAGCACCGACCTTCCAGGATTGTGTGAGGACACAATGAGATAATAGCTGTAAGGCGCTTAAGCAGTGTCTGGCATATGGTAAGCGATATATAAACGTTAGCTATTATTACTTGTACATATCATTTACATAAACATCAATAATTGTATACTTTAAAAAAGTAATCTCATGAAATAGTTCACCAACTAAGTCAATCTTTACTATGCTAAAATGTGTCACTTATGTCTAAAGAGGTTCACTCCCCAAAGGAGATTCACTCTACGTGAGAGAAAACAATTACTCAGAGAAAGTAATTTTAAATCAAGGTAGCAGAATTTTTCTCTTCTTAAATGTAACATACCCAAATAAGTTATTGCAAGATGGAGGTGGAGGGCATATTGGTTCTAAGGGTATCTATACTTTAAACCAGCAGGACTCAAGAAAGAAGCTAGTGCAGTAAACATCTTTAATAAGAATACAAAATTCACATGGAGGCACATTCTGGGGAATGTAAGTGAGCTATTATCACAAGAAAAAATTGTGCCATAAACTAAGACTCTGTCAGAATACAAATATATAGTGAGGAATGATTTAAAATAGGGTTGTGGATCACAGTCATGTTACATTGTGTTAGGTATTGAAAACAGGCATGAAAACTCAAAATGCCTCTTGGTTGAAAGGCATCTGAACATATATAACAAATTGTATAGTTGACAGTTGTAAATAATAGCAATTTCTGAGTACTTCATTTCAACACAAAATAAATGAACATCTGCAAGAGACACCTCTCAAAATAATATTAATTTATAATGTCTATGATAAAAAAATTAACAGAGAATTTACATTTAATAAGGATTACACTACTGATGAACAAAAAAATACAGATCACTCACAAGAAATCAACCCTGACCAGCAACGAAGAGATTACTGGCTTTCCTTACTGTCTCCTTCCTTTTTCCTTGTACCCAACTGCATCCCTCCCATTAAAAAGCAAAACAAAGGCCCTTCCACTTACTATTCCTCAAAAGGAATCACATCTTAAAAAATGATTTTTCCATAAACTTACTTGGTTTAATGAGTACAAAGAAATTCAACATTTCTACAGTGCCCCTTTTTGTTAGACAGACACAGCAAACATTATTTGGAAGGGGCTACCCTGTGGATTATGTACACTGGTTCAAAGGGAATTATTGTATCTAAGAAGGCACTTCTCTGATTTAAGGCTAGTATGGCATTATTACAGTGAAATCTGTCTAGGAACCTACTTTATTGAAAAAAAAGTTTTCTATCAGATTTTTAGACTAGAAATGACCAAGAACCAAATGTTCTAAGTTAACCTGTCAAAAATCCCCAAGATCAACCAAATGACAAGTGGGTGGTCTCTTCAAATAAGCAGGTTTCACTTTTTAGTAAAAAAAAAAGTAATTGTGAATAAGAACCACCTAAAGTCTTTACATGCTACAACTGTGACCTGTGACCTTGGAAGCTTCATGGAAAAGACAGTATAATTCTTGTTCATTCACAATTTTAAAAAGAAACTTCTGGCGGTACGGCTCCATCCTTAAAGGAGGAATCGGTTGCCATTCCTTAAGTTAATCAACCATCTATTAGAGCTACTTCCTCTGGGTGCTGCAGAAATGCCCTATAATTTTACTCTGTAAAATAGTATTACTCTCTCTTTAAAATAATACATGGAAAAGAATCTTTTAAAGATGTTTAATATATTCATATATAAAATATTAGATGTTGATACAAATCATGTCAACCTCCCTTTGGAAAAGTCCTAACTGGCCCACAGCTTGAGGACCAGAAACCACGAATTTGTATCTTGTCAGTGCAAAGCTATTTTAGATGTTTTCAAATGACAGAAATAGCCAACAATCCTCATAATACAAAAGAATTTCTTCAAAAGAAAAGCTATGTTTGGATTATAGAAAGTATGTTTACATTAAAGCCACCCACCTTACCATCAATTTGAACAGTTCAATTGTTAAAGTATTAAAAGGGAAAAATTAAAGCTGTTTGTGTAAGAATCTACATAAGGGTCTTCTCCCTCCTTCTCTCCCCTTTTAATTCTTATTGGGTTCTCAGATGACAATGGGTCTTTTTTTTTTTCCAGGTGTGATTACTGTTCTTCAAGCCAGGAGGGGGCATCCACTCCAGGAGTTTTCAATTTGATGTGGAACTGTTTGAGTGTCTGTTCAAGCTGCTTCTGATTCCCAGCAAAGTAGGCTGTGATGGCATTGTGGAAAAGAACGAGCTGATTGTGCAATACTTTAACCTGTGGACAAAAGCAGAGAGTTAAAAGGGCAAGCAAGCACACTGACATTGAGCTGGAAGGTAATTTATTACATGCTTTAATTAAGTAGCACAAGTCGTCACCCCTCTTTCAGAAAGTTATTCACATTGGTTTAGTATTCCATGCAGACTGGGAAGGCAGTGTCTGATGAGGCTGGGGAATCATCACTGCATATTTCATGTTTTTCTGGGCATTGAGTATTTATAAAAACAAACTACACAATGAATATTTCCCAACACTCCAGGATGCATTCATTTTATATTAAATTTGCTGAACTCTCTCACAAAACGAAGTCTGCTCAGAATTGTGTAGGCTGCCCACTGGGTACGGTGCACACCCACACAACTGCTATGCCACATAAGAGATAACTTCACGTGAAGGGTCTGCTTCAGAAACAAGCTGAACACAATGTCAAACTGAGACACATGGTGCTTTTCAAATCATTTGTAATTACTAGATCACTTACCCTTAAAAATTAAGCTAAGGACACAGTCAATGTTTTTCTTGAAGTCAATTTATTTAAATCTCACAGGACTTTCATAGCCATTTTCAAACACCTGGTTCTTCCAATGATTTATATTAATATATTTTATTAAGCCAAAGTACTTAACCTGGGGTTTGTTAACTTGGTTTTAAAAATATTTTGATAACTGTATTTCAACATAATTGGTTTCCTTTTAAATTCTATATATTTTATGCACTTAAAAACATTCTTGGAAGAGATTCACAGCTTCCACCAGATTGTAAAAAGGGATCTCATACTATTCGTTGAACAATTCAAAGAGGAACTACCAAATAACCCTTGTGATTTTACTCTTTCTACACATAAAGGCTTCACTTGTCTGAATTGAATGTTCTATATCTGCATCTCCCCCTCCACCCCCCCCCCCCCATTTCTCACAAAATTCAGAGGAAAAATGTACAACTTTCCCTAGGAACAAAGAAACGACATTTATCAAGGTAGAAATATTTTCACATCAAAACTCAATGCTGTTTCTGTAGCTTACTCCCAAAAATGAGCATTTAGAAATGCTAGAGTGATTTTAATGAAACTGGTTGCATTTACTGAATGTACTGAACCGGGTGAGACTAAAAAGTTCTGTAAGAATGATTTGCAAGTGACATTACTATAATTTCCATTCTAGGCCTAAAAGCAAGGCTCAACTGCATTAATGAGGTAGTTTTATTTTACATTCAAAGTTCAGAGAGGTCAGATCCATTTTGATTTGTGATGTAATCACATCTGAAACTAGGCCAAGAAACCAAAGGCTAACATCCTCCGGGCTCCACTGTCCCACCTTGCCTTCTGAACAGCCATGACTCACTGCACCTGGTCAGATGATTTAGTGTGACACCACCAAGGAAACACAAAGCTTCTTTCCTGAAAAGATCCCCAGGATCTGAATTCTTCTGAACTGGCTTTTGTACAAGTGCTCTGAAAGGCTCGAGGGGGAGTGGGGGGGAGGCGGAGGAGAAAGTTATGGTAATGGGGGCAATGGGGGTGGGGGAGAAGATGAACCCTGCTGTTGGACATCCAAGCTAAGACATGCAGCCCCCAACCTGGGAAAAGTGTGTCTTCTAGCAATTTTATTTTAAGGTTGGTTGTTTAGAACTTCTCATAGAAACAATACTATTCATGTTGGTTAGATTTTTGTTTTTGGCTACTACACAAAAACTGACCTAGAGCACTGTATTAAGAGACTGTAGAATGTAAACAGCCACGTCAAACAATGTTTCTATGGGAAAATGCACCCAGAGAGTCAATTTGGGGTGCCACCGAGGCTGTCCCTCTCAATCTAGAAGTAGAAGCAGGCACCTGAGTGGTTTTAAGCCCCTGACACTGGCTTCTAATGGCCTAGGGCAGGAGAGTCCAGCCAGAAAGGGAGAAAAGATGATGAGGCAGCTGAGGTCTTGGTAATAAAATGTCCATCAGGGATGCTGGTTCTCTAATTACCTTTAAAAAAATTATAGGAGCCGAAGGATTGATTGCTCCATCTACTTTCTTGTCCTCTGCCACCACCTGTTGTTTCTGACAAAGGTTTTTTATCTTCCTGGCCCACTGTGTACACTTTTTTAAAAAAAGGTTTTCTAAGGGAAATTGAAACAATCAATCAATAAGCATTTGTTAAACACCAACTACATGCTAGATGCTGGGGATACAAATACAAAAAATAAAACAATTCCTATTCTTAAGGAGCTGATGTTCACTGAGGGCAGTGAGGTGGTATGTAAAAATACATATGAATAAGAGGGTATAAAAATAAGTATGTATAGAATAAATCTAAAATAAATATAAGGTAGTAAATAAAATGTAGTCAAGGAGGGCAGGACCTGATGGGAAACAAATCAGAAGAAGCACACAAAGGATGAGGAAAAATGATGGGGAAGTAGGGGTCCAACAGGACAGGAGGAACTGTAATGATGAAAGGGAAAGGAGAGGAGCAGTCTTGGGGATTCACCCTCCTTACCTCTTTCCACCTACTAGGGCTGCTATTAATGAACCTAATGTGGGGAGGGGGAAGGCACAAGAGTATCCCAAAAAGCAAGAATGGGGAGGAAAAGGGAGTTTTAGAAATTAACAGTTCATTTAGCTAAGAAAACTGCTTTAGGGAGACGAGCCATGTAAGGATCCTAAGTCAGGAACTGCACATGCAGGCAGAAATCATCAGTTCTGCGCCTGTCCGCCTGAACACCAGCTCTTGAGAACTGAACAGACCAACACAACACCTCATTTCTGGCTGAGGGGGCCTTCAGCCTCGTCTGCTTTTTGGGGGAGGCCTCTTTACATTTCCATGCAATCTCAGCAAACAAACACCGTTTTTTCCACTCAAGGGAGGAGAGAGGAGCAGCTGAGATCAAGGACTAACCCACATCTCTGAAGCTCCAGCACAGGACAAGTCTGTGCATTTTAATCTCCAAGTGTTTAACTGGGGATCATGGTCTAAGTCACTCAGTGTAGTCACACTGTCAACACGGCATCACCTGGATCCACCTTTCATCTTAGTGAATTATTTGATGCATCTCAGAAGAACCTTTTGTGAGTGGAAAAAAGTCACCCCCCCCCCAAATAAGTAAATCAACAGGCAAGAAACATTATTATAATGAATTTCGACTCTGCTGAACCCGAAGTGAGCAGTACAAAAGGAGGACTGGGGGGTGTGGTTATTCCTGGCACCTGCATCATAAACCCTCACAATGAACAGGGTTAACTGTCCACTTCTTCAAGCCTCTAGGCTGTCCAACACTCTTGATTCACCCCAAGGTCTCAGAACAAAAGGATGTTTTCCCCTCTTCCTCAGAGAGAGAGAGAGAGAGCAGATAAGGAGCCTCTGGTTAGCTCAACAGGAACGAGTTAAAATGCATGACACAACAACATGAAAATGAACTGCTGTATGGACACTAACAACACTCAGGTCTTGGGCGATCCTAGAGAATGAAAGCCTGCTGAACGATCTCAAGTGAAATCCTTAAACCTGGAAAGAACACAGGGCTAGAGTTATGTAAGGTAAGCAGTTGGCACAAGTAAGTTTTAAATAAAAAAGTTTTCTTTTTCATGTCAGAAAAACCCTATTTCAGTTTTAAAGATTTTCATCTGCTTTGACTAAGAATGATAGTAAGCTAATATTAATAAACGAATGTGAAGAAATGCTAATTTCTAATAACACACAAATATTGACGTTATAAATCAAGACTCCTACAGCTGCCTTTTCCAGTCCTGCCTGGGGCACACAAAGCTCTCCTATTAACTCTGCTCAACAGGCCTGTTCTGAAGTTACGCACCATTCTTCTTGTCTAGGATTTTGAGCAACTGCACTGATGCTCTAATTCAATTTCAAAGGACAAAAGTGTTTCTGAGCCCTTTTCTTTATTGGATGGCAAAGGAGCCATCAAATGTTCACTGCAGAAACTGGAAAGAAGGTATGTGTCTGTCAAGTGGAGAAGAGCTAAACAAACTCTAATATAAGAATGTGATAGAATGTTATTTCACTGTAAAAAGCAATAAACATGAAGAATTCTGAAAAACATGGGAAAATGGACTGATGCAGAGTAAAGTAAACAGAACCAGAAAACAACATGCAAATAGCATACAACAATGTAAGGTAATAAGAAAATGAAATGACTGCTGTGCAATTTTAATGACCAAATCTGGAAAGGGTATATAGAAAATGCATTTCTACCCCTTCTTTACAGAGGTGTGGGACTACGGTAGGAGAATACTGCAGGTGATGTTGGATGCTGTGTATGGGCTAGCTGGTCTTGTGAAAATATTTTCTCTTTTTCCCTTTTAATCTTTGTTATAAGAAAGGCCTGATCAGCAGAGGGGATGGGGAGGAGGTACAGTTGGAAATAAATGTGATGTCTAAACAAAGCCATCAATACTTGAAAAAAATTCTAACTTAAGATCACAAACAGGACATATATTACAACGCCTGAGTAGGTGAGATTTTAAGGATGAAAGGATGGTCTCTGGTTCTCTAAAAGCTCCTTCAAAAAAGCTGGCTAATGAGAAAATTCCAGCTAGAGAGCTTCAATACTTAAGACTAATGACTTGATATATTTAAAAATACAAACATTTACCATAATTTACATTTTTGAATGGAGAGTGAGATTTTCATTTGGAGAGAGATGAGGAAGAGAAAAGGAGGAAGATGAACTCTGAAGGACACACGAAAGAGAGAACAGGGAAGAAATCTGTTTTACTCAAGACCTAGGTGGCCACAATATTCCTGCAAGGCAGAAAGAGTGCAGGTATTACAAGATATTGTGGAACTAAAGTGGCACAAGAACCTGGGTTTTATTTAGGCTTACAGTAAGCTATATTACTCTTTACTTAAACAATGAAACACTAAACCCTTGGCATAGTATTCACAGACATATTCTTTATAAATCTGCTGTTTTGCTTAAACTGAACCTTTTAATTTCAGATTTTCTTCCCAGGTTCTAATGGAGCAAATGCATTATACCTACACAATAGGCAAGAACCTCTGCCCTTATGGCCCTGGAGCAGCAAAGAAACTGCTGCTCTCCAGTTCAATTCACCTTCATTATCTGTCAGGCTGAGTCTACTTGGAACTGAAAGTAAAATCCCCCAAACTTTACATTTCTCTCTCCAAATTAAGTTTTCTTTATAAAGGAGGTGGGGGGAAAAGGAGGAATGAACATTTTCTAATGAAAGAAACAGTTCATCCTATCTGTTGCCTTTTTTGTTCAATAAATGGATGTTCTTTTGTCTTACCTGGTCAGGACCTTTCGGTGAACTACAGAAGGGAACAGTGTGATGCAGCACAGTGACAGCCAGGAGACCTCCAGGTTCCAGTCCCAGTCAGCAATGGTAACTTTGGACAAATTACCCAGCCTTATGGAGCCTGCTTCCTTTCATATTAAAATGAAGTTGGAGGAGAAGACCTCAGAGTTCCTTAAATTATCTAAAACCCTAACCTTCTACCTCTTTCATGAGCTCTTCCTAGGAAAAGATTGTTTGCTAAGCAGGAGTATGCATGTTTTTGGAACCCTGAATGGGGAAAGTTTCTTCTCTCTTCTAGGAAAATTTATCCAAATTCACTACTAAGAATTAGGGTTGGCTTTCTCTCACATGGGTATGTATGTGCATGAGACATACTGATGTACTAATGGTGCAGATGGCCAGGCTTTGGAATCAGGAAGACCTGAGATCAAATCCAGTCTGACTGGCTGCATGAAGACCCCACGCACTTAAACACGCTAAGCTGGTTTTCTCATCTGTAAAATGAGACTGGACTGGATGTCCTCTAAGCTCTTTTTCACTTCTCAATCTACAAGTTTATGATTCTTTAGCTACCCAAGATTCCATGCTCTTGCATTTACAGCCTGCTTGCAGATGTTGGTCACATATAGCTGACGAGGGTCACAAAGTGGCTTTGCTTTCCACTATGCTCTGTTAGTATGGGGAGGGTGATTTTCTGAGGGTCCACATGCTATACAGTCCCACTGTAATCAGTAGGTTTAATTTAGGAACTGAACCACAAGTGTTTTCCAGGATCTGGGAAGGGCCAAGAAGAAAGGGGACACGAAACTGCGGATTTTGCTGACATTCACTGGCCTACCCAGACTTTATCTGTGAGGGTGCTAAGTGAACTAGATGGAAGTAGTGGGAAAGATTGACTTGTGGCTGAGGAAGACTTGACACAATGCAAACAAAGCCTAGACACTGTGTGCAAAGGCTGTGTATGTGTGTGTGTGTGTGGGTGAGTGATTCCTTCCCCCAAGATGAAACTTGGTCTCTTGGAAACCATGAGAAGTAGAGTGACTTTTTAGGAGGAATTCTGGTTTTCAAAACAGAAGGATATGCAATATGTTTACCTAAACAAATACCTGTGAACCTTAGCTGAAATGGAAATGTAGAAGACAGACTTAAATTCCTGTAGGTAGACACAAAGACCAGACCAGTTCTCCAGGGAGCCACTTCAATTATTGAGAAAAGTGGAAAAGACACAAATTCACATAGAAACTGCAGAGAGTGTTTCACATCTTCATTCTAGTCACATTTTTACCAAATAAACTTGTTATACTATTTCAAACACTCTCAATTTTTCGTATTTCACCAAAGGTGACAAATCTAGAGTCCTTAAGTGCTAGGTGAACATGTAAAAATAAAAAATTCGGAGTACCAGAATATAATTAAATCATATTACTTCAAATCAATCCCCTAGATCATCTCTGACCAGAAACATACTAAATTTGGCATCAGGAGAAGACCATGTACATAATTTTTGTAGTCTTTGTTAACTATGAAGGGGCACTGTTAGCATGCATTAATATGCAAAAGTCTAGCGCTATTCTGAATGGAGCTCTGCCTAGTGCTTTTCCAGATAGCTCTAAGGGTATTAAAATAAATTTTCATTGCTATATTTTAGTTTTACATTGCCTAAATTTCCTCCTGTATTTCTGCCTTGCCCTCTTCCCAGAATGGTACTCCATAGTAAAAAGGGTTTACAGTTATCACTGCAAAAGAGGGTAGAGAGAAGAAGTATGGTATAGTGAAAAGTAAGAGGACTAAACAACCTGAAAAGACAAATTTTCTATGGGACCTTATCTGTAGAATTGGGTTAATTTAGATGATCTCTAAGGTTACTTTAGAACTCTAATTAATTAATTTTAAGGAAATGGTTACTTTCACAATGTTATATAAATGAGATGTTAATTTCTACTACCATGACTACGTTTTGCCTCCAATTTCTTACTACAATCGACAAGATAATAACTCCATTGTATTCAGCAGTTTCACTTTACCACTGATATTGTTAAGGAGCAATACAAAGGAATCTACTTTCTTGGTCGGAAGGTAGAGGAGGCTAGTGAGGGGTCCCAGTAGTGACTGTGGTTTAATTCAAGTCATTTTCTTACTGTTTTATTCACAGAAATGAAAATAACATCATAACTGACTAGACTTGACTAGCTTGAAGTTTTTTAAGGTGGGTTGTGAAAGACTGATAGTGGAAAACAAGTCAACCCAATGATGAGAAAATAAGTAAAGAAAAAACAACACTGGAAAGGTAAGAAAACACTAGGTTATAAGGATCAAGGAGCCATTAGACTTAACCAAATTTTGTGTGTGTGTGTGTGGGTGTGTGTGTGTTTGAGAGGGAGATATGGAAAAAGACCTGTGCCTTAAGAAAATCAATTTAACAGCTGAGTTGAAGATGAACTGGAATGGGAAGACATTTGCGGCAGGAAGGTCAACAAGTACCTCCTTCAGTAGCTCAGGCCTATTCTAGGCTGGTGGCAGTGTCACAGGAGAGAAAAGGGTGTATATGAGACATGCCACCAAAGCAGAGTCAACAGGAAGTGATGACATTACTATAGGGTGTGAAAGAGAATGAGGATTGAACAGGACACCTAGTCTATAAGCCTGATAACTTTGAAAAGCAATAGTGAACTTAGGCAGAAAGATAATGAATTCCTTTTTGGATGTGCCGAGTTTCAGATATCCATGGGACATCCGTATGAGATATTCAAAAGGTAGAAAGAGATGTGAGCATGGAAGCTGAGAGAAGTGAGGGCTGGAGGAGACCTGAGAATCATCTGCAAAGAGATAACTGAATCAATAGGAACTGATGAGATCACCAAATAAAGGGAAGAGAACTCAGGGTACACCCATGGTTGGTGGGCAGGACCTGGATGAAGATCCAGCGAAGGGCAAAGAGAAGGAGAGACCAGGAAAGAGTGTCCTAAAAATCTAAAGAGAAGAAAATAATCAAGTACAAAAGGGTGATAACAGCGTCCAAGGATGAAGAGGGATCAAGAATGATAAGGGCTGATTACATCAATATATCACCAGGATCTCACACTGGTGAGACTTACACCAGGAATGCAGGGCTGACTCCATATTACGAACACTATCAGCATAACTGACCATATAATAACATAAACAAAAGAAATAATATGATTAGCTCAAGAGATACAGAAAAAGTTTTGACAAAAGACAACATCCATCCCTACTGAAAATACTAGAAAGCATAGGGATAAAGGGAGCGTTCCTTAAAATGATAAGTAGTATCTATCTGAAAAACATAAACAACCATTATCTGTGATGGGGATAAGCGAGAAGCCTTCCCAGTAAGATCAGGGGTGAAGCAAGGCTATTCATGATCACCACCAAGGGAAGAAAAAGAAACTGAAATAACAGAAATAGACAAAGAGTCAACAAAACTGTCTCTCTGCAGCTGATATGATGGTATACTTGGAGAATCCTAGAGAATCAACTAAACAACGAGCTTTAGCAAGCTGCAGCATATAAATAAACCCACATAAATCATCAGATTTCTATTTGTTACCAACAAAATCTAGCAGGAAAAGACAGAAAAAAGAAATTCGATTTAAAATACCTGCAGAAAATATAAAATACTTGGGAGACAAGCTGCCAAGATAAACCCAAGACTTTTCACACAAATAAAGACAGATCTAAACAACTGAGACATATTAATTGCTCATGGATAGGTAGAGCCAATATAATAAAAATGGAAACTCTACCTAAGTTTATTTATTTAGTGCCATACTAATCAAACAACAAAGAATTATTTTATAGAGCTAAGTAATACCACAATTCATCTGGAAGTACAAAAGGTCAAGAATATCTAGAGTATTAACAAAAGAAAATGTAAAGGAAGGTAGCCTCACAGTACCAGATTTCAAATTATATTACAAAGTGATAATCATGAAAACAATCTAGTACTGGCTAAGGAATGGAGTGATGGATCAGTGAAACAGTTTAGGTACGTAACATGCAATAGTCAATGACCACAGTAATCTAGCGTTTGATAAACCCAAAGATCCAAGCTTTGGGGGCCAGAACCTACCACCTGATAAGAATTACTGAGAAAACTGGAAAGCAGGTTGGCAGAGATTGGTATAGAGCAACATCTCACATTGTATTGGAAAGTAAGGTTAAAATGAATAAATGATATAGACCTAAAGATAAGTAAATTATAAATAAATTAGGGGAGCAGAGAAAAAATTACCTTTCAGATCAAGGGATAAGGAAAGAGTTTGTGACCAAAACAAGAGACAGAGAGAATCATGGGAAGTAAAATGGATAATTTTGATAACATCCAATTTAAAAGATTTTGGACAAATGAAATGAAACTGGGGAAAGTTTTCAGCAAGTTTCTCTAATAAAGGGCTCATTTCTCAAAAATACCAGGAACAAGCCAAATGCAGAAAAATAAGAGACATTCTCCAACTGATAAAGAGTCAAGGACAAGAACAGGAATTTTTCAGAAGAAAAAAAATCAAAGCTATCAATATCCACATTAAAAAAATACTCTAATTCATCACTGACTAGAGAATGTAAGTGAAAACAGCTCTGAGATGCGACCTCACACCTATTACATTGGCTAATATGACAGAAAAAGAAAATGATAAAGGCTGAAGGGGATGTGGAAAAACTGAGAAACTAACACAACATTATTGGAATTGTGAACTGATCAACCATTCTGGAGAACCATTTGGAACTATGCTCAGAGGGTAATAAAACTGCGCATACCCTTTCAGGAAGCAACAGCACTCCTAAGTCTGTATCCCAAAAATGTCAAAGTAAAGGGAAAAATATATTAAAATATTTTATAGCAACTCTTTTTGTGAACTGCAAGAGGGAATTCAAACAGTAGCCTCCTTCAGGGACTGACTGAACAAGTTGTGGGTTTATGTGGTGATGGAGAAGTATTATGCTGTATGAAATGATAAGCAGGATGGTTTCAGAAAATCCTGGGCAGTCTTATATGAATTGATGCAAAGCGAGTGAGCAAAACCAGGAAAACGATGTATACAGCAAGGACAATACTGTCATAATGGTCAACTGTGAAAGACTTAGCTATTCTGATCAATCAGAACCAAGACAATTTCAAAGGACCCAGGAAGAGAAATGCTATCCATCTCCCCAGGGAGAACTGATGAACTCTGAACACAGACTGAAGTGTGCTTTTTTCACTTCCTTTACTTTGTGTGTGTGTTTTCTTCTGTAACCTGCCTACTATGACTTATTTCACATACTGAATTGATATCACATTGTTTGCTCTATCAATGGTGGAAGAGGAGCATGAGGGAAGAGTGAGAATTGGGAACGTAAAAATTTTAAATCTTTTAGAAATGTAATTGGGAAATACTTAACAAAATAAATTGAAAATAACTTTAAAAAGGATAAAGATTGTGATGTGGCAATTCAGAGATCACTAGCAATTTTGCAAAGAGCCGTTTCAGGCTGAATGATGAGACTGGAAGCCAGACTGTAGAATTTAAATGAGAGTGTTAGGAAAGGAAATGGAGGTGCTGATTGTAGAGAAGTATTCTCAAGGAGCTTAGCCCAGAAGGGTAGCAGAGCCATGAGAAGACAGCTAGAATTGATGGGCTCATAAATTAAGGGTTTTTTTGGAGGATGGGGGAGCTATGGGCATGTTTGTAGCTGTAGGAAAGCAGCTAGAGACTGAAGATTAGTGAGATAGTGATTTTTCTTCAACTGTTTACTGAATATTGATATGGGCGGTAGTAACGACTACACAGTAGGAAAAAAGAATCTATGACTTGGAAAGGAACTTAAGAGATCACCTAGTCTAAACCCTGTCTACTTTATAGCAGAGGAAACGTACCCCCAAGACCTGCCCAAGGTCAGTCGTGGACAGGATGGGCTAACGCAGCATTTTTTTGCACATATCACACTACCTCTCAAAGGAACATAAAATCCTATTTGGGATAATGTGCACACTAAATAAAAGGTTTAAGAAAGATTTCAAATGACTTTTACAGTATAATGGGAAGGAGAAAAGAAGGTGGGAGGACATTTTGTCTACTTAACAATTCTGTCTAGTGCCTTCCTTGTCTGGGCTCAGGTGGGGAGAAATATCAAAAGCTAAAACTGCTTTCTAAAGTCAGAACAACAAAACAGTACAGAATTTTCACTGAAGTCCTTCATTCTGAGGGAACAGAGATCAGCACTCACATCTGTCACATTTGTGACAAATCCTCTAAACTTAGTATCAGAAACAATTGTTGCCATTCAGTTACAGGAAACAAAGGCCAATCAAATTCACAGCAGACCAGAGGATAAAGAGAAGTTAGAATAACTTTTAGAGTAACATTTGTGGAGAGACCTAAACTATATGCAAAAGTACTTTTAACGTCAACTGGCAAAATAAATACCAATATTCATTGGTGAGGAGGAGACCAAAAGAGGTTTAAAATGGAAAGGAGGCGTCAGATAAACTCAAAGATGTCCTGAGAGTGGTGCTCCACCACTAACTCAGTTAGTTTGAAAACTTCTGTGGTATGTGTGGTGAGCGACTTAAAAGAGGCCCTAAGACAGACTGTGTGGCCCTAGTCAAGTCACTTAATCTTAGGACCTTGAGCAGTTCTCTAAGTACAGTACAGACTAGTCCGCACTGGAAGAGGGAGTTTAATTTATTCCCATGAAATGGCAATAACAATGAAATGACAGCTCTGTTTTATTTTAAATTGGGAAGCTGCAGAAAATAGTATTAATTCTTAGGCACCAAAGCTGTAAACTGCATTTTACTACTACCCACCTGAGTTTTTTCACCCAGGTCTCATTTAGTTAATTAGTACACATACACCTACTTACTGACAGATATTCATATAGTAAACACAGAAGCAGACATTTCCTTGTTACAGATGAATTAAATGTGAATATGGTATATAAATGTTAAGTGCTTCACAAAAATTACTAGTTTCACTGAGCTTGTAAGTTGGTGTCAGTATTAGCTATAGAAATACTAAACTGAGGTCAATGCTTCAGATTTGTAGCACACAAGCAATCCCCACAAAAACTTGGGACCAGATCTTTTTGTGTTAATATTCTTGTGTTTCTTGAACAGAGTGAAAGTTGGATAATGACTGTACTATACAGCTCTTTCTTATTCATCTGTTTCCAGCAGACAGGACGGCAAGAAGACAACACACAAAAGAGCAGTCTACCATGCTGAGTCTTCCATTAGCTCCACGGGGCGTAATTTTATTAATCCATTAATACTTGTGGAGCTATCTGTCATGTCAGAGCAACCCTGAGTTGGGAAAGAAGAGACACAGGATCAGGAACATGGGTGTGGGCACCGTGAGAGGAACCAGGGAAGCAAAGGCAAACATAGACTGCCAGTGGGGGTGGAGGAAGAGTCTTACTTTCCTGACTCATGGAAAGGTTTCAACATATCCCTGACAGCCAAGGTAAGAAAACAGGAAGTTACAGAAAAGATGGCAGCATCCTGTTCTGAAAAGTTCTACTCTTCTTTTCTCTTCAAAATTTGTGAATTTATTTTTAAAATTTTACTTTTAATTTATGAAATAAAGCCAGCATTTCACAACAAAGTAGAACTAAAATATGGTTACACAGCAGATTTGCAGTTTCGCGTACATTCTCTTTTTCTTATATGAATACACTCAAGTCTTGAAGACAATAAAAAGAGAAGTTCCTGCAGGCATCACTGACAGAGCAGTAACTGCAAAAGACCCAATTTATGTCCTGAAAGGTGGCGAGTCATACTATGGTTTCTTCCTCCAAAAAAAGGTGAAAATATAAATGTTCACAAATAGATAAAAGGCTTTTGCCACCTACCTCTTTAGAAACTCGGAGTTTGTTTTTCCTTTCTGAGAGTTTGGAGATGCACCGCTTTCTCACGGCCTCTGTTTTCTGTGCTAACAGATTAATTCCTCACCATAAACAACACAGCACAGAGCTCCTACCAATATATGGTAATAAACAATAAATCTGCTAGCTGGAGGACATTGGTGATGAAGAAGATTCTGGCTGCTGGGCATCCTAAGACAAGGGACTGCAGCAAAGACCACGGGGAAACCTTAAGTTCTGTACCACAGCATGACAGAAGACTCAAGAAGGGATCTCAGGAACTACCTGGTCCAAACCCTCTGTAAACAAGAAATGCTTCTACAGGGCAGCTGTCAAGTAGTCATTCAGGCGTTGCTTGAAGACCCTCCAGGGAGGGGAATCTGCTATGTCAAAGTCAACTGATTACACTTTTGGACAACTTGGTTAGAAAATTCTTCATAATATTCAACCTAAATTTCACCATTTTGCAACTTGTATATATTTATAGGAGGGCAGGTCAGTGAACAGTTTTTCTTAACTTTTTTTTTCTCTTCCCACAATAAGTGAAGGTAGGTATGAGATGGATGGATGACATATAAGTGTACACACACACACACACACACAATGTAAAAAGAAAAGACATTAACACAATTTTAAAAAAAGTCTCCCTCCCCTCATGGATCAGAGTAGGGCCCCACTCTTACAAGCAGGACTGAGAAGTCATTAAATGACATTTTTGCATATTACATAAAGGCGAAAGCAACTTCTTTGGCTCCAAGGAATGATGGATCCAGAGGTAATGTTAAGGGGCAGTATCTAGGAAGGGACACAGAAGAGAACAGTGGTAACTGGGGACCTTCTGCTGAGGGAGATAACAAACTGGTCAGCAGGATGCCTGAGGTATACATCCAGGATGTGAATGAGAAACCAGCTTCCAAGGCCTATCACACCTGATGACTACCACCTGACTGTGGTAACCCAAATGGTTAAAAAAGACACTCCCTGAAGATCTAGAAAGCACTGCTGAAGACTATTAACTCTTAGGCAAGAAGAGGTCCTGGGGCTTGAAACACAGGTGGCATTTTCATCACTGCTGCTGAGAGAAGGCAAAGGTCTTACCAGGGAGAGGAAAATTTGGGAAGTGAAATGGTATCTGAGAATGGAATTTGGATCCCTGAAACACAGCTTAAAAGTTAGGAATAATGGGCTCCTGTGCAAGTCCTGAAAATCTAACTGAAAGTACTTTAAAATGAAAAGCAAAGGGAAGAGAGAAATATTTGTCTACCAAACTAGATGCCACAGGAAGCAACTCCAATGTAAAAACAGTAACAGAGATGCACAGAAATTCATAGCAGACAGAAATTCAAGAAAGAAACTACAACAAAACCCCTGGTCTTAAGCACCTTTAGATAAATGCACAAAAGAAAGGTAAATGAGAAAGTGAACTCATGATCCTAAGGTAAGCAGGCAAATCTGACCTCACAGATATCATGGAGGCTTGGAAGGACATGTTCCTTACAGGAATATAGGTCTATTGAGGGGTCTATCTTAACCATCAGAATAGATAAAAGTGGGGAGGTGAAGTGGGATGGATGGAAACATATGTATATTAAGAAGTTATATTCATATGAAGTCAAAGAAGGGGGTAAGTGTGGAGGAGGACGTTTCAGGGCAGATCAAGAGTGGAATGAGCGTAAGGATATACTATCAGAATATATTACAGACCCCTCAGAAAGAGGAAGCTGAGAAGTTCAGGAAAGTCACAAGACTAGCATGAAGGCAGGCTAGAGTGCTGATGGAGAACTTCAAATTTTCAAACATTTACTGGCACTCTGCCTCTGTCAAAAACCAAAGCTAATATTTCCTTAGCTTGACTTAAGGACAATTTTATCCTTCAACTGGATGACTGATGAATAAAGGAAGGGAACGACTACTCTGGACATGAATCTCAACAGTAAGGAGGAATGGTTGCTGGAACAGAAACGATAAGAAATACAGCATGTGCGTGTGCGAGTGCGTGCATGCGTGTGAGTGCGTGTGTGCATGTGTGAGTGTGTGTGTGGGGGCAGGTGAGTACTCCATCTGAGGATTTGTGAAAGAGAAGGGGCAAGCTCAGATTCTGACATGTACCTTAGATTTGGAAGAAATCGATTTCAGACGCTTAAGAGGAAGGATAATTAGGCTCCCATAGGCGAAAATTCTCCAGAGAAATCATCTCAGGAGGGATAGGAAGCTCTCAAGAGTGCAATTCTAAAAACATAAAACGAGGGTCATAGAGAAGACCAGCTCTTCTATGGAAGTAAATATTTAAAAATGACCTCAGAAAGAAATGCAGTAAATAAAGTGGGGGGGAAAACTCTTCAGAAGTAAGTTCCTCCATCCAGTCCAGAACTGCAAAAAAAGCCCCTCAGGAGTCAGTAGTAGGCCACAGGGAGGCCTCATTATGGGAGCAGAGTCTCTAGAAAGTGAGGAGGAAGCTGGAGAGGAACTGTACCAGCAAAGATGGTATAAATCTAGGTTTTAAAGGTCCAGCCAGTAGAGAAAGTGGGAAGAATTGTGCTGAGAGCTCCTGAAAATGGAAACAGTCGGCCAGTGTGCTGTGAGTGGAAGACATGGCAAGTCATCACAAGCTCTATTAAAAGGGAAGTGAAATCAGATCCTGACCCTGGCTTCTAAGGACACAGGCAGGGACAGGAACCAACCCCAAAGGTCACTGTCTGTGCCTGGATGGGCACTCCTCAGAGCACTAAAAGCCTCAGCAGAAGACACGGCCAGCCCTCAACAATGTACGGCACACTTACAAAAATCAAGCATGTACCAAGGCATAAAAACCTCAAATATGACTGCATCAAAATTATAATCAATAAAGGATTTCTGATGAAAGGATTCAAACTTAATGGAGCCTAAATAATTTAATACTAAGTAACTGGTGGTTCACAGAACAAACCAGAGCATTAACAGCTGACTTTATTAGAGAAAACTACGACACAATAAATCAACATTTCTGGGATGCAGCCGAACCAGACCCTGTTTGTCTCATTTTCCTCAACTGTAAAATGAGCTGGAAAATGGCAAGGAAGAAGGAAATGGCAAATCACTAGAGTATCTTTACTAAGAAAACCCCCAATGGGGTCACAAATAGTCAGACACAACTAATGAACAACTGTAATTTTTTCTTTGGAAAAAGTAAAAGAAAAGCAAGACCCTTATTGTGACAAGGGTGATCCATATTTACTAACATAGATGAGTCAAGCAGATCAAATTCCTACATTAGCTATATCCATCTTGTGTATGCAATCTGAGTCCATCATCTTTCTATTAAAATGTGGGGTACTGTATCAGCAAGGACCCCAGGATACATAGGAGGGCCTGCTGTCTTCTGCAGGTTCTTAGATCTGCTTTTCTAAAGGAATGGGGTCTTTTTCATATATATATATATATATATATATATGCTTTAAATTGCTTTAATTATTGCTATATTTATATATACGTATGTGTGTGTGTGTGTGTGTGTGTGTGTGTGTGTGTGTGTGTGTGTGTGTGTGTGTATATGCTTGTTCAGGGAAAATACAAACAGCAATTACAAACAGAAAGACCAACAGACAGGGCTTCCAACAGTCTGACCATACAAACACAGTTACCAGAGAGAGGAGCACTAACATGGATTTTCAAAGTGATGGGTGGTGGGAGGCTCCTTAGAGGCTGCCCCGAGTCTCCTCTGGCCAAACAAACACTCCCAATGATGAAGCCACCTTATCTCAGAGTATTTCTACACTTTTGAGAGTCAGATGGCATCACAATCCTTGAGAACTAGTGCCTTCTTAGAAATTAACAACAGGTATTGAGGCCCATCAATGGGCGGGGAAGATGTTTAACTCTTTCCGCCACCCACCATTAACCTTGCATTCCCACTGGAGGTACCATGATTCATCACTGGGTGGTCATTCATCCAAGCTCTCAACATCTCTATGATGTCATTACTATACAAGTGGTTCTCCTTCTGCTCATCTGTGTTCCCCATCATGGTCATACACCATGACTTGTTCAGCTGCTCCCCCAGTGATGAACATCTCCCTTTGTTTCCTGTTCTTTTCCATCAAAAAACTAAATGTATATCAGTTACATTTGGGAAAAAAGAAAAACAAACCTTTGTTCAGATAAACAGTAACTCACGACTAAAAAAAATTCTCCTTAGAAAACTTTGCAGACCTGTATAGATATCTCTTTCATCAACATTTCCATGTTGGAAATCTTAATATATCAGGAGATACATTCCATGAAATAATAATCATGCATCCCCATTCCAACTTTGGACAAATAGATTTTAAAGTTAATTAATTTCAGACAGATGTAGTTTGAGCAATTCCAATTTCCAAATAAATACACTGCCCATATTCCCTTTTAGACATTTTTGTTTATATGACGTCTCTTCTGTTCCATTCTAGGGATGGAAAGCAGACAGTGCAGATCACCATTAACTTTTTCCATGGTATCGAGAAGGTAATTAAAATTTTCCTCAGGGTAGAATCAGCTTTATGGTGAATTCTTTGTATTTCTTTCATAGAAACTTTTGCTGAGAGAAGAGTCGGATCCCAAATTCCTCATAATACAGAACTGATTTTGGTTAAATGGGATGGCTGACTGGTGAGATTTACGTTCAGAGAAGGTAAGCAAATACAATTTGACATTCTACTGAATGTGAGGGCATCAGCAGCACCCACGTTATCTCCTCTGCACCAAGAGGAAGCCTTGAATGTAAAAAAAGGAGAAACCAAACAGCACCCTTAGGTAGGCAATTACCCTAAAGCTGCTGCTTCATCATTACTTATTCCTTATTCTGCTGTTCCTGTCTCTTGATTAGGAAATCACAAGGTCCCTTTACTTGAGCGGGAAGTCTACAGACAGCATTACAAAGTGAAAAGTGTGCTAGATTTGGAGCCAGATGACCATGGCTCATGGCCTTTTACTAGTTGTGTGACCTTGAGGAACTCATCATCTATGGACTTCTGTTCCCTTATCTGCAAAATGAGGGGGTTTAACCAAATGGCTGGCTTTAACTATGATCCTACAACTTTAGGGACCTATTGCTTTAGCTGTTTTAGGTGGGGAAAGGAAGATCATGCTTCACAATATCTTCCAATTTTAGGACTGAAAATGAGAAAGCAAAATGTTATATCTCAACAATTATACAGGAAACATTTATTAAGTATCTCTCCAACTTTTTTTTTTAAATGACAGCAAGCTGAGCTAAGGTAGATTCCCAAGAATGTCCAAAACAAGAAAAATGTCATTTCCCAGCAGAGGGCAGCCAAGAGTAAAAAGACAAAATAACTCACACATTTAAGTGCCTACTATGTGCCGGGCACTGTGCTAAATACTAGAGATACAAAAAGAGGCACGGATGTACACATGCATACCCACAACTTCATAACCATACACAGCAAATCAAATATTCTTTAAAGAACAACCAAGTGAATTTTAAAATGTCTGCATAGTAGCTGGAATGCATCGTTATACTTTCTCATATATGGAGAGGATATATTAATAAAACACAGGACCTCAGGGCTGGACGGGGCCTCAGAGGCCATCCAGCCCAACATATATATCTCAATATTTCCTTGAAAATCTCTGAAGAAGGTGGAACCCATTATTGCCTTAAACAACCAATTTCATTTATAAAGAGTTCTACTATGGAATTATTCTTAAATTGAGTCTAAATTTGCTTTTTTTCACCCTTTGAGAGAACTGTGGCCTCAGCAAATAGATCTGTTTTTCTTCATATTCTTATGGCAGAAAAAGCTGGGTAACTAATTGTTTTTAGGATAAAACAGAAAGTCTTCTGCTTGGCTTTTAAAGCCATTTCCAATCTGGCTCTGGCCTACATTTCCAAGTTTATGAATGAATGAAAGAACAGTCAGTTAATACATGTTCACTATGTGCAGGTACTATATGTGCTAAGTACTAGGGATACACAAGGAAGTCCTTCCTTTGTGGAGCTTACACTTGAAGAGGAAGATAATATACACAGGGAAGGCCAGGAGGAGTATTTGGATAGGGAAGTCAGAGAGAATGGGGATGGGAGTACCAGGGTAAACTGCTTAGCACATCCTTAACACGGAAGGTAGTGCTCATCTGAATTCTGCTCTCAGAGCGTCAGCTGTGGGGACTAGGGAGGGGAGCTGGTGGACGTGCATGGGGATGGCCGGGAAGTGGCACGATGGGTCTGAGTTTGGGTGAGACAAGGTTAAAGGACACCAATTTGAGTTCAGGATCACAGGGGAGGTAGAGGCTGAAGTGTAAAACGCAAAATTAGGAGACAGCTTATTTTAAGTTATTCTCCATACACACTTTATATTCAAGGTAAGAGGTCTCCTTGTTGTTCAGTACAATCAGTGGTGTTAAACAGGGACTGCTAAACTACACAGGCATGCCCATGGGCTACATGTTGATCACACATTAATATTATCACTTATTTTGTTAAATATTCCCAAATTACATTTTAATCTGGTTTGAGCTAGACTAGGGAGTGCTGTGCATGCAGCCTATGGGTATGAGTGTGACTGCTCTGGCGCATGTGACATTCCCTCTCTCAGGTCCTGCCTTTGCACTGTGCCCCCCAAGACTGTAGGGCATTTCCTCATCTCCTCCTAGAAGAATTTCTGGCTACTTTTAAGGCTCACTTCAAGCACTATCTCCTACATGAGGCCTATCTGAATTCTTTTTAGCTGCTAGAATCCCACCCAAAATTACTTGGTATATGTTTTGTATTCATTTACCAAAGACCACATTTTACTCCAATGCAATAGAAACTACTTGAGGGAGAGGCCATTTTGGTCTTATCTTTATATCCCCTGCCCCAAGCCCAGGACCTGGCACACAGTAGGTCTTTAAACGCTTGTAGAACTAATTGTTCAAAGGGTAATTTAACTAAATGCTTAAAGGAAGCCCATAAATAATACATAACAACACTGCTTTAATGTCTCCACAGAACATTTAAAATTTGTCATTATCTACTTCCCCACACAGTATGTCACTTGATTCTCCCAGTAATTAGCTTTTGGGGCCGGACAGGTTAACAGATATTCTCTACTCTAATGGTTGAGGAAACTAGTATCACAATAGTTCAATGACCTGGCCAAGGTAACAGGTAAGAAGTGACCAATCCTGGACTTACATTCAGTCCCCTGAATTCTAGCTCAGTGCTTTTTAAGCCTACACATTCTAATTGGGCATATTAAGGTTCATTTGACACTAATGTAAAGACAATAAGGAAATTCCTTAGAATAGAAATGCCAAGGCTGTGGATTATTAGTCATCGAAAAACATGTGTGCTGATAAAATGCAGTTGTACAATACAATTACATTAACTGATTACCACCTGGTCCTGAAAAATGAATGATACATCCAAGTGATAATCAATGAAAAATTGAAGGCTTCCTGCAAAGGCTTAACCATTTAGTTAAAAAAGTTTAAACCAAAAAAAGGGTTAGTGAAAAAACTGCTACGAAGTACAGGGACACAGAAGAACCGTTTTAGTATCTAGTAAGGTAAAACAAAGTGAGGTACTAAGCTTCCTTCAACATGGAAAATAATGCAAGTTCTAACACGATGCACTCTCCCTATTTAGAAAGTGTAATTCAAAATAAACCTAAAGGAGAGGTGAGCAGAAGAGGGAAGAGTCTGGATTCAGGCAATAGGAGGATCAGCTGAAGGAAAGAGGAGGGTTCAGACTAGCAAAAAGAAGATTTAAAGGACACAAAAACCTGAAATACCACCTACAATCTCGACAGACTGGATTTTTCTGTTTGACCCAGAAGGCAGAACCTAGAACAATAGAAAGGAGCTCCAAAATGGCAAAATTAAGGTCTGATAAAGTAAAGACTTTCTAATAATCATGGACCAAAAGGAGAACAAACAGCTTTGGAAGTAATGGGTTCTCCCTCACTGAAGGTCTTCAAACAGAGAGGAAAAACTGTTTTGGTAAGGGTTCAGATTAATTCAGAGGTTCCCAAACTTATTACTCAGCACCCCCTGGAAATCTTACAAACCAGGAAAGACGTCTCAGATTAAGTGTATAATTGCACCTGAGGCTACTACTGATCCCCTGGATCGTTCCATGAGGCAGTATCTCCCACTTTGGGGATCACTGGATTAGAGGGACAATTCTGAAATTCGGTAATATCAAAGAACAAATCAAAGTAAGCAGAGGTTAACTCAAGCATAAGGAGAATATGGTATAAAATGAAGGTTATTTTCAATGTAAAACAAAGTCTTTGGAATGGTTCTTTTAGGAGGGTCTGCAAAGTTCTGGAGTTTAACTCAACCACCATAATCACTGTAAACAGAACCTCCCGATACGTTCTGCCCTCAATCTTATTTGGCACTTGCGGCAAACACCTTAGGTGAGCTGGCATCCCTGTCTTCTCTCTAGACTGATATTAATGGTCAGTGACCCTGCGCATTTGCTTGGTCATTCTATGCCTGGAACATATACCCTCCACATCTCTACCTTTCAGAAATATTTGCTGAAGGAGCAGGGCACCCTGAGGGAGAGACAGAAGGTTGCATATGCCAGTGGGATTAAACCACTGCTACTATTTCCCCTCAGACCCTCAACCTATCCCTCAATCAAGCATTTATTAAGCACCCATTATGTTCCAGGAACTGTCCTGAGTACTGAACATACAAGTACAAAGAATGAAGCATCTTTACTCAGGAAGCTCACATTCTAATGGGGAGATTATAGCTATATCTATTTGTTAAAATCTAGAGTATTTTGGGAAGAATGCCACTGGCACTTGAGGGATCAGGAAAAGCTACACTCAGATATAAGATCAGAGGTGGAGGTAAGGAGGAAGTGCATTCCAAGTATAGGAGATGGCCAATGCATCAGCAAAAAGACAAGCGATGGAGTGTTGTGAAGTTCATAGAGAAGGCCAATTTGGCTGGAACACAGGGTGTGTAGGTGGGAATAAGGTCAGTGAGGGTGGAAGGATAGGCTGCCCAGAAGTAAACAGGAGCCACTGGAGTTGGTGAAGTATGGGAAATCAGACTGTCAGATCTGTGCTTAGATTATAAGCTCCTCAAGGGCAGGGGCTACTGTTTTTTCCTCTTTTCTGTATTCTCAGTGCTTAGCACAGTGCCTCCATTTAATACTTAGCACAGTAGGCATTTAATAAATGTTTACTGATTGACTGCTTAAGGGAAATTACTTTGGCAGCAATGTGCAGAAAGGACTGGAATGGTGAAAGCCTTAAGGCAGAAATTCCAATTAGGAAGTTACTGTAAAAATCTGGGCAAAAGGTGATGAGGGCCTGACTTAAGGTGCTAGCTGTATGAGTAGAAAGAAGGAATAAGATATGATAGATGTTGTGGAGAGGCAAGACTCAGCAAATGACAACGTGTGGAGGGCAGAATGGGAGTTCAGGATGTGGATACTGCAAACTTCAGACACTGGAAGGATGGTGGTGCCTTCCAAAGAAAATGGGGAAATAGAGAAGAAAGGAGAATATAAGGGAAAGGATCATGAATTCAGTTTTAGACATGTCTTTGGAATATCCTTGGTAAACGTCCAATAACTGGCAATCTGTAACTGAAACTTGTGAGATATAGAGTGGTCTGGATATACAGATCTGGAATCATCTGCAGAGAGATGACTATGAACCCATGGAAGCTGATAAGGTTTGAGAATATAAAGGGAAAAGAGAATCATGGTTACTGGGTGTGACTTGGATGAAAATCCGGCCAAGAACACTGAGCAGAAGCAGTCAGAAAGATAGGAGGCAAACCAGGAGAGACTGTTGTTAGGAGAAGGTGGTCAATGCAGCAGCAAGGCCAAGAAGGATTAGGACTGAGAAATGATCATTAGATTTAGTCATTAAGAGATCAATGATGACTTTGGAAAGAACAGTTTCAGTCAAGCGATGGGGTCAAAAGCTAGGCTGAAAATCATTAAGTACTAAGTGACAAGAGAAGTGGAGACATTTTCAAGTAGTTTTATGGCTGGGAAAGGAAGGAGAGACAGAGGATGACAGCTTGAGGAGATGTCAGGGTCTAGTGAAGGTTTCTCAGGATGGGGAGACTTGAGCCTGTTTAAGGGCAATTCAGAAGGTACCAGTAAGTATGGAAAGTGCTTCCAGGCTGGCCGCATAGCCATCGTGAAGGTGAACAACCTTTAGAGAAGGGGTCTTTCAGCTTCAGTGGCCCATCCCAGACCATCCACCACCTGCTTTTCATGGAGGCTCTTGTAGCCATATTCCAGGGAAGACACACTTGTGAAGATGGAGTCTAGCAATCTTCCATTCAGGGGTTGTAGCCACTGTTTCATCAGTAGCTACAGCTACAAAAGACCTGGGAATCCTTGGCACTGTCAAAAGGTTCAACATTATAAACCAATATGGTTTTATTAATGAAAATAACATTACCATCTTCTTTGCTGCTGAACTCTAATGAGTCCTGGGACTGTCCATGGGACTTAAAGCTAAAACCTCTTATACAAGTTGTTTCCCTCTATGAGAATATGAACTTCCCTGTGCTTTGTGTACAATAAATGCTTAATCATTCCTTTTATCATTCATCCATTCCTTTAGAAGTTTGCTGAATGAGATTATCAACATTTAATTTTTCTAGGAATTTTCAATAATCTATTCAAATGATTTTATTTTGTTCTACAAATGATAAATTTTGTGGCAAGAAAGCCTTTACAACAGCATTTTGTTCTACTGAATCAAATGCTTTAAACAAACCAATAAATAAGACTTCTGCCCAAAATAGCTGCCCCAACAGGAGGTCCACTTCCTGGATTTCACAAAAGTACTGAGGTAACCCTACTGGTACCAGACTGAAAAACAAGAAATTCAATCAAAAGCTACATCCAGTAAGTGATTTCTGCCATTCCATAACAATGACAGAGGTCAGCTGAAGCCTGAGGGCAACAGAAAAGTAGGCCAGACTATTGATTAGAGAAATGCAAATTAAAACAACTCTGAGGAACCCATCTCATACCTACCACATTGGCTAATATGACAAATGTTGGAAGGGATGTGGGAAAAATGGGATACTAATGCACTGTGGGTGGAGCGGTGAAAAGATCCAACCATTCTGGAGAGCAATTTGGAACTATACCTACCTAAAGTGCTATAAAACTGTGCATACCCTTTGATTCAGCAGTATCACTACTGGGTCTGTAACCCAAAAGAGATCAAAGAAAAAGGAAAAGGATGCATATGTACAGCTCTTTGAATGATGGCAAAGAATTAGAAATTGAGGGGATGTCCATCAGTTGGGGAATGGCTGAACCAGAAGTTGTGGTGTATGATTGCCATGGAGTACTACTGTGTTAAGAAATGATGAGCAGGATGTTTTCAGAAAAACCTGGAAAGACTTACATGAAGTAATGCAAAGTGAAGTGAGCAGAACCAGAAGAACACTGTACATGGAAACAGCAATACAGTATGATGATTAACTGTGAATGACTTAGCAATTCTCAACAACACAATTATCAAAGATAATTTCAAAGGACTGATGAAAAATGCAGATCACCTCTAGAGAAAGAACTGATCAATCTGAATATAGATTGAAGCATACTTAAAAAAAAATCCTTTCATTTTCTTATTAGTGCTTTTTGGTGTGCGTTTTCTTTTCTTCTCTTTTTTTTTGTATTTATTTATTTAAGTTTTCAACATTCATTTCCACAAAATTTTGGGTTCCAAATTTTCTCCCCATGTCTCTCCTCCCCCCACCCCAAAACACCAAGCATTTTAATTACCCCTATCAACAATCTGACCTCTCTTCTAACATCCTTCCCTTCCCTTATCCCCATCTTCTCTTTTCTCCTGTAGGGCAAGATAAATTTCTATACCCCATTACCTGTATTTCTTATTTTCCAGTAGTAAGAACAATACTCAACAGTTATTCGTAAAACTTTGAGTTCCAACTTCTCTTCATCTCTCCCTCCCCACCCATTCCCTTTGGGAAGGCAAGCAAGTCAATAAAGGCCATATCTGTGTAGTTTTCAAATGACTTCAATAACAGTTATGTTGTGTAAGACTAACCATAATTCCCTCCATCCTATCCTGCCCCCATTTCTTCTGCTCTTTTGACCCTGTCCCTCTCCAAAAGTGTTGATTTCAAATTGCTCCCTCCTCCCATTGCCCTCCCTTCCATCATCCCCCCCAACTCTGCTTATCCCCTTCTCCCCCACTTTCCTGTATGGTAAGATAGGTTTTCATACCAAAATGAGTGTGCATTTTATTCCTTCCTTTAGTCAAATATGATAAGTAAGCTTCATGTTTTTTCTCTCACCTCCCCTTTTTCCTCCACTAAAAAGTCTTTTACTTGCCTCTTTTATGAGATAATTTGCTCCATTCCATTTCTCCCTTTCTCCTCCCAATATATTTCTCTCTCACCCCTTAATTTCATTATTTTAAAATATGATCCCATCCTACTCTATTCACGGTGTGTGTGTGTGTGTGTGTGTGTGTGTGTGTGTGTGTGTGT
>CM053772.1:155573935-155602947 GCA_028658325.1 Potorous gilbertii
CACACACACACACACACACACACACACACACAAACATGATCTGCTACATTCTGCGAATGAATTCCACAGTTCTTTCTCTGAGTGTGGAAGGCAAAAGCCTTAGAAAATCATTGGGAATTTTTTTTTAAGTTCTTGCATTATTATGAAGTTCCAAGTCTACCAGAAAAAATCTCTCACACACTGTGGTTGTTGCTGTGCACAAAGTTCTCCTGGTTCTGCTCCTTTTGCTCAGCATCAGATCATATCAGCATCAGGCCTCCCTGAAGTCTTCTTGTTCATCTTTTCCCATGGGCACAATAGTACTCCATTACATTCATATATCATAATTTATTCAGCCAGTCCTCAATTGATGGGCATCCCCTTGACTTCCAGTTTTTGGCAACTACAAAGAGTGCTGCTATAAATATTTTTGTACATGTGGGACCCTTTCCCATTTTTATGATCTCTTGGGGATACAATCCTAGTAATGATATTGCTGGGTCAAAGGGTATGCACATTTTTGTAGCCCTTTGGGCATAGTTCCAAACCATTCACCAGAATGGTTGAATGAGCTCACAGCTTCACCAACAATGGATTAGTGTTCCAACTCTCCCACATCTTCTCCAACATTTATCATTTTCTTGTTCTGTCATGTTTTCCAGTCTGATAGGTATGATGTGGTACCTCAGAGTTGTTTTGATTTGCATCTCTCTAATCAGTAGTGATTTAGAGCATTTTTTCATATGATTATAGATATCTTTAATATATGCTTTGACCATTTATCAACTGGGGAAGAGTTAGCCTATTTTTAAAGGTGTTATTTTCTTCAGTGTTTTTTGGGGTCTCCTTCAGCAAGGTGTTGATTCATTTTTCATGCTTGTCTTGCATCTCTCTCATTTCTCTTCCCAGTTTTTCCTTCACTTCTCTTACTTGATTTTCAAAATCTTTTTTGAGCTCTTCCATGGCCTGAGCCCACTGAATATTTATTTTGGATGTTTGAGATACAGAAGGCTTCACTTTTATGTCTTTCCCTGATGGTAAGCATTGTTCTTCCTCATCCAAAAGGATGGGAGGAGATACCTGTTCACCAAGAGAGTAACCTTCTGTAGAATTATTTTTTCCCCCTTTTTTGAGCAGTTTCCCAACCAGTTACTTGACTTTTGGGTCCTTTGTCAAGAGCAGGGTATACTATGGGAATCTGTAAGACCTCAGTTCCTCCAAGGTGGCACAATCAAGCATGTACTGGTCTAGGCACAGAAAAGGATTTTTGTGCCCAGTATCTTAGCAGTTACCTTTCCACAGGCACCTGGCCTTCAGTTCCAACAAGTCAGTGCTGGAGACTGATTTTCAGATAAGCTGTGGGGGCAGGGCTGCCTTTCAGTGTGAGATAAAGAGCAGCTCCCTCAGAGCATCTACACAGGGCTGAGGCAAGAATCAGCTCCTCAGTGCCCCCGGGAGTTTTATGATCCAACAATATATATGGCTGCAATAGGAACTGCTGCCACCTGCCTGATGTGGCCTCTGCAGCAGCTGCCTAAGGTCAGAGTTATGGGAAGGCCCTTCTCCCTTCCTGGCCAGCTGAAAAAACCCCATCACTGACCTTTGGTGCCTGTGGGTTGAGGGATCTGTGAACCTGCTGCTACTGGAACTGGGGATTCCACGATGGGAGATTCCGCCCCCAAGGGCTGTTCTCGAGCCACGCAATGCGGCCAAGGCTGGGCTGAGTCCCGCTCCACATCCGGTGCAACAGACATTTCCCATAGACCTTTCAGGTCACCCTGGGCTGGAAATCTCCTCCACTCTGTTGTTCTCCACTTTTGTTGCTCCAGAATTTGTTGAGAGTCCCTCTCTACAGGTATTTTATGGGCTGCATGGGGAAAGCCTGACTTTGTGTGTCTTTCTACTCCACCATCTTGGCTCTGCCCCCTGGTCTGTGTTTTCTTTAACAACGTGACTAACATGGAAATATGTGTTGCAAAACTGTACATGTATAACCTATAGCAAATTGGATGACTTCTCAATGAAGAGGATAGGGAGAGAATTTGGAACTCAAAATTAAAAAAAAAAATGTTAAAAATTGTTTTTACATGTAATTGGAAAAAAAATAAAAATTTTAAATATATAATTTAATTTTCAGTTCTCAACATTCACTTCCACAAAAATGAGAATTCCAAATTTTCTCCCCCTCTCTTCTTCACTCCCAGGACAGCATGTATCTCATCCATCCCTTCCTCCATTTTGTCCTCCCTTTCACCATCACCTTCCCCTCTATTTTCCTGCACTTCAGTGCCTGTATATCTTATTTTCCACTTGCAGGCTAAAACAATTTTTAACATTTATTCCTAAAGTTTTGAGTTCTATATTCTGTCCCTCCCTCCCCATCCACCTTCATTAAGAAGACAAGCAATTCAATATAGGTCATACATGCGTAGCAACGCAAAGCAATTCCATAGCAGTTACGTTGTAAAAGACTAACCACATTTCCCTCTGTCCTATCTTGCCCTTCATGTATTCCATTCTCTCCCTTGACCTGTCCTCCCACAATAGTGTTTGCTTCTGATTATCCCTTTCCCCAATTTGCTGTCTCTTCTATTATCTTCCCTCTTCTATCCTCTCTCCCCGTGCCTTCCTGCAGGGTAAAATAGATTTCCATATCCAATTGAATGTGTGTTATTCCCTCTGTAAGCCAAATCCCATGAGAATAAGGCTCAATTATTTCCTTTCATCTCCCCCCTCTTCCCTCTTTTATGTGAGATGATTTGCTACATTCTATCTCTCCCTTTCTCTTACTCCTAGTACATTCCATTCAACAGTAAATTTTATTTTTTTGAGATATTCTCTCTTTATATTCAGCTTACCCTGTACCCTCTCTGTCTCTTTCTATATCTATCTATATACATACACACATATACACACACACATACATGCATGTACATATATACACACTTGTATAAAAATACACACATATATATTCCCTCTAACTTCCCTAATACTGAAAAAGGTCTTATAAGTTACAAATAACATCTTTCCATATACGGATGTAAACAGTTCAACTTTAATGAGTTCCTTAAGGCTTCTCTTTCCTGTTAACTTTTCATGTTTCTCTTGATTCTTGTATTTAAAAGTCAAATTTTCTATTGAGCTCTGGTCTTTTCAACTGAATGCTTAGAAGTCCTCTATTTCACTGAAATTCCATTTTTCCCCTTAAGTATTATACTCAGTTTTGCTGAGTGTTTCTTGGTTTGAATCCTATCTCCTTTGACCTCTGGAGTATCATATTCCAAGTCCTTCAATACCTTAGTGTAGAAGCTGCTAAATCCTGTGTTATCTTATTGTATTTCCACAATACCTGAATTATTTCTTTCTGGATGCTTGTAATATCTTCTCCGTGTCCTGGGAACTCTGGAATTTGGCTACAATATTTCTAGGACTTTTCCTTCTGGGATCTCTTTCAGGAGGTGATCAGTGAATTCTTTTCCCTTTCTATTTTGCCCTCTGGGTCTATAATATCAAGTTTTCCTTGATAATTTCTTGGAAGATGATGTCTAGGCTCTTTTTTTGATCATGGTTTTCAGGAAGACCATTAATTTTTAAATTATCTCTCCTGGTTCTATTTTCCAAGTCAGTTACTTCTCCAATGAGATATTTCACATTGTCTTCTATTTCTTCATTCTTTTGGTTTTGTTTTATAATTTCTTGGTTTCTCATAAAGTCATTAGTTTCCATCTGCTCCGTTCTAATTTTTAAAGAACTATTTTCTTCATTGAACTTTTGAACCTCCTTTTATATTTGGCCAATTCTGCTTTTTAAACCTTTCTTCTCCTCATTGGCTTTTTGGATCTCTTTTGCCAATTGGGTTAGTCTATTTTTAAAGGTATTCTTTTTTTCAGTATTTCTTTGGGTCTCCTTTAGCAAGCTGATGACTCATTTGTCATGATTTTCTTGTATCACTATCATTTCTCTTCCCAATTTTTCCTCCACCTCTCTAACTTGATTTTCAAAATCCTTTTTGAGCTCTTCCATGGCCTGAGACCAATGCATCCTTTTTTTTGGAGGTTTTGGATGTAGAAGCCTTGACTCTGATGTCTTCCTCTGATAGTATGCTTTGCTCTTCCACATCCGAAAGCATGGAAGGAATTATCTTTTCATCGCGAAAGTAACCTTTTACAATTTTGTTTTTTTCCCCCTTTTTGAGGCATTTTCCCAGCCAGTTACTTGACTTTTGAGAACTTTGTCAGAAAGTGGAGGGTATACTACCCAAGGCTTCAGGGGTTTTGTGTAGCTGTTCTCTGAGATATCTGTAGGGACCTCTCAGATCTTCCAAGGTGGCACAATCAAGGGAGAGGAGTTTACTCCTCTTCTGGCCTGCACCCTGGTCTGTGAGCAACTACAAGCACTCTTTTCTGTCCTGGAACTGCTCTCCACAGCCACCACCAGCTCCATCATGCCAGTGCCAGTAGTTTTCCTCACCCCAGGATCTCCACTCAGGACTGAGACCCAGAACAGCTGCTCAATTCCCCCAGGGTCTTTAGGCAGAGGGCTCCAAAATTGGATGCCACTGCTGCTGTAGTGGCTGCTGCCACTCTGGGGCCAGACCGAACTCCTCTCTCACCCAGGTGAAAGAACTTTTATTCACAAGTCATCTTTGGGTTTATAGGTTGGGAAATGTGGAACTGCAGCTGCTATCCATGATTCTGTGCCCTGAAGCTTGCGCCTGTCCTGTCTGTGCTGCAGCCCATGCTGGGCTGTGCTCTGCTCCAAGCCTGGGGCAATAGACCTTTCTTGTTGGTCTTCCAGGCTGTCTTGGCCAGGAAATGTTTCATTTTGTCATTTTGTGGCTTCTGCTGCTCTAGAATTTGTTTACAATCCATTTTTTACAGGTATTTTATGGGTTATGGGGGGAGAGCTAGAGTAGGTCCATCCTTCTACTCTGCCATCTTAGCTTCACCTCCTAAAGTAGTTTTTTTTTTTTTAAAAAGAAAGAAAAGTGGAAAGTGGACCAGCATAAGTTTTCCAGAATGACCAGACTGGCTCTATTTCTGGAGGAGACTAGCAGAAAGCACCCCTGAGAAAATTCTAGGCAGGTTAGTTGTGAGAGCTCTCAGATTAGAACACCCCAGGGTTAGGGGCTGGTTCTAAGATCCCTAGCACCCTGTCCTGAGATGGCAGAGAGGGCCCTGAAGATCTAGCATTCTGGACTTCAGACAATGAAGAAGGCCTAATCCCAGAAGGTAGAAATCAGAGCAGGAACACAGGTCAAAGGGTCACGTGGGGAGGTGTCCAAGCAGGGACCAGAAAGAACCACCCCACCCAAAACTGCAGCAAGGAGAGGAGTCTGGCCCTGGTATAAGCCATAATTAAGTAACTAAAGCTGTAGCGATGAATTTCAAACATTTCTGATGGAAAAAAAAGCAACCCCAAAACAGAGCTAAGTAGAAGTTTTGAAATGCAAACACAAGAATCCAGAGAAACCAAGAAAAGTAAATTTATTTTAGCAATTAGAGCAGTAAAATAATATCATGCTAAGTGTCTTTTCAGAACCTGAATGTCTTCAAAGAATATTAAGGGAGTTAAATAAGAAAACATAGAGGACCTGCAGGTGGTTTGGTTTAGTAGGTTTGAAGAGGGGAAAGAAAAGGATGGGTAGAAGTACCACACAAGTATAGAAAGGAGGAAGCAGAGGGTGAAACTTGCAATTTCTCATAATTGATGTGTGTGATAAAAAGAGTAAGTGAACATGGAGGAGAGAGTGAGGAGAGTGGTCAGCACTCTTATTTGAAACAGAAAAGACGGTTACACACACACACACACACACACACACAAAGAGTATGGTGCAGAAATATATTAAACTCAACTGGGAAAAAAAAAGCAGGGTGAGGGAGGGGAAAGAGGATGAGAGGAGGTATAACAGTGGGAAGAGAAGAGCTGGAAGCAAAACAAATTCCCTGATTCTGGAGAGAGTAAAAGGTGGAAACCCCCCGAAAAGAAACAGAATCTATCAGGGTACTTTAGATCACCTCTAAGACAACTAAAGAGTTAATGAACAAACTGTGGCCCAGTCATGCGATAGGATATTACTGTCTTGTAAGTAATGACAGAGGAGGCAATTTCAGAGAATCCTGGGTAACGTGAACTCACAGAGTGAAATGAGAAGAGCGTGGAAAGCAATTGATCCAAAGATGACCATGTTGTAAAGAAAAACAACACAACAGACTTCAGAACTTTAGTCAACACCATGACCAGTCACATCTTTTGAGGATATATGATGAAGCATGTTTGTCTATCTTCTGGCAGAAAGGTGATGGATTTAAGGTGTAGATGGAGTCATATATCACTCAACATGACCAACATAGGCATTTGTTTTGCATGACAATGCTTACCTGTTACAAGGGCTCCCCCCGCCTTTCTCTTGGTTAACTGGGAACAATGACTTAAAGGGAATTAGAAAGAAGAAGGTCAAAAAAAGGAGGGCCATTGAAACATTGTGAAAATGTGTAAAAGCAAACAGAAGAAAGTTTAGAAGAAAAAACAGGGCAGTTTTGAAAGTAACATGTACAATTTAATATACATTTTAAAATGGCAAGCAAGTTGAAATTGGGAGTCTCAGTTTCATAGAGAATCTGCTTTTTGTGTTTGCTACATGTATGAGGACATTCTTTTCTGGTGTTTAATGCAGGTCCTCTTTTCAATTTCTAAATGAATCAGAAAAGTTACTGTGATATACACAAACCAGTCCTGAGACTTGAAAAATACACATCCTCATTTGGAAAGGATAATGCTATACATAATAACAACAAATAATAAAAATGCAAAAGAAAGAAGGCAGAAAAGTGAAGCAGAAGGAACACTAAGGGACTAGTGACAGCATGGGTTCTGCTACTAGTTAGCTTTCCAACCTTGGACAAGTCACAACTTCTCTGGTCTCAATTTCCACACTTCTAAAATGTTCAGGAGAAGGCTACATCACATTATCTCTAAGGTCCATTACAGTTCTAAAATTATGTGGGGAACTTAGCAAGCCAACAAGGCAAAAGAGAAAACTGGCAGTAAGAACAGGACGGGTTTGCCACTCAAAACAGCAAGAGGAAGCCAGTGCTATTCTAGGCAGGATAGGGAAAGCACAGCAACTTATGTTAATCCTCCCTTATAGTGCACTAACAAAACCACTCCTGGAGTACAGCATCTTGTTTTTGGCCATTAAGACCTGGAAAGGTCACTGAAAATGGGTAAGCAAAATAGAAGAGGGGAAAAATATTACTCATGAGAAAAAGAGTACAGCAAGGAGGGTGCTGGGGCCAGAATGTATTAGCTACAGCTAACTGTTAAATTAAAGCACTTCTGAAATCAACAAATGCTATAAATCAAGCCTTGATTTCTTGTTTTGTGGATTGTGCAGACTCAAAAAAGTGATGGAGAAAATGTTAAAAATGCAGATTGAATTTAAAAGTGTGTTGTGCATTCAGCATTTCACCCCATGAGAGATGTTGTCAAACATTTGCTTGCTATGTCAATACATAAGAGCTAATATATAAAAGTGAATTTTTAGGCAGTATTAGGAATGGAAAAATATTTTTTTCTTGTCACAGTGAAAATAAGATGAAATTAAAGAATGAAAAGAGGACACAATAAAATTGTTAAGCTGTAGAATTCTCTCAAAGCTATGGGAATAGAAACCAGTTCTGGACCATGAAAACTGCACTGATTTAATAAGGCCTTATGATTAATCTTAAAAGCTAGTTTAAATTTAGCCCTATAGTTTGAAAATATCAAGACTTATGTTGTATCCCTTTAAGAAGTCACATACAGTCTTGTTCTGTAGGCTATAGCTGGAACAAATGCCAACTGTATTTCTGGGAAGGATCTGCTCCTACACATTTAGTTTCCAAGGGAGATTAAGAAAACAATTCCTTCCATGTCATTATTTGTGTGCATTTTCAGTGATTCCTCTTCTTTCATTATGCTGTGACCTTTTAAAGCAGTCGGCCAAAGGACAATCCACAAATTTTACTCTGGAGCTCAAAGAAGCCATTTTAAAAGAGAAATTTCTCTTTATCTTAAAATACATATAGTATCTTTCTTTTCAGAAAAAAGATTAATGAAATAAGATTAAGTTATAACTGCAATATATTCAATTAGTCAGGAGACAGATTTGGGCAGATAAAGTTAATGCTTTATATCCTACTGATGAAGCGTGACATGATCTAGTAAAAAAATTCTCAAAGAAACTTTAAAAGTCAACAAGGCTACAGAGAAAGCCAGGAGTAAGAAAAGACTGAAAACACAAAACAGAAAAAGGAGGCCAGCGTTATTCTAAGCAGAAACATATATGAGGGCAATGAGAAATGTTCCCATATCTAGCTCAGAGAACATAGGTTCAAGGGTCATTTCTTCCCCCAAGTCACTTCTGGCACTTTAACATTCCTAACTGATAAAGAACTTGATTTTACTTAAGTCATGAAATGGGAAGCTTCTGTGCTTTTAAAATTTGGCATACCCAGCAAGTACTAAAAGATGATACTATCTCTGCTTTGAGTTGTAAAAATTCAATATAACTTTAAAAGTTTTTAGGCAGAATATCCCAAAAGGTCATTTAATCAAAAGGTTATTCCATGGAAACAGATTCTTTTTCTCCATAAAATAAACTATTCCTTACTGTTCAGACCAGAAGTCAGAATACTTCATTGAAAATGAAGAAGATTGTAAAACACTGTGTTAGGAGCTAGAAGGCACACAAAATTCAGCCCTTAAGAGTTTAAGAATGCCTTTGTTTAATTTTAGGTCGGGATTTTTAATTCCATTTTAAGAATAACAAATTTATTAATGTTTACGAATAAAACAAACATTTGATGGCTTATTTAATGTTTTTAAAAGGTAATATTAATGAATGACTTAATCTTTTCCCATTACAGTTCTGGTCAGGATTGCCATAGTTTTTATCCAACTTTGGAAGAACTGGGCTTTGTGTATTCCTTTTGTAAAAAACAGTCAATAAAATCAACATTTCCATGTATATGCTAGAACAGAAGAAAGTTGTATATGAAATTGTCAGTCTTTATTATGGAAAGTCTGCCTTTTTTTAAATCTGAACATGTCACTTTCTGGCTTATGTGTAATTCTTTCTGGACTTCCTTCTGTCCTCTCTTTTTCTTTTTTACTTTCGGTGGTAACAGTGTTGGGAACCTACTCCTACTAGGCATTCCCCAGACAGTTAAAATAATAAAATCCTTGTAATAAATATGCATAGGCAAGCAAAACAAATTCCTACCTGGTCATGTCTGTACTCCCTTCATTGGTGATACATATGCATAAAACTAATTAGTCATTCACATCTCTTTATCCTTCCCACATACACCTTTCATCTTTTACTTACTTTGTGTATATATATATGTCTTCCTGAATTTATGGATGGGCATCTCACACTCTTTCCCTTTCAAACCCTCTACCTCCCTTTTGCTCTACCTTGCTTCTTTAAATGACTATTACACAACGCTGAAATATACATGTATAACTTACTGAAAAGATTTATGCTCTCTTGTTAATTTTAAAAGGAGGTGAAACATATTATATTATTTCTATATTTAAAGGAATTAAAACTGCCTCCTATCTGCATCCCCTTGAACAGACGCTGCTGATATCCCCACCAGAAACTTGAAAGGTAAGAAAATCCTAAGCATAAAGAACACTTCTGGATTGTTTCAAAGTCACAATATATACAAACTATTTCACAAAGCTCTAAGCATTTTAAGAAATGAGGAATTCTAAAGTAGTTTTGAATTAATAGGAAAAAGTTAAATTATGCTTGATAATTTGTTAAAAATCCTATTCTGATGCCTCATCAAGGTATAATGATGACTTTGGGTTCTCAAAGACCATATTGGCAGAACACAAGCTCCGGCAGGTCTTGGCAAGCTGAAGAGGTACAGACTGGTATGCAGATTGGGTGAGAGACCATGTCTATTGTCCAATGATCCACCTAAGTGTGGACAGGCAGGAGGCAGGAGAGAGCAGAAGGTTGGTGACAGCTGCTGAACTTTCTGATGAAGATAACACCCAAATAAATGACATTTTAAAGTCTCTATGTTCAATAAACCTGGTTTAGAAAGAAAGATACGGGGAATACAATTCAGAAAAATCCACCAAGAAGGTTAAAAATAAAACTACTTTGGTGAACAAGATTTAAATATCTTGAAAAGCTCTAGATCAAGAATTCTTAACATTGTTTTGCGACACAGACCAGACCCTGAGGTAGTTGGTTATCCCTTTTCCAAAAAATGTATTTAAACAGACAAAATAAAGTTTGTAGGATTTCAAAGGATAACCATACTGAGTGTTATCACAATATTAAAAAACCAACGACGTGGCCCCCAGACTACGAGCCCCTGTGCTGCACCAGATCTCGCTCCTTTCTCTGACCTCTTCATTGCTAACCACAAGCTATCATTTGAAGTAATAACAAAAAAACCTCACAGTTGAGATAGTTTCAATCACCAAGAGACAAAATAGGGATCAGTCAGTTCTGACTTTGGCCAAAGGCTCCACATTTGCTAAAAGCTATGGAAGAAGAAAAGAGCAGAAGTTGCTCAATCTGACTACAAAAAACAAACAAAGCTAAAAACAATGGCTCCAAGTCTTCACTCTAAATGACAGCTGCTGCTTAAAACAACACCGAACTAAACCTCTTTATAATTCCAAAAAGTATTCTTTGAAAAAAAAAGCCCAACATTTCTTTATAATTTTTCTTGAAGAAACAATAAATTATCTTAACAGAGTTTGATAACATCTTTGGAAATTCAAAAAGAAAGGACCTTTTCCTATTGGCCTCAAGCTGTATCTTCAACTTCCTCTGGTAGACATGTCCTGCTTCTTTGTGTATAATGCTTTAAATCGCTAAAACTAAATTCATTTTCCCACAAAATCAGCCCTGAGTTCTTGATTTCTGCCAGTAAAAACTTACAACTTATGTAACTTAGATTATGCCTGAAGGTTGTAAAGAGGTTTCTCATAAAAGCCATGAGAAATAATAGTTTTCAGTGCTATTATCTCTACCTTAGAGATGAGACAACTGAAGCCTCAGAACTTTAAGGAAGGCCTTGAACACAGCTTCCGAGAATCCAAGCCCAGGAGTCTGTGCATGGGGCTATGCTGACCTTGGCACCATCATTCTCTGTCCCCAGGCTCATTCTGCATTGCCTGCTACCCACTTCTCAATCCAACCAGTCACCAAGTCCTATATATTTCTTCTTTCAGTCTCTTAAGTCTTTCCTCCTTTCCATTCCTATTGTTGTTCAAACCTTTATCACTTTACACTTGGTTTACTGTGACAGTCTCCTGGGACTTGCAGGGTCTCTCCTCCCAATATCCTGTGTACCACCACTAGACTAATGTTCCAAAAACACCGCTCTTTTCACATCACCCCGGGCTCAAAAACTGGCAAACGCTCCTCACTCTTCAGTTCAAAGCTCTTCAGGTTGGCATTTGTTTCTCTCTTTAATCTGGCCTCCACTGATCGTTAGGACCTCCTTTCCTACCACCTCACAATGTAAGCCCCTTATTCTGGACAGGCTTGTTTGCTCAGCACTCCTTGGAAAGGCCTTGCTAGGCCTACCTGAATTTGACTGTGCTGTTCTCCTTTCTCTGTATGCTGGCACACCCCACAATTCCCATTCTCCCCATGCTTCAAGGCTCCATTCAAGCAGAACTCTTTGGGCTCCTTGAAGGGCTCAAGGAATTCTTTTAGTCTCCTTCCTCGGCTCCTGTCAGCTCTACTACTTATTGACTAACATTTATGAGGTGTCTTACACCGTTCATTAGCATTTCTTAGTATATAACTGGATTGTAAACTCCAGAGTCCACATCTCCTACTTCCTTGGATCCTCACAGTGCATACAAGAGAGCTTTGCAAACAGGAGAGGCTAAGAATGAATAAATAAATGTGAGCTGACTAAAAGAAGCACACTATAACAAGGACACTGAAACGAAGAGAATTATAGCTCTTCACAAACTGATATAATACTAAAGGGTTAAAGAAATACGCTCACAGATCCCACTCCTCTGTCTCTTCATTTTTAAAAGCGATAAGTGCAGTTGTTCTCTAGAGCTATTCAGTTCACAAGGCTTGGGTGAACAGAGGTCACGTTCTTAGTCCCTTCCAAGCCACAAATGTTAGTTTTGATGCTTTTGGGCAGAAGATTCTCTTTACCTTGGCATTAATACTATGGAAGCCTCAAACCCCAAAGCAGGACTCACATGAGTAATGTGGCCAGAAATAGGAAGTTATACTATGTGCCCATTTCTGAGGAGGCTGGGGCATGGTTTTATATTGTTTAACCAGGGCTCCTGCTATAGAAAGCACATGTAACTATGGTTGGCATTAAGGAGGGCCATTCATTTCTACCAATCTGATGAAGAAATCTGACCAACAAAACAATCAACTTTTGACAGTTGGTCAAGCAGTAAGAGTGGCAGTTAGGCAGGTCCAACTTGCCTAACTTTTGGACTCACTGACATAGGCCCAGAAAAACAGGGATAGGTCAAAGGTTTAGTTTTGATCTACCAAATTAGATTGATTATATTTTCAAATTCCTTATGGACACAAGTTCACATGCCCACAAAATGGTAACGTTAAAGATTACATGTCCTCTAACTATCCTATATTCAATTTAATATAAACTTGTACCAACCAAATCAAACTGTAGAAAGAGAACACCACATGTAGAAACTGCAACTTCTTTATAGATACTCTTCATCCGCTAATTGTTGAATGTGAGAAGTATTGTGTAGCAGGGTGGGAGGCAAATGTTAACTTTTTATCATCAGTGGCCTAGGAGCAGAATTCCTTATTGTGACTGTCATGGGAGAAGACATAAGACCAAAAACAATTCTTCTGCTTTGCCTTTTTAAGTCTCTTTTTTTGACTGCCTCTTTAAAAAAAAACAACTTTAATGCATATATCAACTATATTCAATGCAAGGTTCATTGAAAATATCTACAATGCACCTTAGAGAGTAAAGTATAAATTTACCTTATTTTCTTCTAGAAATTTCAATTTGATAGATACATCATTGCGTATTTTATCATATTTTTCCTTATGTGCTTGGAACAGATGCTGTGACTGCTCAATCTTTGGCAGAGTGTTTGCATCACGTGGTCCAAGATTCAATTCTTCTAAATCGGTCCGGTATGCATCATATTCAATCCTGGCAGAAAACAGAAGAAATGAGAATGATACCATAACACATGAATAAAACAAGTTTATCAAACAAGTTAGAAATATTGACAAATTTACACATAAGGTTTAACTTTATAAGTAGTTATCTCTTGAAATTCAAGGAGGTTAAGGGGGCCCCTGAGAATGTGAAAAATTATAAATAAATCTAGGCTCTTCCCATCTTTATTTTTACTAAATCCAATCATATTTATTTAACATACAAAACAAGCAAATAACATAATGCATCCATAAAGAAGTTGCAGTTTCTACACTTTTTCCTACTTCCCTTCTGTCCAGCCTGTGGATCACCCAAAACTCCCCAATTTCGCTAAAGCTGAAAACCAGTCCTCAGAACATCATGACCAGGTCAAGGTCCTAAGACTGATCCCCATATGGGTTACCTGATCTCTATGTGCCTTTGTTCTGTCCCACAACCACTCTGAATGTACTTTATTCTCAACTGACTTCTGAAAACCTTATCTCTTATCTAAGAGAGTCAATTTCTACTACAGAGGTAGGTGCCTCATTTGTCTTTCCCTGTACACGGCTGGATTACAGCATTGCACAGCCAGTGATTATAGGGGCAGGACTAAGCAGATGAACCACGTAAAAAGGATCATTCATGGCAGAGACAGGTGGAAGTGAGGGATTCTGACGAAGAGTCTTTCAACAGAAGAAAGAACAGTGTTCTTGGCAACATCACAGTCAACATAACTAGCAAAAAATCGCAGTAATTCTGGCAATGATATCTGCCAGAGGATGAATGTTCAGAAGAGAGCATCAGATGATGTGTCTGCCAACAGTGTAGGTCAAAAGTTGTCAAAGGGAGAACTTTAACCTCTGATTTCTCCTGAACTATTCATGTTTTGAATAACTATCTATCGTTATCTTCTGATATAGATAAATGATTTGGTTATCAATTAAAAAAAGACATTTCTACCAAGTTATCTCATCAAAAGTAGATCAAATATCCCTATTATGTTAATCCTTTTCTGTAGGGACAAGACAGTATGTTTGGGTTTTTTTTTCTTTTTACATGCCTCAACTGTTTAATAGAGCAAGTTCAGAACTCCTTATGTAAAGAAGAAATGGCCAGGGTATAAACTAAGGATATGAAGTCATGAAGGTACTACAGGAGGAATACTGATATTACAAAGACTTCTATTTTAGGGGACAGCCTGAGATCATTTGCCTAAGGTAATCTAGCCTTTTCTCCCCCTATTCAATTATGGTCCTATTTCACTGGTCAACCACAGTGTCTGCTCAAGAGTCATAAAATAACATGGTCTCTGAAGAATTAAAGCTTCACATCACCTACTGGGAAACGGAGATGCATAAAGCAAGTGAGACTATACTATGTTGCTATTTATTACCAATTAAAAATTGAGAAAGAGGAATGGCCTAACGGATATCATCAGGGGGATACATAATTGGAAAGGGAAGTAGGCTGGTCATGTAGCAAAAACAAAAGGTGGACAACCCACCAGTTCCATTGGTATCCCTGCAAAGCCGACAAATGTAGAAGAATACCTGTAAGGAATCCTCTCCTTGGAGAACTTACAGAACAAAGACAGGATGAGGGATGAAAGGGGCACAGAAAATATCACCAGAAGAAATACCAAAACCAACAATATCAGGGCAATTGAAGTAGGGACACAATTGCTTTTGTTGAGGTTTTTGTGTTTTTACAAATATTCATTCAAATATTCCTTCCAATCCATGTATACATTCTGCCCTGCAGAGGATCGAGGAATCCCGGTAAGTTAGGACTTTCTGCAGACCTTTCACAGACCCCTTACCAGCCAGACATCACCAGTGATTAAGATAACATTTCACTCCGAGAGAGTATATCTTGATGTGTCAGAATCTCAGACCATGATTATTTGTACTTCTTATGAAAAGACACTCAAATTACAGCTAGGTTCTGGTTAGGGAAAATAATGAATCCTGGTAAGTGGTCCCACATATTTGAATTTACTCTATTAGAAGCTATAATTATGCAAAATATGATAATGGATTCCAGCCCAATGGAAATACGCAGTATGAATTCCTTCACCAGATTCAGTGGAGATTATTGACATTAACCATGCATACCAAACAGTATCCAGACGGGGAAGCAAGGGGAGGGGGACACAAAGGTACTTCACACATCATGATAATCTTTGTGTAACTCTTTCATTTCAGGCCTAATTCAGGAAGCTCAGTGTCTCCTATGGCCGCATTTAGAATCCTTGATAAATGGGCCTCAAGCCTTGGGTCAGCCTCCTTCGCAGTCTGCGCTCCAGCCAAACTGGCTTCCTTTCCATTTCCTGTACAGGTATCCTTGCTTCTTCCCATGCAGTCCTCCAGGCTAAAGGCTCTCATCCAGCTCCTTTGATGTCAGTGCTCCTCCCCACCCTGAAATGACTCTATATTTGCTATTTACTTAGGTGCATAGGCCATTTTCCCCCACACACCAGGGGAAGAGACTGTGTCACTCCAGGCTTTTTATTCCCAGCAGTTAGCACAGCTGCTAGCATACAGTAGGAATTTAATGAATGCATGCTGAATTCATCTGAATTAAAGCAGACCATTTAGTAAAAAGGGGAATGGAAAAGATGTGTAGAGGAGGATGCTTCCTCTTCATCTGTTGAGTGATCTATACCCACTAGAGCCAGCCCAAGGCTTCTGACTCCACTGTGATGCCAAATAAGGGGCCTGGGGCTTCCCAGAGCAGCGGTGGCAAAAACAATAGGGGTTATCATTACCACTCCCTACCTAGTGGTATGGAAAAACTCATATTCCCTAATATAGCAGATATCTTTGCATAGAAAAGTCAGAAAGATTGTAACCTAACCAGGACAAAACTGAGACATGGCAGTTTTAACTGATCAATGCCAAAGACAAATTTTTATTCGAAATGGATCTATGCATGATCCAAAGGTTTATACATTTCTCATGAATATAACTGTCTGGTAAGTAGAAAGGATTATTATGACTGCTTTTATAAAAATCTTTCTAAAAGGTATTGAAAACTGCCCTATTTTGTTAGATTATATTGAATACAATTTCATATTATTCACGAATGCTGGGTCTCATCAGGAGCACTTGTTACTGTACTGTTCTGCAGTTACAGATGCAGATGGAAGTGGCTATAGAAATGAATGAGTACTGACCTCAGGAGACACCCTGGAACTTGCTTTTTTGGAAAAAAACAATCCGTGGTGTCAGTTTGCATTTTGATTACCTACCTCCTTCTCATGAAGGTCGGGTGAAGGACAGGATGTGCAGCTGCCTGACCTTCAGGGCAGTGACACATAGCTACATTTCTGCACAGTTAATTACTGAATCCAAGATCAAAGCAGCCTTCTCCCCAGAGGTTTTCTGCATTTCCAGAAAATCTTGCCCTCCACAGTTTTAAGTGCCCTCTGCCTGGCTGGCAGCATTCAAAACACAATGATTTCTGCATCAGTAACACAAAATCACATCAACCTCCTTGCCAGTTAATCTATTCTTCTATCTCACTTGTATCACAGTTGTAATATGACAAAAAGGAAGAATCCTTCAGCACTTCAAGAATTCACACTACTGGATTCTGAGGAAGTGTCACGCCAAGGTAAAAAAATTTAAAGTGATATCATTATCAGAAGATATTTCCATGAAAGGAACATAAGAGGCTGCAATTTCTTCTAATATCAGCTGGCTGTGTCCGTGGGTACGTCGCTGGCTCTGCTTGGCTTCACATTTCCATCTCTTCTGTTGTCTCCTACTTTCTGGGTGGCACACTTTCCTTGCTCTGTTCTCTTTCACTTTCTTACCTTGTCTCTGCTTTGAAGCTGGCAGGGGCTATGTGGTTTCTTGTTTGTTTTGTTTTGTTTTAGTTATTGTCAACTAAAGAACAATCCTTTGGGTTGGTGAACTTTTTTTTTGTTCTTTGTTTTGTGAACCAAGGATCTCCATTTATGGTAGCTTCAATACAAAAAACTATATTAACAATTATATGTATGATGAACGATATGACTGAAATCTCATACTTGTCAAAGTGAGAGTTTTAAATCTTACACTTTCTGAACCACGCATTTATAACATGGATAACTACTCTCCAAATATCTTTCAGGAGATAAAAATACTGATGGCCCTAGTAAGGAGGGAAAAAAGGAAAATTTTTACAAAAAGCAGATCCACAGTCTCACAAAGTATAGATGTCTAGAGCCTGTAGTATAAGATTAAATATTTTCAAAAACATAAACATATTCATAGTTTATATGTATATATGTTTGTATGTGGCCCTTGAAGGTCATAATATCACCATTCTTATTCACAGTAACAACACTGAGTCAAACACAAAACACTAAATTACATTATTGCAGAGTAGGAAGAATGCTATACATCTTGGAAAGTTTTCCGTCTAAAATGACTAAGAGATAGAAAGTTTTGGTATTTAAAGGTTAAGTTTGTTATCTGGGCATATTTTGAAGTGTATGACTTTACACTCTTTTACCGAATATCCTCACCGTTAAATGATATAAATGCTGGAGAATAACGGTAGATGATCAGTGACAAGGTAAAGGTAGTCCTTTTATAGCATCCCAGACCTAGAGCTGGGAGGGGCCTCAGAGGTCTTCTTGTCCAACCACCTTACATTATAGGTGGAGAAACTGAATCTCTTATCCAAAGTCACACTGAGGTAGGCAGAGAGATGGAGAATGAACTCAGACTTTCTGATTTGAGAACCACTGATTCTTCTCACTGCACTGTCTCAATATAGCCTTTAACGTTTGCAAATGATGACTTACATGAACTCAATTCAAAATAAATGTGTCTGATAATGACAAGAATTCACAAAGAATTCACAGAGCAAATGATAATACACTGAAAAAATTCTGTGCCTTTGCATGCTTGGCTCTGTTACCATTGTACTCTGGGAATGGGTTGAATCTCTTTTTAGACTGATGAAAAGGACAAGTATTCATGTCAAACTAGTGCAGAACAAATGAAAACATCAATACAATTTGAAAGCAAGATTTGTCGTAAGATAATTGTGCTAGGTTCTGTGGGCCACAGATCAGCACATCCAGCACAGTGGAGCAGGAAGGTCCCAGGGAGGCCCTGGAGCAGCAGCCCAGGATGGACCAGCAGAGCTGAGGAAGTAACAGCCGCTGAGCCCCAGATATCAGTCCCAGCAGCTCCTGAGACTTTCAGCCTGCAGATTAAACATCCATAAGTCACCTACTTGAACTTCCAAGAGCTAAAATAGTGGAATGATCAGTAAATGCTCTCTCCTCCCCCCTTGTTGACCTCAAAAGAACCATAAAATATTTCCCCAGAAAAATCCTGGATCAGTGGAAACAGTGAAGGAGGAAACAGTTGCCTAACACCTGATGCTAGGAAAATAGCTAAGGGGGATTTCTCTTACTGTGGCAGAGGCGAACTGGAAGGAGAGGGGCCCCAGGGTGGTGGAAACTCGCACGAGGACCCAGGCAAGCCTCAGTGCCTGGAGAGGAGCCCCAGGAGTGGTGGTAACTCCACTAGGACCCAGGAGTACCTTAGCACTCCAGGGGAAATGGGAAGACAATAGGGCAGCTGGGATCACCAGCCTGAGCTTGCCTTTGCCTCAGCTCAGCTGAGGAGATCTCCCATGACCAGACCACCTCTCCCTGACACTTAATAAGCTAGTTCCAGGGCTGATCAGGGAAACACAAAGCAAAAAGCCCTTAAGCTTTTTCACACCAGTCAGCTCAACACCAAGTTCTGCAGCTTCAAACTGAAAGAACCAGAAGCCACAACACAAATCACCATCATGAGCAAGAAGAAGCAAAACAAGGGCGAAAAGACCATAGAACTATTTGGACAAAGACTAAAACATGAATACCAAGGAGGTGAGTAGTGAGACCTTACTTCCATCTAAAACTTCAGAAGGGACTATGAACTGCTCACATGCACGAACAGCTCCACTGGAACAGCTGAAGAAGGAAACAGAAGAGAAACTGGCCAATGACTTTAAAAATATGAAAAAAGAATTCACAGATGAGAATATCTCTTTAAAAAGGAAAATTGAACAAATGGAAAAGGAAGCACAAAATCTAATTGGGAAAACTGTACAAATGAAAAAGGAAGTACGAAAACTAACTGGAGAAAATAATTCATTAAAAGGAGTAATTGGACAGAAGGAAAAGGAGATGCAAAAGTTAACTGAAGATTTGATAAAGATTAGAATTGGGCAAGTAGAAACTAATGAATCCATGAGACATCAAGAATCAGTCAAACAAAATCTAAAGAATAAAAAGATAGAAGAAAATGTAAAATATCTAATTGGAAAAACAACTGACCTGGAAAATAAATCCAGGAGAGAACATTTAAGAATTATTGGCCTACCAGAAAGTCACGATGAAAAAAAAGAGTCTGGATAATATCTTCCAAGAAATCATCAAGGAAAACTGCCCAGAAATGTTAGATCCAGAGGGCAAAACAGTTATTGAAAGAATCCACCACTCACCTCTCGAAAGGGATCCCAAACTCAAAACCCCAAGAAACATTGTTGCCAAATGCCAGAACTATCAAGTGAAGGAGAAAATACTACAGGCAGCCAGAAAGAAACAATTCAAATATCAAGGAGTTACAGTCAGGATCACACAGGACCTCTCAGCTTCTACATTAAGAGAATGAAGGAACTGGAATACGATATTGTGTAAGGCAAAGGAGCTAGGAGTACAATCAATGATCAACTATCCAGCAAAGTTTAGCACAACATTTCAGGGAAGGAGATGGATGTTCAACGAAGTAAGGGATTTCTAGACCTTCCTGACAAAATGGCCAGAACTTAATAGAAAATTCAATCCTCAAATGCAGGTTGAAAAAGAGACAAAAAAGTCAAACAGGGAAATCAAAAACTTGTTACTTAATGTGGGCAAACTGTTAACCTCCCTATAAGGGAAGATGATACTTGTTAATCTTGAGAATTGTACAGCTATTATGAAATATAAAAGGGACATGCACAGAGGGAACAGGTATAAAGTAAATGATGTGATGATATGATTTAAGCATGAGAAGGGATTGTAACAAGAGGTGTGAAAAGGAGGAAGCAGAAAATGGTAAATTACATTACAGGAAGAAGTACAAAATTATAGTAGAGGGAAAGAGGGGAAGGAGATGAGCACTGCTTGAGAGGGACTCATCTGATCTGGTTCAAAGAGGGAACAATAAACTTAAATAGATAATCCTAACTAGCTCTATAGGGAGTAGGAGTGGAAGGGGGAAGAAAGGGGAGGGAAACTGAAAGGGAGGGAAGAAGAAGTAAGGGTAAAGGGTAGCAAAAGGGAGAGGGGCTAAAAGAAGGAGGGGAAGGCTGCGGAAGGTGGTGGTGAAAAGTGAATACTACTGAGGAAGGGAAGGGAGATAGGAGAATTAAAAGCACAGACAGTGGGAAAGAGGATGGAAGGGAAGACACAGATTGTAACCATAACTGTGAATGTGAATGGAATGAACTCTCCCGTAAAACAGAGCTGGATAACAGAATGGATTAAAAGCCATAATCCAACAATATGTTGTTTACAAGAAACACATCTGAAACGGGGGTATGCACACAGGATAAAGGTCAAAGGTTGGAGGAGAATATATTGTGCCTCAGCTGATGGAAGAAAAGTAGGGGTAGGAATCCTAATCTCAGACAAAACCAAAGCAGAAATAGCTCTAATCAAAAGAGATAAGGATGGAAACTATATCCAGCTAAAAGGCACCATAGACAATGAAGCAATATCATTACTAAATATGTATGTTCCAAGTGGTATAGCATCCAGATTCTTAGAGGAGAGGTTGGGGGAGCTGAAGGAAGAAACAGACAGCAAAACGACACTAGTGGGGGACCTCAAGCTCTTCCTCTCTGAACTTGATAACTCTAACCTCAAAATAAACAAGAAAGAGGTAAAGAGGTAAATAAAACTCTGGATAAGGTAGATATGATAGATCTCTGCAGAAAACTGAATGGGAATAGAAAGGAACATACCTTTTTTTCTCGGCGGTACATGGCACATATACAAAAACTGACCATGTACTAGGGTATAAAAACCTCACAATCCAGTGCAGAGTCAATGCATCCTTCTCAGATCATAATGCAATAAAAATTACATGTAATAAAAGGTCATGGAAAGATAAATCAAAAATTCATAGGAAACTAAGTAATCTAATCCTAAAGAAGGAGTGGGTTAAACAACAAATCACAGAAACATCAACAACTTCATTCAAGAGAAGGACAAGAATGAGACAGTCTACCAATTCTTATGGGATACTGCAAAAACAGTTCTTAGGGGAAGTTTTATATCTTTGAATGCCTACGTGAATAAAATGAGAAAGAGGAGATCAATGATGTGGGTATGCAGCTGAAAAAGCTAGAAAAAGAACAAACTGAAAACCCCCAAATAAATACCAAATTAGAAATATTGAAAACCAAAGGAGAGATTAATAAAATTGAAATTAAGAAAGCTATTGAATTAATAAACAAAACTCAAAAAAACTAATAAAATTGATAAACCTTTGGTCAATCTGATTGAAAAAAAGAAAGAAGAAAACCAAATTACTGTAATCAAAAGTGAAAAGGGTGAATTCACTTCCAATCAGGAAATTAAAACAATAATTAGAAATTACTTTGCCCAACTTTATGCCCATAAATTCGACAATGTAAAAGAGATGGATGAGTATTTTAAAACATACAAATTGCCCAGATTAACAGAATAAGAAGTTGAATACGTAAACAAACTCATCTCAGAAAAAGAAATTGAATAAGCCATCAATGAACTCCCTAGGAAAAAATCTCCCGGGCTGGATGGATTTACAAGTGAATTCTATCAAACATTTAAAGAACAGTTAACTCCAATACTATATAGACTATTTTTAAAACTGGTGAAGAAGTCCTCCCAAATTCTTTTTATGATACAAATATGGTTTTGATGCCTAAAGCAGGAAGAGACAAAACAAAGAAAGAAAATTATAGACCAACCTCTCTAATGAATATAGATGCAAACATTTTGAACAAGATTTTAGCAAAACGAATAGATCTTATCACGAGAATAATACAGTATGATCTGGTAGGACTCATACCAGGAACGCAGGGCTGATTCAATATTAGGAAAATTATTAGCATTATCGACCATATCTACAACAAAACTAACAGAAACCACATGATTATCTCAACAGATGCAGAAAATGCTTTTGGCAAAATACAACACTTATTCCTATCAAAAACACTGGAGAACGTAGGAATAAAGGGAACTTTCCACAAAATAATAAGCAGTATATACCTAAAACCTTCTGCAAGCATTATATGCAATGGTGATAAGCTAGATGCATTTCCAATAAGATCAGGGATGAAACAAGGATGTCCATTATCACCACTATTATTCAATATGGTACTAGAAATATTAGCTTTAGCAATCAGACAAGATAAAGAAATTGAAGAAATTAGAAAAGGCAAAGAAGAAACTAAGTTATCACTCTTTACAGATGATATGATAATATACTTAGAAAATCCCAGAGACTCAAGTAAAAAACTACTTGAAACGATAAACAACTCTGTCAAAATTGCAAGTTGCAAAATAAATCCACACAAATCTTCTGCATTTCTATATATTAGTAACAAAGCCCAACAGCAAGAGATATATTGAAAGAGAAACACGATTTTAAAGCTAGGGTAGACACTATAAAATATTTGGGAGTTTATCTGCCAAAACAAACCCAGGGACTATATGAACACAACTATAAGACACTTTTCACACAAATAAAGTCAGATCTAAGTAAGTGGAAAAACATCAGTTGCTTGTGGGTAGGCTGAGCCAGTATAATAAAAATGACTATTCTACCTAAATTAATTATTTAGTGCCATACCAATTAAACTATCATAATTATTTTCTAGAGCTGGAAAAAAATAGTATCAAAATTCATCTGGAAGAACAAAAGGTCCAAAATATCAAAGGAACTAATGAAAAGAAATGCTAAGGAAGGTGGCCTAGCTCTACCAGATCTCAAGTTGTACTATAAAGCAGCAATTATCAAAACCACTTGGTACTGGCTAAGAAACAGAAGGGCAGACAAGGGGAATAGGCTAGGTACTCAAGACACAGTAGATAATGAATATAGCAATCTACTGTTTAATAAACCCAAGGACCCCAGCTTCTGAGATAAGAACTCACTGTCTGACAAAAATTGCTGGGAAAACTGGATAAAAGTGTGGTGGAAACTAGGCATAAACCAATGCCTGACACCGTACACAAGAATAAAATCCAAATGGGTACATGATCTAGGTATAAAGATTGATACTATGGACAAATTGGTGGAGCAAGGAATAGTGGATTTATCAGATTTATGAAGAAGGGAAGAATTTTTAACTAAAGAAGAGACAGAAAGAATGATGAATTGCAAGACGGATAATTTTGATTACATTAAACTGAAGAGTTTTTGCACAACTAAACCCAATGCAACCAAAATTTGGAGGGATGTGGAAAACTGGGAAAGAATTTTTACAACTAATGTCAGGGACAAAGGCCTCATTTCTAGAATATATAGAGAACTGAGTCAAATATACAAAAATACAAGTCATTCCCCAAAAGATAAATGATCAAAGGATATGAACAGGCAATTTTCAGAGGAAGAAATTAAAGATATCTATAGTCATATGAAAAAATGCTCTAAATCAAAACAACTCTGAAGTACCACATCACACCTATAACATTGCCAAACATGACAGAACAGGAAGATGACAAATGTTGAAGAGGATATGGGAGAGTTGGAACACTAATACCCTCTTGGTGGAGCTGTGAGCTCATCCAACCATTCTGGAGAGCAATTTGGAACTATGCCCAAAGGGCTACAAAAATGTTCACATCCTTTGACCCAGCAATATCGCTTCTAGGCTGTATCCCCAAGAGATCCTAAAAATGGGAAAGGGTCCCACATGTACAAAAATATTTATAGCAGCTCTCTTTGTGGTGGCCAAGACCTGGAAATCAAGGGAATTACCCATCCATTGGGGAATGGTGGAACAAGTTGTGGTATATGAATGTAATGGAATACTATTTGCTATAAGAAATGATGAGCATGTGGACTTCAGAAATACCTGGAAAGAATTATATGAACTGATGCTGAGTGAAATGAGCAGAACTAGGAGAACACTACATACAGTAATAGCCACAGGGTACAAGGACTGTTCCTGCTAAATTTAGCCCTTCACAGCAATGCAAGGACCTAAAACATTTCCAAAGGACTCTTGATGCAAAATGCAATCCACATCCAAGAAAGAACTATGGAGCTGAAACGCAGAATGAAGCAGACTGTTTTCTCTTTTGTTACATTCTGGTTTGGTTTTTCTCATGGTAGAACCCAGAGAAAACTGGGGGGGGGAGGGGGGGGAGAAAATTTAAAACTTATGGAAGTGACTGTTGAAAACTGAAAACAAAAAAATTAATTACATTTAAAAAAATTAAGTTTGCTTTTTGTAATACTTATGGAAATTAAATGCTTCTTTAGTGTTTTTTTTCTGTCACAAATACAGTATATTTTTAACAAACAAACAAAAAAGAAATAACACAAAAGAAAAAGTGTCTAAGACTTACTTCAATGCAGTACCAGGAACAAATGTTTCTGAATTATCTAGAATGATAAATAATTCTAGTATACCTGAATTCATCGTACTCAACTTAGAACCTTAAATATTAAATTTTTCAATGCCACAACACTAAATTGACTACTATGGAGGACCTTTGGGGGAAGATTAGATTGATTACAATGAAAAATAATCTATGATACAGCATAAGAAAGATGTCAAGTAAGAGCTACAGGCAATGTGGAAAGGAAGCTTATTTCTGCTAATGGAGACCAAGGCATCCGGTAGATGAACCCATTGATGGGTAGGCAAGATTCTTATATATAGTGGAGGAGGGTATTCCAGATTAAAGGAATATAAGCAAAGTTGTGGAGGCAGGGAAGCAAGGGCAAATGCATGGGGGATGAAATCTAGAAATCCTCTTAGGTTCTTCAAAAACAACAGGAGCATTCGGATTGCAAAGGGATGAGCAATGCTTTTACTGTTTGGATGCCAATTGGAATTGAGTTCATTCAGAAAAGGATGAAAAGTTAATGCTATCTGATGGCTTGTCTAAAATGAGATAGTGCTTCTCAAGCCAATTTCCAGAGGACAGGTGTCCCCAAGGGAAAACCCTTTAATACAAGTGGCCCCTTTGTTGGTAGCTGCTGTGGAGCAATAAAGTGCTGAATGGGCTCTTATTAAGACTAGCTATATATACTAAGCACCAGAGAGCTGGAAAATAATTTTACACAATACATAATAGTCAGAACTCACAGGCCACCCAGGCATCAGCCTCAACTACCACTTGCTGTCCTGATCAAACAGATGACCCTTGCCCTGAAAGCCAACATATTTCTGGTCTGGACAGAGGAGAAAACTTCACCACAAAACTTTTAATTGGGGATTCTCTTTGAATCTTCTGTCCTCAATGTTTCAACTTGAAGTCATCTGCCGAAGTGCACTAGTTCACAAAATATCACAGAAGGGAACAGATTAAGCTTAATGAAGGAAGCCAAGATCATGTATTACACTCGCAATGTAAACGGATTCCAGTACTGGAGACAAAAAACTGCCACCCAAGTTAAGGACACAGGCAAGCTTACTTCACTTGAGGCAAATACAAGACAAATTTACAAAAAATTTAGCAGAACAAAACAAACAGCTTAAGGAACAATTATCCACTTCACAAATGCTACCTGCTTCCTCACTTAGCTTAGTACACGGGAGATGCCATTTAATTCACAACTTTTCAGTTAATCTATGTGCTGTATACAATGAGCTAGTGTACCACATTTTTGTGAGGTTCAAAGAATTTCTCATAATTTAAACCTAAAGGTCTTCTCTAACTTAGCTCAAGGTTCAGGTTCCCTGGTTATATGCTAAACAGAAAGATGACCTAGCCTGTGCTCATACAGCTAAAAGATAATAGCAGAGACAAAATTCCTGTTTGGCAGCTTCTGTGTGTGTGTGCGTGTTTGTTTTTGTTTCTGATCAAGATCAATAGAAAGAAGAAAATTTCATCAATTCATTAATTAACAATAAACTTTCTAAAATGTACTTAGTTCAAAAGCATCCTTTTTGGGGCATGGATCAAGTATTAATCGTTTTTTCCAATAATACAGGTGGATGTATTTGGAATAAGAGGTAAGACTAACAATGACAACAACTAAATGAAGGCCCTGCAAAGAAAGACAGGAGAGGAATCAAGAATTTCTACTAGACTCACTCGGAATTCCAGTCACCCAGAAGTTAATGGCTAGCACTGAAGGTCAGGTTTACCTTGGGTACTTATATATTTGTGCAGCACACTTTCATTGAGAGTCTTTGTACAAGACATGGCTGGAGGTATGACCCTCGAGGAGTGTACAATGCAGTTAGAGACTTATACACATAAAACATGATAAAGCAGCACATAATTGAGCGCCAAAGAGAGGGGGAGAGATAACAAGTGATGAAAGATTGCAGTGGTGGCAAAGCCCAATTAAACAGTAACAGTCACGGAGAGCTCCACAGTAGCACCTGACCTGACTCTGAATTAGCTACGTGGCAAAGACGTGACCGGTATTCCATACGGAGAACATACAATAAATGAGAAAAACAGAAACAGTGACAGTAAGTCTATTAGTTTGGTTAGAAGGGAGAAATAATGTCAAGGAATAACAAGGAGATAAAATTATAAAGGCAAGCTCAGTGGACAGTACTGGGTTAGAGGCCAAGGGATTTGGATTTATTCTGGAAGCCTTAACAAACCACTAGAAGTTTCCGAGAAGGGCAGGGACAAAGAACTGGTATTTTAAGATGTTAATTTGGTAGGAAGGAGAACAGGACGGACACATGAATATCAGAGATGAGGTTATTGCAATTCAAGAATCAGGGAAAGAAATGAACGAAGTAGAAAGCACCGGTGAGAAGTTTTATAAAGTAGAGTCAAAAGAACTTGGAAAAAGTGAAAGAGACAGATCCAAAGATGATTCAAGTTACAAAGTCAAAATGCTGAGGAAAACGGTGGCATAGGGAAAAAGAAGATCAATCACCCTACACTAAGACAGTTCTAAAGTGCTATCATTAGATTTGCACAAGAAACTCAATGTTAACCTGTAATAAATATAGACAAAGAATTCTGTTAAAGGCTCTTAGGTAGGAAGGAACTTTTTCTATTGACTAAGTCTTGGAATTTTTTTAGTTATCAAAAAAAAATACTTATATTACGGATTTTCTTTTCCTTTCCCACTCATACCTTAGTATCTTGATAGGGAAGGAAAAAAATGAAAACCTTTATATACATTTTAACATATGCCATAAGTTAACATGTTATTCTACACTTATTACTTGATTTTTAAATTACCTTGAAATTATTTTTACCAGTTAAGATTCATGAATTATAGTTTTGAGGACTGTACAAAAGATGGACATTACAACAAAAAGATACACTCACCTGACACTTTCGTATTGTTTCACAGTCATTAATGTATCTTCTATTGTTTTGCTCACCAAAGTGTTCACACTTGCAATAAAAAAATTAATAGCTCCAAGAAGAGTTTCTCCGTTTTTAGCCAGCAGTTTCTGGGTATCTGCATTGTAGCCAAATTCTTCCTAAAATAAAGAAAATACGTAGGTCATATAACTAACCTCGCTATATATTAGTAAACCATAAAGAAAAAATATGAATATCACCAGGAGGAAAATATTTAATCTAGAAATCAAGATGAAATTTTCAAATTAACAACTTTGCTCCTGGGCAACTCGATCTTCTTAGCACATAAATATTAACATATTTTCCCCATACAACTTGTCACCTAGCATCTATTGGGCAACTCTGAAACAGTATGCTAGGTATGAATTCATTAAAAATAATCACTCTGCTACCCTGATTTAATTTCACTATACATTACATTTTACTCAATAAATTTTATAGACTGTATTTTCAAATATGGAAAGTCTTATGAACCAGTTTTATATATCGCTGAATGTTTTGATGCTCTGGGTCCAATGTATTACTGATTAATGGAAACACCTGATTATTTTAAAAAAAATCAGGACAGAATTAATTAGTACAATTTTGACAGCATTCTACAATGAATGCAGAGCACATTAATTTGTTGTCAATAGTGGGTAAGGGGTCATTAAAAAGTGTAGTAATTTTGAAAAGATGGAGATTTTAGTTAACACTGTAACATCAGATCAGTAACTAGGGTTCTGGGCATGGATTCAAATTCGGCCTCTAACACTTTTAGTTACGCTCAGGAATGGAGGCAAATCATTTGGTCCCCTTAAGCCTCCATTTCAATACCCACCTGACAGGGCTCATGGAAGGCTCAGATAACAGTGTAGAGAAAGCATTCTGCAAGCCTTAAAGCACAGTGCAAATGTCAGTCACCATCTTCATCACTATATTTATTTTATTTTCATTATTTATTTATTTATTTTTAATAAATTGATTTAACTTTTTACATTCATTTTCACAAGATTTTGGGTTCCAAAATTTTTTTCCCATTTGTCCCCTCCCCACCCCAGTACACTGAGCATTCTAATTTCCCGTCACCAATCTGCCCTCTCTTCTATCATCCCTCCCTTCCCTTGTCCCCATCTTCTCTTTTGTCCTGTAGGGCCAGATAACTTTCTATTCCCCATTATCTGTATTTCTTATTTCCTAGTAGCAAGAACAATACTCAACAGTTGTTCCTAAAACTTTGAGTTCCAACTTCTCCCCATCCCTCCCTCCCCACCCATTCCCTTTGGGAAGGCAGGCAATTCAATATAGGCCATATCTGTGTA
>CM053772.1:155603447-155631500 GCA_028658325.1 Potorous gilbertii
GGGGTTTATGCAGAGACCTTTTGTAATGGAGCTCCTGCCTGCTCAGGGAGCCTCTGGCCACCCACTGCCTCTGCTGCTGCCTTCCAAGGGGGCCCGAGTCATGGAGACACCCCGCTCCCCTCTCAGCCTGTCCAGACGCCTCTCTCACTGACCTGTGCATCTGTGGGTGGAGGGACCTTCGCAGCCACGGGAGATTCCGTCCCTGAAGCCTGCTCGGATCTGCTCGCTCCTCTCAGTGCCGCGTGACCAGGGCAGGGGAGGGCTCCGCTCCCGGCCGGTGTGCAATGGACCTTTGGGATCGGTTTTTCAGGGCTCTCTGGAATGGAAATCTCCTTCACTGTGTTGCTGCGCAGCTTCCACTGTTCCAGAATTTGTTGGAAATTCTTTTTAGAGGAAATCCATGGGCTGTGGGTTCGGAGCTAGCATATGTGAGTCTTTCTACTCCGCCATCTTGGCTCCGCCCCCATCACTATTATTAATACCAATTTTACTCTAAATGAGGCAGGTAGTCTCACAAGAAAAAAATATTAAATTTTTAATAACTCTTATTGTGTTGTAAGCCTTTTCCTTCGAGATAGCCCATGTGACTCTCTCTCTGTCTCTCTATATGTATATGTATTCCCTTTGGGTGCATGGCACAGGGTAACCAAGTGCTCCTTTGTACATTGGTGCTTTCTTCTATGAGGCAGCTGGTGATGCCAAGGATAGAGCTGTGGGTCTGGAAAGTCAGGAAGATCTGGGCCTCAGATTTTGTCTGCTTCCATTTTCTCAGCTGTAAAATGGGAATCCTGGGGCATCTCCCTCACAGGGTTGTTGTGGGAATCAAATGAGGTAATATTTGTAAAGCGCTTACTTAGCACAGAGCCTGGCATCTTTCGATGCTCATTCCTTTCCTTATCCTCTGTCATTATAAATAAAAAGGCAGCTGAAAACTCAACACAAACAACGTTAGTCAGGTGACCTAGTTTTTTGATTTGCTGAACACAGTTGCTATGATACAAGTTGCGAGTTGCTCTTAAACATCATGACGTCGGTTTCAGAAGGCGATGTTGGAGAACAAAGACAGCTGCAGTTTTCCAATACACTTATGGCGTCTGAGCAGTGAAGACCCTTCTCTAGAGAGCGGAGGGCTGCGAGAGCAGTGGCTATCTTTGCTTTTGCCTTTGTATCCCACCCAGGAGCTTAGCCTAGCGTCTGGAAGACAGTAATCACTAAATAAATGCTTGCTGATGAATGACCGACTGATAAGTTATGGAGAGCAAGAAGGAATATTATTTTTGGGTTACATGACCCATTCCATTTGCTGTTCCTTAATAAGAAAAAGCTAAAGTTAAGAACTATTCATGGGGCTGACTGTTACAGATGCAGGTACAGGCTTTGGATTAGATAACCTGAGGTCCATTCTCACTGCAATTTTATGATAAAATGGTAAAATTAGAATTGAAATGTTAATGGGTGGAAATCTCTGTATTTTAGTTCATACAAATATGATTTACCAAAAAAAAAAAGGACAAGACTCCCATCTTTCTTTCAGTACAGCATCATTAAGCACACCCTCTAATATGTCACATTTCCACAACATTTTTTTTTTAGTTTAAGTCCACAATCCCTCATGATCAAGCCTGGAGCTGTTTCATAGGGTTAGCCATAGAATATGCCCAACTAAGAAGCTGGTCATAATAAAGATTATTAAACTTTTAAGGTTTTTTTTTCTGCTATTATACTTAAAAAGGATGTATTACAGAAGGAATAAGCAGTAAGAACTCTAAGGTCTCATGACAGATTTTTTAATCCTGCTACAAAGACAAAGTCTTTAAAAATGAAATAGTAAAATTAAGCCCCTTTCTCCTCCCACCATTCTAAATACAAATAGATGATTGTATACAAATGAGTTGATTCTAATATACTAAATGAACTTTCTGAGGCAGAACTCACTCAGATATATTCTAATTAAATACTAGCTTAATGAAGATTTTATAAGAGGAATGGTGTGGTATAACAATAATGGACACTGAATTGAGAAAGTTGGGGTTGGGTCTAGGGAATGCCGTGAATTAGCTCATTATAATTGCTCAGGGTCTAGGGTCTGCCATGAATTAGTTCATTATAAGACTCAGGGTGAGCAATATTGCCTCTCCGAGCTTCAGTTCACATACCCTTACATATGAGGAGACAGAAATATTCTTTGCTCATGGTTTAGGAAATGCAAATCTCAAATTTTATAAAAATAAGATACTTCATAGAAACAGTTAAAGTCAAAGAAAAACCAGATAGATGGGCATGCATATCAAGAGAAATGAAACTGAACTAGAGAAAAGAAATTTACTGTTAAAGGCAAAATACAAATTGTTTTTCGGTAGATAGGCAAAAAAAGAGAAATGATTAACAGAATAATATTAGGGCTCTATTTCTGGTTTCTTCTGTGTATAAAAAGTAAACGCTAAACTCTAGACTCAAATATGCAGGGATATGGAATTACTATTAAAGTCAAAACTGCTGAGAAAATTACAGAATTGCTTAGTGAAGCTGAGTCACACCATGCCAAATACTACTATCAACTGTAATGAGCTAAATGATCATAAACAGAAAACAATTAAAAACTATTAGAAAAAAGAGTACTATATTTGTCTTAAATATGGAGATGGGAAACATCGTATCAATTCCCACTAGTAAAACTGCTCCTTGATGGGAGGGCCTGAGTTATTTTTTTCCTCATATGAACTTAGCACAGTGCTTAATAATAGTAGATGCCTAATAAATGCTTACTGAATTGAAAAAAGATAAGAGTATTGAAAAAAAATTGAGTTTTATTTTAAAAATATAAAATAATTTTTCATAACAGCTGGAAGCATATTTAAAATAAATTTTTTTGTAATTTTGAAATGTAAAAAGATTGTACTGCAAACTTATTAGGTTCTATAAAAGTAATAAGCATTCTTCAAAAGAAATGGTCAAAGGACAAGATCAGTTATTTTTGAAGGAAGAAATATAAATTGGGAATAACCACATTAAAAAAGATACCCAAATTTCTGAATAAGCAGGGAAATATAAGTTAAAACAGCCAAAGAAAAGCCTTGTACACACTAAATTGGGAAAAAAATGCAAAACATGATAAAATTAAATAGTCACGGTACTGTAATAACCAGATACTACATTATATTGTCAGTGGAACATAAGCCTAGTGTAAACGTTTTGCAGAACAATAAGAAAATGTACAATGAGCTACAAAATTAATCTTATGACCCAGTAATTACATCACTAGTGCTTTACCCTAAAAAAAAAAAATCACAAAAAGGAGAGAAAAGTCTTATCTACATAGAAACATTTGTGGATATTTTATAATAGCAAAAAACGAGAAATAATATATATGTCCACCTACTAGAGAAAGGCAGCTTAAAATAAATGTAACAATACCAGGAATATTCAAAAATAAACAAAATGATAAAAACAGATCAACAGAAGAGCATAAATACTGGTTATAACTATATTGGTTTTTTTTTAAAAAGAATATGCTAGACTAATTAAAGAGGTGCCAGAGAAAATATATTTTTCATTTATTTGTTGTCTATCTGGTCTATATGATTTTGCATTTTTAAGATGGGACAATGGTGTATGCTAGATTTGTAGTTGGAGGCCTTGGGTTTCAATCTTGATGCTGTTAGTATCTGGGTAACCCTGGAGAAGTTATTTAACACCTGTGGGTTGGTCTTTTCTGTAAAATGAAAGCTCTGGCTGAGATGTTCTGAGTGCCCTTTAGCTTGAAATTTATGAATTTAGCTTTAACTTTATTTACTCTTCTCCCCTCCTCCCAATTCCAATGTAAATGGTTCAAGTTTGGGGGTACTGGTTGGAGAATTACCCCATATTTGCTCTGATTCTTAGCTGACTGCTATTTGTCATATATATAATAAAAAATTTTATTCTTAAGGGATAGGACTAATCAAGGGTAAGAAAAGCCACCTATTTTTGTATGGCCACAAGCTAAGAATGGTTTCTACATTTTAGTATAAAGTTTTATTGTATTTAAAATGTAAAAATAATTTTTATCCTGGAGGAAGGGGGAAGGAAGTTACTTCTGTGCCTTCAGATGTAGTCTGCAGATGTCTGGACTACGTGATTTCTAGGGTTACTTTATTAATTCTACAATTCCATGATTCATATTTTTTAATAATAGTAATTTAATGATGAAGATGCATTATGAAACTGAAAATAAATTTCTTCAGGAAAAAACTAAATAAAACTCCAAGGCCTGAAATGGATTCAATGATGAACTTTCAATAAGGGGTTAATAAATTATATGGAAGCATATCAATTGGGATATAGCAGTACTGAAAATCTGACTTCTGCAAATTTTACCTAATTTTCCAACGTGTCTAACCTTCCCCTTATCACAAAAATTTTGTTCACACCAAGTAAATCCTTTTCGTCCTATCATTTCCTTTTTTAAACAAGTTTTATTGATGTGTTCTATTTTTATATTACAAATACTTACAAATTACCCCTCACTCAGGTCTTCTGTAATAAAATAACTAAGTGAAATGAACAATACAGGGCCTAATTCGAAAGTACATGAAATATTACATATCTATATAGCACCCCTCCCACCTCTCCATTTAATAGAAAAATTTCATTAACAAAAATCTATTTTTGTTCTTTTCTACCTCTGACTCTAATAAAAAAGAGGAGAAAGGAAAAACAAATTCCTTCTAACAAATCTGTGGAATCACACAAAACAAATTCTCTCACTGGCTATATAAAAAAAGCATGTCTCACACTGCACCCTAAATTTACCCTAAATTCATCCAAGGAGACGAAGAGTACGTTTCATTGCTGTTCTTTAGGAGTCACAGATGGCCAGCATGTTGACCACAGTCTGTGCAGCTGTCCAGATTGTGTGTCTTTATAGCACTGCTGTTATTGTATAAACTCTTCTTCTGATTTTCTTCACTTCACTGGGTCAGTTCTTATAACTCTCTCTGGATCTCTGAAGTCACCTCCTCCTTACAGCGTAGCAGTTCTTCATCACATTCATACGCCATAAGTCATCTATGTCATTCTTCAAGTGACGGGCATCCCTTCAGTTCCCAGTTTTTTGCCATCAAATAAAGAGCTGCTAAAAATATTTTGGTACATATAGGACCTCTTCCTATTTCTTAGCTCTTTAAGAGTGTAATAGGGCTGGCAGTGTGTATTTTTTGTACATAATTCCAAACTGTTTTCTAGAATGACTGCATGTATTCACAGGTTCACCAGCAGTTCCTTGTTGTGCCTATTTCCCCTAGCTTCTTCATTATTTATTGTCGTCTTTTTTTGTCATCCTTGCCAATGTGTGAGATGGCATCTCAGAACATCTCTAATTAGTAACGACTATGAGCACTTTTTATATGGCTAAACATAGCTTGGGTTTCTTCCCTTGAGAACTGTCCATTTCCCTTGTTATCTTTTTATTGGGAAAGGGGTCTTCTCCAACTGATAAGTGATCCAAGAGTATAAGGAAACAGTTTTCAGAGGAAAAAAAAATCTAAGAACAAATGCTCTAATTTACTAATAATTTAAGAAACAAAAATTAAAACAAATGTGATCTCAGGCCCAATCAGCTTAGCAAAGTTGACAAAAAAAAAGGAAACTGGTAAATGTGGGAGAAGCTGTGGGGAAAAAACAGGTACACAAATGCACCATGGGTAAGACTGAGAACTGGTATGGCTAGTCTGAAAAGCAGTTTGGAACTGTACTTAAACTACTAAATTCATACCCACAGACCCAGCAATACAGCTACTAAGTCTATACCTACAAAGAGACTAAAGAATGAAGGAAAAGACTACAACATACACAAAAATATTTATAGCAGCTATTTTTGTAGTGGCAAAGAATTGGAATCTGAGGGAATGCCTATCAACTGGAAATGGATGAACAAGTTATGGTATGTAAATGTGAGGGAATATGACTACTGTAAGAAATGATGAAGGAGATGACTTCAGAGAGACTTAGGAAGATTTGTATGAACTGATGCAAAGTGAATCTAGAGAACAAAATCTAGAGAGAAGAATCTAGAGAACAATTTCTATAATAGCAACAATTTTGTAAAGACCTAGGAATTCTGATCAACAAAATTAAAACCATAGTTCCAGGAAGATTCAGGATAAAATGCATATAAGACCCAGATATGAAAGGTCACATTATAAGCAAATGAAAAAAATACCCATATGATCTACAGGAAGAAGAAAAGTACATGAGCAAACAAGAAATAGAGAGGACAGTAGAAGATAAAATGGATCATTTTGATTACATAAAATTAATTTTTTGCATTAACAAATCCAATAAAGCTAATATTAACAGGGAAAAACTGACTGGAGAAAAAAATCTTGGCAGCAAGTTTCTCTGATAAAGATCTTATTTCCAAAGTGGATAATAAAAAAGACAAAGCAGGACACTAAAAAAAAAAAAAAAAAAAAAAAGGCAGTGGTATTTTCATGCTGGTAATAAATTATTTTTTTTATTACTCAAAACAAGAAAGTTTGAGTTAACAGGGATGGCCAAGCAATAACTACGTATTCAAATGATTACTTTACTTTTAGGAACAAACATTAGAATTTATACTCTAAAAATTCATAATTTACATTACTGGCTTAGGTAAATAATGGATATATGATGAAGTCAGTCAAGCAGGTAACCACTTGCCCACTTAAGAAGAGCCATTACCACATGAAACTTGAAGACTGGGCAAGTAGCTGTTCAGATGAATCAGAGCTTTTTAACTGCTCCTGTTACTACTCCTGAACAGACAAAACATGGTGGTGACTAGTTTTAATTAGGCAACTAGGAGAGTTGTTCATTACATACATATACTGTAACCTGCTCGTCAATTCCCTAAATGATGGCAACTTCCCTTAGTTTTCAATTCATTGCCAAAGACAAAAAGAACTAATATAAATAACTTCATACGTTTGGGTCTTCTTTCTTTGATATCTTCAGAGTAGAGGTCTAGTTGTGCTATCTCTTAGTCAAAGGGTATATACAGTTTAGTAAACTTTTAGACAAACTCAATGTATGAATCTGTATGGTTTACCAATGTATACTTATTACCAGGATGCCCCTCCCTCCCCTACACCTCTGGAGTTTTTCCTCCCCCAATGGAGGGAGAGAAAATAAATGCTTCCTTAATTGAAAAAATAAAAAGGGAGTGTTGTACTCTATTAAAAACTAGAACCCTATAACACGTCCTTCCTCCAAAAAATTCTTTAGGATTGCTTCCAAACTTTAAATGAACAATGTTCATATAATCTCTGAGTTGGAATTTATATAATGGATCTACACAATGAATCCACATAATAGATCACATTTATTTATGATTTTAAGGTCTGAAAGCATATTACACATATTGTTATCATTTGGTCCTTAAAACAACTCTATAGTCTTAAAAGAAGTTAAACGACTTACCCAGAGTCACCAAGATAAAAAGTGTCCTAGGAGGGATTTGAACCTAAATTTTTCTGACTCCAAAGCCAATGCTCTTTCAATTATACCATCCTGTAACTCAAAGGACATTCTACTAACAATGCAAGAGAGTGCTTGTTGACTTGCTCTCTAGTCCTAGACATACTAGAAAAAGAAAATTCCATTGCAACCTAACTGACAAGTACTCCAGATTAGGGTCTTTGCTTAAAGGCCTCTGGGGGATGGAGGTGAGGGCAGAGATTTACGCTGTCTAGAGGCAGTCCAAAGCACTTCTGGAGCTGTTCCTTATATGGAGCCCAGGTTTGCTTCTACTGTGCTTAGTTCTGCCGTCTGGGACACTAAGAAGAACAGTCCATGTTCCTTCCATAAGACAGCCCTTCAAACACTGGGGAGACAGCCACCATGTGTCCCCAAGTCTTCTTTTCCTTGGCTGGTACATCCTCCATTTCTTCAATGCATGTGGCTCATGAACTCTAGCTCATGCTCAGGGGGCTGAATCATGTTAGACAGTACACAAAGTGCTCTTCCCAATGCATATGATTCTGATTATACAGAAGTTCATTAATGATTTCTTTAGTACCATTTATTTTAATTCTAAACTTAGGTTTCTATTGTGTCTTCAAAACAAGGCTTCCCTAAATCATGTATAATATATATCTTAGAAAATGGACTGGTCTATCACTCCCCTGTAACATATGTGATAGTATGTATATATACATGTATATATATTCCCTTATCCCACCCCCTTCCAATTCATTAGAAGATGCTTACATGGAGTTCCAGGGACTTCAAACTCAGGTCAGCAAATGCATCTCCGAGTTGCCTCTGAGTGTGTATCATCTGGAAGAGCTGGGAGGACAGTGTTTGAGCCAGTTTCAGTATGTTCTCATATTTTCTCTTGTTTTCTCTTAATATATCAATCTGAGCTTCCAGTTCAAGGTCCACTGTTCTTGAGCCACGGCCCAACTTCTCAGAGATGATTTGACGAGTGCACTAAAAGCAGAAAGATAAACTTCATTTAGCAAAAAAGTTAAAAGGGTGTAATAACTCAAAGTTACATATGTTACAACGTGTAGTGTACACCCTTTTTTGGCTCCTAAAGAGCTTTCTGCAACCTTATGCAATCACCCCTCCCAAATTCAGAATGTATACCAAACTGAAAAGTGTCTGACTCCTTAGAAGTTTATCAGGACTCAGCAAGAATGTTTACCGAACAAGTCTCAACTCTTACTAATCTGAATATTTACATATGTTTTCAGACAGTATTTAGAGTTAACTAGCTAATATATTCTGTCACATAAAATTTATTTCTCTTGGTGAAATACGTTTTAATTTTTTACTGGATTCTAAAAACTGTGGGGACAGTGCTAGAGTATGAAATCTTGAATAGTCAAGAAAAAAAAAGGTGAACTTCACTGAGTAGACAAGGAGGCCCTGAAGTTTCTGATGAAGATAAGATGGTCTAGATCCAGTATAGTCCTGACTCTGCCCCATATTACCTATATGTCCTTTACCTCTCTGATTCTGTTTTCCTCATCTATAGAATGAGAGGATTAGACTCCATGGTCTGAGATTCATTTCAACTCTGGCTCTATGATTACATAAATTCACAAGAATATTTAAGGCTAAACAAAATAAGGTTGAGGGAAGACCTCTTCCTACCTGGGCCTGGGAAGACTTGACTATGTTTTCAGGCAGAGAAAAGAACCAAAGGACAGAGAGAATCAGTGATGCGTGAATGGCAGTGCTGACTGCACTGAGAACATTTGGGCAGGGAGGCATGTCTCAGGCATTAGGCATATTTATTTACCAGGCATCTGCAGGCATATTTTAAGACTAAAAAAGATCAAAGGCTTCCGAGCTCTTCATCTCTCCTCACCATTCCTCATAAGTTCTCAGAGTCACCACCTGTCCTCCTCTCCTTTCCTCTGACCACTCAAGATCCATTTCTCATTAATATTAATTCTCCCTCCTGATGCTTTGATCTCATTCCTTCCTGCTCAAAGGATTGCTTTTCACTAAGGGCAATTCCCTTTATCTGAGGCTTTGTCCCATTCACTCTGGTTCTCTAGGATCTCGCACAATGTCTATGAAGTCTAAGGGTCTGGTTCACATCTCATCTCTGGTACTTATGAAAGAAATGGACTCAATGGTCTAAATCCTTTCATCTCCCTCTCTTTCCCTGACCTTTCTCCCCTTTCTCTCACTCTCCACTGACTACATATGCCTACAAAACATTTAGGTTTTCCCATCCAAAAAAAAAAGTCCTTTCAACCCTCACACTTTCATAACACCCCCATCTCCACATTGGTACATCCAATGTTTCCACTGTCTTATCCTTTAATTCTTTTTGAATCTTTATTATCTGGCTTCTGTCTCCTCTGCTGTCTGCTCTTTCAAAGGTCATCAATGACCTGCTAATCATGATATCCAATGGCCTTCTCTGAAACATACGGAATACTCCCTCCTATTTACTATATGTTTTCTTTTTTTGGTGATAGACAAACCCCACCCTCCTGTTCTCTCTTCATCTCTCTGGTTCTTCTGCCTTCTTCACTGGAAGACCTGATTTCAAATCTGGCCATAGACAATTATTAGCTGTGTGACCCTGGATGAGTCACTTAACCCTATTTGCCTTAATTCCTTTTTGTGAAATGAGTTGGAGAAGGAAGTGGCAAAGTACTCCAGCATCTCTACCCAGAAAATACCAAATAGGGTCACAAAGAGCTGAACATGGCTGAAATGATCAAACAACTACAAAAATCTTCCTTGTGAATTAGCTCTGGTGATGTCAGTGCTGTTCAAAAATCTTTAGTGGTTTCTTACTGCCAACCGAGTGAAATTCAAACTCCTTAACTGGCATTCAAGGTTTTCAAATATCTAGCAGATCCTCCCTTTCTAGCTTTATGTTACAATTCAATCCATTTATGTTATGCTGTACCCAAACTGGCTGCTTTCTGTTCCTTAAGCTTACCTGGTGCTTTACCACCTCTGACAGAGGCCATGCCTGGAGTGTCCTATGTATATTTATCTGCTGAATTTCTACCCATTTAAAAGTCTCAGTTTAATTGCTTTTTCCTACAGAAGGCCTTCCTCAATCCCCGTAGTGGTAATCATTTTTCTTGGACCTTGGAAAGAATTTTACTTATTTGTGTGTTTATTTATCTATCTACTTATTCTTACTTCTCTAATATACTTAATGATTTATCATTGTATACTGCACCTATATATCTTATCTCCCTCTTTTTAGTGTGTCAGTTTCCTAGCATACAAAATTTTTTATCTTCCTAATATACTTTTCTACCCAAAGTAAGAACTAAATAAATGTTAGCTGAATTTGAATTCCATAAAAGTAAGATTTGTGGTAATAGTGCTTCTGTAAACTAACCAACCCCTCCTGAATTAATGCCTTATTGTGACAGAGGGCTTGTGTAGCTCAATGAAACTATGAGCTATGTATGTCACACAGGTAAGGTTACCTAAGACAGACAGGTCACAGTGGAGATTCCTGACAAAAAGTGATCCACTGGAGAAGGAAATGACAGGAAGAGGGAAGAGAGGGAGAAAAGGTGGAAATCAAAATTTTTTTTAAATGAATGCTAAAAATTGTTTTTTACATATAATTGGGAAAAATAAGATAATATTTTTTAAAAAATGAAGGATTAAAAAAAATAAAAAGGCAATGCCAAAGAATGTTCAAATTGCTGAACAACTACACTAATTCCAGGAAGGTTATACTCACGATTCTGTAAGCTAAGCTTCAGCCTATGTGAAGTGAAAATTACCAGAAAAGCAGGCTGGTTTTCAAAGAGGTAAAGGAATTGCCAGCGTTCACTGGATTATGGAGAAAGCATGGGAGGAGTTCCAGAAAACCTCTACTTCTGTTTCAATGACTACACCAAAGCCTTTGACTGTCTAGATCAAAACAAACATGGCAAGTTCTTAAAGAGATAGGAGTATCAGATTATCTTACTTGTCTCCTGTGGAACTTGTATGCAGGTCAAGAAGCAAGTTAGAACCCAACATGGAACAACTGCTTGGTTTAAACTGGGAAAGGAGTACAACAAGGCTACATATCGTCTTATTTATTTACCTAAAGAGTACAACATAAAATGCTCGGCCGAACAAATCAAAAGCTGGCATCACGGCAGGTGGGAGAAATACCACTTATTCAGATATGTAGATGATCCCACTTTGATGGCAGAAAGCACAGAAGAATTAAGGGTGAAAGAAGAGAGTGTAAAGCTGACATGAAGCTTACCATTGAAAAAAAACAAGATCATGGTAACTGGTGCCATAACTTCCTGGTAAACAGAGGGAGAAGAAACGGAAACAATACCAGATTTTATATTCTTGGGCTCAAAGATGGCAACTTCAGCCTTGAAATTAAAAGACCCTTGCTCCTTGGAAGGAAAGCTATGGCAAATCTGGACAGCATTCTCCAAAGCAGACATCACCTTTCCAAACAACAGTCCGCATAGTCAAAGCTGTGGCTTTTCTAGTAGTAAAGGATGGCTGTGACAGTTAGGAAACGCTGAACGCTGCAGAACTGACATTTCTGAATTGTGGGGCTGTAGGTCCCTTTGAGATCAAGTCAGTAAACACTTAAAGAAATTAATTCAGGCTATTCCCAGGAAGGACAAACATGGAAGCTGAAACTCAGGTGCTTTGTTCATAAAAGTAGAAAACAGGACTCACTGGAAGACCTTGATGTTGGAAAAGATTGAAGGCAAAAGGAGAAGGGAATGGTAGAGGGTGAGATGGATAAGTAAGTGTCATGGAAGCAAAGAATACGAGCTTGGACAGACCTCAGCAGATAACGAAGGGTAGAAGGGCCTCCAACGCTATGATCCATGGGGTCACAAAATGTCAGACATGACTAAACGAATTAACAACAACGAACCAACCACAATTCCCCGACTGATAAATGATCAAAGGATAAAAAAGTCAGGTCTCAGAGGAAGAAATCAAAACCATCAATATTCATATGAAAAATAATTAGAGAAATGCAAATTAAATCTGAGATACTATCTCGCACCCATAGAATGGCTAAGATGACAGAAAAGGAAAATGACAAATGTTGGAGGTCATGTGGGAAAATAAGTACACTAATACACTGCTGGCAGTGCTATCAACTATTCTATTTTCAAAAGCGATATGAAACTATGCTCAAAAATCTATTAAAATGAACTATTAAATTAGCTCTACATCCCAAGAAGATCAAGGAAAGAGGTAGAAAGACCCATCCATATCGGTATTGATGGCAGCTCTTTCTGTAGCGCCGAAGAACTAGAAACTGAGGGGACGCCTATTAATTGGGAAATGATAGAACAAGTTACGTCGTATGAATGTGATGGAATATTACTGTCCTGTAGGAAATGATGGAGATGGTTTCAGAAAAAACCTGTGAAGACATCTGAACTGATACAAAAATTAGGCAAACAGAACCAGGAAAACAATTTACAAAGTAACAGCAACATTGTAAAGAGACTCAACTGTGAAAGACAGAATGACTGATTTAACACAATGACCCCACCACAATTCCAAAGGATTCCTGATGAAAATGCTTTCTACTTTCAGAAAAAGAATTACTCAGAGTGCAGACTGAAACATAATTTTTTTCTTTCTTGCCTATTTTTCCCATCCAGGACATGGCTAATGCAAACATTTATTTTGCATGACTTCACAAATTGCACTGGGGTTTTGTATTCTTTCTTGCCTTCTCAACTAGTGGGGGAGTGTGAGAATTTGGAACTAAAAAAAAAAAAAAAGAAACCTGAATTAAAATAAGATACAATAACCTTAACTCAGAATTTTGCTTTAAAAATATTTTCAGTGTTAATTCTTGCAACAAAATTGCTAATTAAAAAGAAATTATTATATTCTGAGACTAGTAAAACAGTATTAATGTTCCAAAAATGTTGATGGCAAGTTGATTTAACTTTCTATCTGCATTTAATTTACAAATTAAATTGACATTTCCTGACTAGTTCTATACTTTAGAACAGAAAATGATCAAAGAGATTAAACTTTTCAAAGAAATTTCATTCTTATGAATGTAGACAACAAAAGGTCAGAAGAACAGGCTAGGTTATTTAGCAGGGGGGCAGAATAATTATTTTTATAAAAAATATTTGGGGAGGAGGAGGGGAAATGTTGCAGTTACTAACATGATGCTTGAGAAAAATTGTTTTAAAAGATTTTTTTCTTGCAACATGACTAATATGGAAATGTTTTGTATGATTTCACATGTATAATTGATATCATATTGTTTGCCTTCTCAGTGAATAGGGGAAAAGCTGGAGAGGGAAAGAATTTGGAACTCAAAATTGTCTTTACAAAAAATGAAAATTAAGTAATTAAAATTAGCAAGACAAAGTAACAAGGTAACACCAACAAGGTAAGGGCTGTTTTGTTAATCCTGCTCATGATCATACCCAACTACAATTTTTTCCTTTTAGAGATGAAGTTTTACTCTATCTGTAAAAGCTAAATCAAGTGGTACGTCTATTAACAACAGAGAGATGAGGTTTTCTATACAAAGGTCAAAAAAGCCAAGATTCATTGAAGAAGCTTTTGTAGACGGGAAGAGTGACAGTAATGTTCTCTGTTGACTTAGTGGTAGATTATTACAGAGAAATAAAGGGAAAGGACTCTCTGACGTGGGAAGGAGGTCTAATGAGCAAATGCCTTGTTTCTAGGAGACTGAAGAAATGAGAAGAAAAAAAAGGAGGAAAGATTAAGATTCCAGAACAAATGAAGTGAAACCTGGATTTTAGAAGCAAATTATGAACTGAGTTTAAGAAACTTGTACTTTTAAATATAGATAAGGCAATCTTATCTATATAAGATCTACAAGGAATTTAAGTGATCTGGAAATGAGAATATTTCACGTCTTGTGTGAGTTATTCATAAAATAGCTTTTTGGGCAAGCAAACATTTTGCATTTGAACATGGCCAGCCCATCAGACTTGAGCTCTCTGAAGCAGAGTTTGAATGCTTGGCAGTTTAGTTTGAGAAAGGACCTCATTGTCTGGTACCTTATCCTGCCAGGTGATCTTCAGAATTTTCCTAAGACAAATCAAATGGAAGCAATTCAATTTCCTGGCATGGTGCTAGTACGCTGTCCAGGTTTCACAGGCATACAACAATGAAGTCAGCACAATGATTCTGTAGACCTTCAGTTTGGTAGTCTGTCTGATACCTCTTCTCTCCCATGCTTTCCTTCTTTAGAACCTCCCAAACACTGACCTAGCTCTGGCAATGCCTGCATCAACCTCACTGTCAATGTGTACATCCCTGGAAAGTACACTACCAAGGTAAGTGAACTTATCCACAGCATTCAAAACTGCTCCATTTGCTGAAACCAGCAGCTCCACATATGGATAGAGCACCTGTGTTTTCTTGGTGTTAAGTGTTGGGACCAAACCAGCAAAAGCAGCAGAGAACTGATCCATACTTCATTGCATCACAGCATCAGAGGCTGCATTGAGTGCAATTATCTGCAAATAGGAAATCATGCACCAATACTTCCTCCATTTTGCTCCTGGCTTGCAGCTTTTTCAAGTTGAAGAATTTACCATCAATGCAGTAGTACAGCTTAGTAGGTATCTGAACCCAAGTTTGAACTCAAATCTTCTTGGCTTAAGGCCCAGAGCTCTATCTACTACGCTACCAGTTGCCTCTAAAAATCTTCACAGCCATATTTATAAAGGAAATATATAAGGGAAAGTGACAAAAGGTGAATCAGAGTTCTTTTCCTAAACACTGATTTTTGCTAACATTAAAAAAAAAATTTCTTACAAGCAGTAGTCATAGCAGGAAGGCCTAAAGTTACTGGTGTACTGCAAACCTGACTTTATGTTAAGAAGTTGCATAGTGGAATGAAAGGAGTGCTAGACTTGGATACAAAAAGTATCTGGGTTTGAATCCTGCCTCTAGGTGACCACAGACAAGCCTCCTAAACTTGGGGTGTTTATTTACTCATCTACAAAAAGAAGGGCAAGAGTTCTACCCTGTGGAGAACTTGGCCCACAAGGTTCTTTGAGCTTCTAAGGAGATAATGTATGTAAAGCACTTTGTAAACTTTTAAATGTATATAAATATTATTAAGGAAAAAAAGAATAAAATGAATAGTAAACACATGGGTAATGAATTTCAGTGTTAATTAAAAAGTAAGTGGGTGGGTCTATGGCAGTTTAATGTTTTCTGGAGTGTCAAGATGCTACACAACAGGTACTGGGAAAAGAAAAGTTACCTCGGGACAGAAGACAGATATTAAAAAGTGAGACAATGGAGCTAAGAGAGGAAGAGAGGGTGCTCAGGGACACGGGAAAATATTAACATGAATAGGCCAATGGGTCAGCCAATGAATGAATGAGACAATATAACAAAAAAATAGGCCTGAGAGTTCAGAGGACACTCATTTAAAGAAAGATGATGAGGATGAGGTTCAGCGTGAACAGTAATGATAAACTAAAGAATTTTTTTAGGGTACTTAATGTTTGGAAAATGTGGCAGGCAAACACAATCTGCATGATTTTCTGATGCTGAGATGCAACAAAGTATGGATTGATTTTGTGCTGCCTGTGAAACTTTGGTCTCTGGAGACCAAGATCTAGGTTATTCTAATAAAGTTTACATAGATTTCTGTTGTGTCTCCTATTCTGGACCAAAAGAAAGAAACATACAAATTATTTTCCACATATTCTTGGTGAAAAACAGCAGTTTAAGAAATTAATATTAAAGGCAACGTAATCTAATACAAAACTCTTGTCCAACTTTTTTAATGATACTAAACTGCACAAAGTAAGCATCTACTTTGTGATGTCATGGATAATTGTGGAAAAAAAATAGGAATACTAATATTATTTTTCCTAGTGTAAACTGGGCTTAAGAAAGAAAAACAGTCAGATTTTGATTTAACTGAACTATCATCTTAATATCGTACAACAAATGTTTGCAATAGATCCTTAGAAAGCAGGTTATCAGAGATCAGGGCTGACACTAAAATCAGAAATGAAATCAGAGAAGTTCTCCTAAGGCAGCAGGAGTGAGTCTTAAAGTCTAAGAAAGGGGGTAAAATTTAGGAGGAAGATCCAGGACACCTAGAACAGGAGAAAGAAGTGGCCAAAACAACCCCCAGGATCCAGCCAAGATCAAAACTAGTATTTAAGTAGTTAACTAGAACCAGAAACCAATGTGAGCCACACGTAACTTTACAGATTAAAAAGACAAACACAGAAAGGTAAATGCTGAATTATTAAGATCTTTAGGCTACCTCTATAGCTCTCTTTGCAACTTAATGGACTGACTGCATGGGTGAGTTTAAAAGGTTATTCAATGCTTACCTCATGGATGAGCAGACAGGGTTCGCACTTAGCAGATATTTGATGTACTTATGTAAATATTTCCTGTCCTCTTCCCCTCAATTAGGTTGAAATAAAATAGTACCTTTTGTGACCCCCAAAAATATTACTTCCACATAGACTCTAACCAAGTAATAGTTGTATTTAAATAGAAATAAGACCTAATATATAAATACTGACATGGCAGCATGGGATACAATAGATAGAGCACTCGGCCTGGAACCACGAGTGAATTCAAATTCAACTTCAGACATTTACTAACTGGATGACCTAGGCAACTCACTTAACCTTGTTTGCCTCAGTTTCCTCATCTGCAAAATGAGCTGGAAAAAAAAATAGGAAATCACTCCAATATATTTGCCAATAAAACCCGAAACAGGAGTCACAAAGAGTAAGACATAACTGAAAAACAACAAAGATAAACACGGATCACTTAATGATAAAGATGTTAGTTCAAAAGAACTCTGTCATGATATTCCTTAGATCCAAAATATATTCATGAAAGCTAATTTAGAAAGACATATTCTATGTACTAAATGGAAAAAGTAACATCACCATCAAACAAAATACTTTTCTCAAGCCCAATTCTGTTCCATTAACAGGTCTACATTAAGGAAAAAAACTTTCAACAATAAGCAAGTGGAGGCTCTATGGGAAGACAGGCACATTAATGTACTATATAGATGGAGCAGTGAATCCATCCAACTACTGTGGGAAACAATTAAAACTGTTTTGGGGAAAAAAGTCAGTGAAGTGTTTCTACTATTTGAATCAAAGATCCCACTACTGGGCATATACTCCTAAGAGGATCACAAGAAGAAAGCCAGATCCATATAGACCAAATATTTACAGTAGCACTTTTGGTGGTACTCACGGAGGGGAAATGGCTAAACAAATAGCGGTACATGAATTTAACAAGATACTAATGCTTTGTGAGAAGTGAAAATAAGGAACTCTGAAAAATTTGGGAAGATGTAAAGTCAAACCAGAAATATAATATGTGAAAGGAATAAAATGATGTAAATGCAAACACCACCAAAAAGCAGGTACACCCTTAACTAAGTAAATGGCCCTGAGAGATGGGAGGTGTGAGACACTCCAAGAGTCAGTGGGTACCCTTCGTCCTTCAGTTTTACTTAACTCTCTCCCTCAATGATTCTTTGTTACAGGAAATGGCTTACTTTGGATATACTCAGAAATGACTGATATAAAAAACAAAGGCACTGATAATTTAATTTTAATTGTAAATATATGTAACAATCTATAACAACATATAACTACATGTATGTATATATATTAGATATACATAAAACATTAATTTAAAGTATAAGTATTTTTTTTTTTAAATTTTAAACCAACTACTAAAGGAGTAGTTACAGGCTGCAATGCAGGAAACATAAATTAAAGTGAATAAATAATTTACCAGGGAAGAAATTCAATCAGCTTCCATTTTTGATGAAAGATGTAAATATTTTTCACGGGTTTTTTGCAGCTATTACAAATAATATGGTTATAGACACAATTTGGTTGATACTGAGGTCATTTTCATACCACAGGGAGTTGTATCACTTTGCAAAAGTGATTCAGGAGGGAACACAAAGAATTGTTGGTATATGTATAAGTAAATTTAGACAAGGCTTGCAGGCAATCAAAAATGGGAAGCAGATGAGAGAAAGTATTCTTGCAAAGTCAGTCAAACTGGAGAATGGAATGGATAAAAAAAAGTAATGTGGAAGGGGGAAGTGGGAAAGATCGAAGAAAAAAAGACAAAAAAAAAATCAGTCTTCAGCAAGCTTCCCCCTAAGAGTCCTATCTTAAGTTAAATGTCCCAAAACTTAGTTTACAAAACAAATAAGCAGCAGTTAGAATTACAAAACAAAAAAGCCTCCCATCAACCAGACTCAGGTCGTTTCCTAGACAAAGACTCAAGGCCTGACTTAGAAGAAAGGAAGGTGAAAAGATGCAGCAGGTTTGAGAAAGAAAAAACGCTCCACGTTTACAGATTTAAAATCTAACCCTTCCAAACCCTCACAGGTAAGGTCTAGGGCATTCTAAAAGATGAAGCATAAGCTAATGTTCTCTAACAGTAAAAAGATGCCAAAGAAATGTTTTCTCTTGCAGAAAATTAAAATATAATTTTGACAGTGAAAATGTTACAAAAATCATGAACACCAGACATGCAAACACCAAGTAAAAGGTCTGAAGGCATCATGCAAGTCTGAAAGGAATAGCAGTGATTTTTAGCACTAATCTGAGATTTTTATTTTTTAAATAACAAAATAAGGTTTTTTCCTAAAAAATTGTTGTTTTATGTAAATTCAATTTTGACCATGAATAAAATGACAAATCTTAGTTTAAAAATCCTAAGACATAAATATTCCTAAGAAGCTTCTGAAAACCTGAATTAGGCCTGTCAATACTGCAAAAGTAAAGAAGATGACATTTTTAGTTTTAGAACAACAGTCTTGTCAGGACAAGAAAGAATTCAATTTGACAGAAACCATAGAAACATATCTAGTAAAGAAAAAAAAATACTGAGATTGTCACCTAGAAAACTTAAGAAAACAGTCTAGTATTTGGAGAGGAACAGGTTACCCATCTCCGACCCTGAGACTTCTTGGGACTCTCCTATTGTCACTGGGTCAGAGGAGTTTCCAGTGAGAATTCTATTCAAAGACTTCAATGACACTTGGCCAAACCCCCGTTACCACACCATACAGTACGTCATATGAGCGTGTATTTAGAGCCAGGACAAGGCAGATTCACTCTCAGAGATGTTAAGTCACTGAGGCTGGATTAGTATGGTTCTGAGGGACACACACCAAATACAAAGTCATAGAGTACAACAGACACGGGATGAAAGTGAAAACGTCTGTTTCCAAATTAGAAAGTATACGTCTTCTTACTTTCTAGAAAAAGAGTAAAAAAGAAATATTAAGATCCATAATGGTGCTTACTATTATCCAGAAGCATTTCAAAAAATGTTATTTTCCCTGATTAGCTCATGGCTGACTGAAGTATCAGAATATTTAAAGTCTCCGTCTTCTATTACTACGAAGTTAATACTGACACTGACAAGGAAGCTGAGATTCATATTTGAGGAGGAGTATTTCCAGGGAGTAACAGCTTGACTGCCCTGATATTTTACCCTAAAATAGCAGCACGTCCTATAGACGACTAAAAGACAGTATGGAATAGTGGACAGAGTATTTGATCAGGAGGCACAAAGATCCAGTTTCCTCATCTATATGTTGGAATGAACACTTGTCACCTATTTCAGAGGGCTGCGAGGCTCAAAGGAGGCCACAGAAAGGGTGTTTCAAATGCTAGAGTGCTACAAGCATACCAGTTATTATTGTTAGAATAATAGGAAAAGACAGATTTAAGACAAAAACGGGGGTGATTATTTAACAAAAACACTTTCACTTGATAAATAAGGACACCAAGTTTTGTTACATAGCAAGCTGTCCTGCAGTTAAAACATAATTCAATTTGTAAATAATGCACAGTTGTTCAGGATGTATTCTGCGTAACGTAAGGGGTACTGGCATTAAGATTACTTTTCAACAGAACATTCTTAGGTAAGACAAAAGGGGTATGTCCCATGTAAAAAATAGAAGCATGTGCACATGTGAATGGATACGTATGTATAATTATATACACCTATACATGCAGTCCTCAATTTCCAAACATTTAGAAATGATCATTTTGACCCTAAATCCTCTAATCCATACGAACAAATGCCTACTACTAGATCCTTTGCCCTCCTACACTACTTGTATGTTGTGGACTTTTTTGGACAGACACTTCTCCCTCTCTTTCATCTTTCTCTCTGTCTCTCCAACGTCCCACATTGCCTAAGAATTACCTAATCCTTACAGACCACTCAACTGAGTCCTCTACTCCATTATCTTCACAGCCAGATTTCAGAGAGCCTTATGTTTCAGAACTCAGGTTGGTTTTAAAGAATTTGGGAGTTTAAGTCTACTAATACTATTTCGGCAACATTACAGGCTAAATAAATAGGCTTCTGCGTGCTGCTTTTAGAATTTAACTGTGAATTACAGCAGCACTTCTATAAGAATCAATCCATGGCTATTTATTTAAATACATACATGCCAGGTGCTAGTGATACCATGATCTACCTCCCTCATTCCCAACCCCAAATAATCCCTGCCCTCAATTAGTTTATAGTACATTCTCCTGGGAGGAAACAATATGTACTATTCTAGTCTATGTACTAAACAGCCTGCTTACAAGATGAATTTCTGTAAAGCTGTCAGTTTGTAAATCTGAAGAGTGTGTCGAGAACAGCAAATGATTCTGGCAGAGAACACATCCTTTTGCGAAGTATAAAGACGGGGCTTTTACGTGGGCAACGAGATTGTGTAGGGTTTCCTGCATTCCAAGGTAGCATACTATGTTTATATTTATATGTGCCAAGCACTTACCAAGTATTCCCCCCTGCTTTCCATTACTGGCCCTCAACACTGCTGAAGTTGACTATGCTGGTCCTCATTTTATCCATTATTCTGAAAACTTAACCACAAGCTTTGCAGTTATTCAGGTTATTAGGGACTATACAATACAATTCTGTGACAAAATTTACAAACCTTATAGGTGTTAAGGCTCCATTTTCTTACAAGTTCTAATTTCTCCATTGCAGGGTTTTTCGTTTCATCCGCTAAAATAACCGGCCCACTTTTTTGCTGCGTTCTCTGGCTGCCTACATGATGACAACAAAATGCATGTAAACATAAAAAGGAAAACTCCAACATTGATACAGTTTTATTCAAATGACTAAACTATGAAAAAATAATTTTCTATAAAGGCCTAAAATGTGTTGAAATCTATGAAACTGTTCCACTTGAGAAGTAACTCCTGTTCCACATACGAGTAGCTCAGTAACGCCCAAAAGCATTCCAAACAGGTTCTGATGCAAATTTTGTATGTTGGTTGGACAAGAATATATAAATTACAATCTCACTCATAAACACCATTACTTTATATCTAAATGCCAAATCCTCCTCTCCCAGCTTACCCTCAACCACTTACTTTCTTTGTGTTTTGCTTTGTAAGTTTTAGCATACAGAAAAAAAACTGAGAATAATTTTTTACTATCAAGGGATGAACACTAGTTCTGGGCCTATAATTAATCAGTTTTTTCTTACTGAATTACCTTGGGACAGGTCACTTAATGTCTTGAATCTATTTCCTCATTTCTGATATAAGAGGGCTGGCCTGTATTATTTCTAATGTCCCTTTTGGGCCTTATATTCAAAGAATCTCTGAAAATTTAAATAGTCACTAACATTCTTCATTATCCACAACAAATGCTGTAGTTGAAATTACTATCTAGTCAAACACCTTTAGCTGAGGGGAACAGGCAATAAACAGTAAAAGACACAAAAAAGTGAAAACAGAACCTTGGGATTCGGCACGAAGCACCGATAATAAATAACTCTTTAATCCAGTATTCTCACACAAAAATTTTAAAATGAAGGAATTTTATACACAAAGATACGTACATTCCCCAGGTCTACAATGGTAACTGCAAACAGAGACTAAGAAAATAAAAACCATTGACCCTCATCCATCCCATTTCCACTACAAAATTATCCAAGAGTTAAAGAGGAAATGACTTAACCACAAAAGCAGGATAAAGCTGCAAAGTTGGGGACAAACAGATTCTAGGGAGAAACAAATTTTCCAGAAGTAAGCAAGGAAGTTACAAACTAGCACAACATTTCACATATTTTACCTTAGGACAAGGTAAAATGTCCAATTCATTAGCTCATCCTACTGATGACAGAAAAGCCAGAAAGATGTAGTAAGTACAGAAAGCACAAATTACTTCCATAAAGGTGTTAGAAAGTGGCAGTCCTCAAAAAAGCAGGAATCATACACACATACCCCTAACAATGCAAGAAAAATGATTATAAACAGTAGGGAATTAGTGAAGCTTTAGCAGCAGCAAAGAGGGTCTTAGCCAGTCAGTGCTGGGAATACCTGCAGGGCCAATTAAATCCCTTCCTGGTTCAGCCATTCGGCTAGCTGCAGCATTGCTAGGAGGTATAACAGAAGACATAGGTGGTGCTGGGGAACCTGAAAAGGGCATATACACCGAACTGTAAAAATCCATTTTTTTTCTTAAAATACACTTTACATTTTCAATTATTAAACAGAAATTGTTTTCACTGACAAATGAGTTTCCCTCTGAATTGGGATAGGCTAAAATGAGAATGAAAACATGAAGTTAAGAGCTGAAATCCTTGGTGAGAGTCCATCAACCGGAAAGCTAATAGACTGAATGCCCATAAACATTTTCTTCCAATTGCTGGGCAAATTTTAATAAATTCTATATATATGTGTATTTTTGTGTATAACATATATGTGTGTATAGTTGCCTTTCAAAGTTTTGTTGTTACCAGCAGACAGTCATCTTTATTTGGATAGTTCATGAAGACATTTTAAAGGTGACTATGCTGTCATTAGAATTAAATCTAAGCTCTTTAAACCATCAGTCCCTAGTGGTTTACTTAGGTCCTAACAGATTACTTTGCAGGGGAAAACTGAAATTCACACACACATATACACACAAATAAAAAATCTGAAAAAAATGCAGCCTGATTTAGTGGCTCCCTAGCCACACTGGAGTCAGAAAGACCTGAACTCAAGTGTCAGTGCTCCAGGCAGCTTTTCTAAGACTGAGTTACAGTTGCCTATCTGTATTTGTAGGGTTTCCTCACAGGGCTTTCATTTTGCAAATGAAAACCCTGGTCTAGTAGTTTAAAAAATCTTCAAACCATATCTCCTGTTTTTACAAATCATAAAGAAATATATAAATATCTTTAGTCTAAAAGGCTACAAAAGTAACTATACTATAAATTTTGATTCTGAACAACTATACCTGCCTTATGCATATAGAGGGTGGAGAAAGCTGGGAAGACATTCTTCCAACATACTACCCTATAAGTTTGACTAAGTGCTAGAAGTTCCCACAGAGGAAGCAAGGATTCTTTGTCTACTTGCTCGGTGCTCTGTGGAGAGCAGAGTTCAACTCTTCAGAAGGATTATCTTCCTTCCAGTTACAGGCGTTGATGCCATCCGTATGTATAAGTCATCTGCAAACAAAAGGCCTTACCATCTTCCAGGGGCTTCCTTTTCCTTTCAGACTCTGTAGCAAACACCTTTGCCATCCCCATTCTATAGTTTACGCGACTCTTCGCGGATAGTCCGCAAAGGGGGGCAGAAAGTTGCTGCTCTGACAGAAAACAACTGCATCACATTCCTCAACATACGCTGAGATGAGCCAATGGACAGAGTGCCAGGAAGACCTGGGTTCACATACAGCCTCGGGTGCTCACAAGCATGTGACCCCTGGGCATTTCACTAAATCACCTTTTTTGCCTCAGTTTCCCTATCTGTAAAATGGGGATAAAAACAGTACCCACCTTCCAGGGCTGTTGTGGGGATCAAATGAGATTATAAATGTGCAGCGCTTAGAACAGTGCCCGGCACATGGCAAACTACGCAAACATTCGCTGTTCAATTGGGAACTATGCCCAAAGGGCTGCAAAACTGTGCGTACCCTCTGACCCAGCAATATCACGTCCAGGACTGTATCCCAAAGAGATCATAGAAACAGGAAAGGGTTCCACCCACCTACCCACACACACACGCACACACCCGCTCTCTTTGTGGTGGCCAAGAACTGGAAATCGAGGGGATGCCCATCAACTGGGGAACGGCTGAACAAGTGTGGTATATGAATGTAATGGAATACTATTGTGCTATAAGAAATGATGAGCAGGAAGACTTCAGAGAGGCCTGGAGAGACTTATATGAACTGATGAGCAGAACCAGGAGAACATTATACACAGTAACAGCCACAGTGTGCAAGGACTGTTTCTAATAGACTTAGCCCTTTCACAGCAAAGCAAGGACTTAAAAATTTCCAAAGGAGTCTTGAGGCAAAATGTCATCCATATCCAGAGAAAGAATTATAGAACTGGAATGCACAATGAGGCAGACTATCTTCTCTTTTGTTATGTTTTGTTTTGGTTTTTCCTCATGGTTTCTCCCATTCGTTTCAATTCTTCTATGCAACACGACTAAGGTGAAAATGTGTTTAATAAGAACGTATGTGTAGAACCCACATAACATTGCATGTCATCTTGAGGAGGGAGGGAGAGAAAATTTAAAACATATGGAAGTGACTGTTGAAATCTGAAAACAAATTAATAAAAAAAAAATATTTGCTGTTATTCTATGTGGTCTAATTGAAGGGCCCACTTGGCACCGCGGTACAATGTAAAGGAAACTGGCTCAGGAGTCCAAGAACCAGTGATCGAGTCCTTCCTCTGAAGCTTGCTGCCTATGTGGTTGTCACATAACCTCCTGGGGCCTAGGCTTCCTCACCTAAAAAGTACTTGCATTGCCTACCTCACAAGGTTATTGTGAGAAAAGTGCTTTGTAAGTCTGAAGGCGATACGTGGGACATGAAGTCCAGAAAGTCCATCTGTGATGGACCATGGAGTCACAGCTGGAAAGGACCTTTGAAGCAATGTCACCCAACTTTCACACTTTACATGAGGAAACTTCTTTTAAGGAATCTTCTAGGATTTTAATACATACGTAAGTGATACCTTGCTAAAACTTTTAATGTTGCATTTTGCTCTACTGAATCAAATGACTTTTTAAAAATGTTCAACCAAGATAATGGTGAAATTAAGAAATTTACATTTAGATGGAATCTACCAATACAATGGAATTTTCAATTTCAGTAAATTCAGTAAAAAGTGTTTAAAAAGGCATACCTAAATCAGTCACTTCACTAAATTGTGTTTTTCCCCTAAATATTTAAAAACACAGGGCTGAGGGGATCTCAGATAAATCAAACCAACCAACCTTATCAATATCTGATAAAGAATCAAGGCCATGAGGGTCTAATGGGTTACAAGCAAAGCTATCATAAACAGTAATATAGCCACACCAGAATATAAGTCCTCAACTCTAAGTTTCATTGTTCTTTCCACTAAATACAATATTGAAAAAAAAATTATTGATGGAAATTTCAGACTAGAAGGATGAATAATCATGCATAAATGCCACCTTAAGACAACCTTTAAACTAGTCATGACAAAAGTTAAATGCTATTATAGCTTCAAAATGCAGATTTTCAGGTTTCTTGAATGTCCACAGTAACAATGCCCTGTCGGTTCTATGGAGGAAAAAAACTCACAAAAAGATTACTCTTGTGATCCCTGTAAACAGCACTGTCACTCCCTAAGGTGTCTGTAACATAGCAGCCTGCTCATGTGCTCAGGGGAGTGGAGATCATCTTTTGGTCAGCTGCTCCCTCAGCAGCCTCTCAGGTCTCTCCCTATCTGGAGACAGACACACTCAAACACTCCAAACTCCTCCATTGCCCATCCAAACCAAACATGACAAAACGCACACAGTTATCCAGGACCATGGAGAATGAATAAGTGAAACATGATGTCACATGCATGGGCTACATCCTGTGGCTTCGGAACATTTTAATCTCAAATTAACTAACAATAAAATCAATTTCACTTTACCTTGAACACCTGCAAATCAGGAATCTAACTTCTAGCAAAATACTCAGTATAACAAATTTTTACAACATACTTCTGAGGGATTTGTGGAGTTTTTAAAAACTAAAAGTTGTACTTAGAGGTAGCTGTGTTTACTTGATTCCACAGCCTTCCTTAGTAGCCTGAAACCTTGGCTGATCCTAGCGTGCTCCCTCCAGAGAGAGCTTGTCTGGACACAGTTGTTTGACACTGTCTCCCCCATCAGACTGTGAACTCTTTGACAGCAGGGAATGCTCTTTACATGTCCCTGTCAGTGCTTAGCACAGTGTGTGGCACATAGGAGGCACCTAATAAATATTTACTCACTGGCACTCTCTTATCAAGAAACTGAAAATTTCCGTTAGAATTTTAGTTCAATTTCTTCAACGTTTTGTCTTTTGCAGAAAGAAACCTGCCACCGTTAGCCTAATAACCAACAGCCCTACTTGGAAGTCAGTTACTAAGCCACCTGTCAGTGTCCTCAAAGGCCAACAGCTCTTAATTGCTGTATCATTTTTCCTATTTCCAAATCCTTGAGTTGTTGCTGCTGCTTTTCTTTGGTGAGACCAACCACTCCATCCTTCAGTGTGGATACAAAAATTAAGTACAACGCCAGGGCGGGCTTCAACAATTCTAATTATGGTAGAATGACTGCTTCCCTTTTAATATGTTCCTGGAGCACATTCATTTTTTTGTTTGAAGTATTTTTTTTTCAAAATCCAAAGTAACTCTGATTTCTTTTTATAATATTTATTAAAACTTAAGTTATTTGGTTGTTTCTACATTTTAAAAAGCAATGGTCAGATTTTTTCATGACATTATTTTACACTGCTCCACTTTTTAAAGAAAGACATGCAACCAATTTGTGTCAGTTAAAAAAGTGCTTCATTCAAAATGCTAACAAATAACAGCAAAATATTTTTCATGTCTACTTTGTTAAGCAACCTTAAAAATATATGGAGCTCTTTAGGCAAAGAAGACTTATGACTACCAGCTGCTCATTCACAATCTTTTTACCATCAATTTTTCTCCAGACAGAGTTCTATAAAATAGAATATTAAGAACTTTTAACTACATGCGCCTAACATTATTTTGGAACAGTAAGAACTAAAGGGAAGATGGCGGAGTAGAAAGACTCACCTATGCTAGGTCCGAACCCACAGCCCATAGATTTCCTGTAAAAAGAACTCCTGACAAATTCTGGAGCAGTGGAAGCCACGCAGCAACACAGTGAAGGAGATTTCCGTTGCAGAGAGCCCTGAAGAACCGACCGCAAAGGTACCCTGGACACAGGAGAGGAGTCCTGCCCGGCCGAGCGCTCCCCTCCCCCGGCCCCGGCCGCAGAGCTCTGCCCGACCACGCGGCACTGAGAGGAGCCAGCAGAGCCCAGCGGGCGGCAGGGACCTGGATCTCCGGGCGGCCGTGAAGGTCCCTCCACACACAGACGCACAGGTCAGTGAGAGGGACGGGCTGAGAGGGGAGCGGGGGATCTCCGGGACTCGGACCCCCTGGGAAGCGGCCGCTGCGGCAGAGGCTGAGGCAGCTTGGCCAGAGACTCCCAGAGCGGGCTGGAGCTCCACCCCAGCTCCACTACAAAGGATCTCTGTATAAACCCCCTGAGGGAACTGAGC
>CM053772.1:155632000-155724025 GCA_028658325.1 Potorous gilbertii
TTTAAAAAAAAAAAAAAAAAAAAAAAAAAGAACTAAAGGAAGGTGATGTCATGTTAAAATTGAGATAATATTATATGAGCTTATTTTAAATATTTACTGGCAGGAGATGCTATGAAGAGATATGTTTTATAACTTCTTCTGATTAAAGTGATATGTATTAGGATTATAAAAATATAAAAACTTTACCTGTAGGAAGATGTTAACTTACAAACAAAGGTATAAAAAGATTTTTAAAAAGTGTGACAGATTGCAACATTCCATTAGATGTTGTCTCTGGAGTAGGCGTTGTTTCATTCTCATACTTTGATCATTAGCAGCTGGCACAGTGTCCAGTATGTGAAAAAAGAGTACCTACTGACTGACTGTTATGAGATAACCATTCTAGCCAAATTTGGAGAGTTTCATTAGGCAATTCATAAAGGCTATCTTTCTTAAGGGTCTTATGATTTACATCAGGCAGGACTCAGACCTGCCAAATCAGGGATCCTTAAATGTTCCATGTCATTAAATCTGTGATGACTCAGATACCATTAACAGAATTCTGGAAAAAGGAATTCGGTTCCACAGTTTTGCTGTAAACTGTTAGTAATGAATTAAAAGTATTCCGAAAATTCAAAAATAGTTGAGAAAAATATTCTTTACTACATTAGAAATAATATTAAAAGAGCCGTATATCTCTCCCCTTAACCCCCATCCATCACAAAGATGCATATAAGTATGTGTACCCTTAATCAATTACCTTAAAATGTAAAGGAAATCCACATATGTACAAACCAAACCAAATGTACAGCCTCAGAGCTCTGGAAAACTCTCTAACACTGTTAGGTTGCACAAAAAGTGCTAACCTGCATTAGTAGAGGGAGTTTCTTCACCTAATAGCCCTCCATATCAGTGAAATCATAGTTCCAATCCCTCTGTTTTGGGGGAAAAAAAATCCTTAGCATGCCCTCAATCTCTGAAAAAATGATTTCAGTGCTGATACCGTAGTGCAATGATTATGCTCTTAATTAAAGGTTACAAAACAAATTTTCAAAGTTATATGAAAACATGTCCAAAGAAACTGTTGTGATATGAAGAATATTATTAAAGATCATTTTGATCATCTGAGGATTACACTGATGGTTATTTAATACTGGTTTGTTAATAGTTAAAAGCATTTGAGACATTAATAAAATGTAAGTTATTAATTAGGGGAGTTTAGGTAATTAAGAAAAGGGGCAGCGGGGGAGGGGGAGAAGAACTCTTACCTTGAAATGGTCCTGCTTCAATGACCCCCTCTTTGGTGCTGTCAAAGCCATGAGATGTAATTTGGGTTTCCGACAGACCAAGTCCAGCTGGTAATGAACGCTTCAAATCCTTAGTAATGTTGGAATAAAAGGGAAAATCCATGTAAAAATCACACAATACATAATGTTTAGGCATGACTGTATTATCTTAATCATATCTTAAGCTAGTCTTTCTCTTTGCGCTGCCTGGAATCTGTTTATGGTGTCACAGAATTCTAATGTGATGCAGAAGCAGCATAATGATGAGAGAGGCTTCCTAATGTTCCACAGGCTTCAAAGAACAAATCATTTCCTTATTTATTAACTAAACGACCTGGGGATATTAAAAAAGTGTATTTTCAAACTTATAACATGCTGACTTCAGGCAAATGGCAAAAAAGGTGAAATTAGGATGAACAAGGAGGAAATTATTTCCCAGCTAATGTTCAAGAATGGCCAAAATGTCCTATATTATCCTTGAGCTAATGCTTGAGAAAAATTAAAACACCACAAAACATTCTTTTGAAATGTTAAATGTTTCCCTAGTGAAATACTGTCAATGAATTAGACTGGTTACACGTGAAGTTCACATAACCATGGATGTTTTTTTCTCTTTTGTTTTATACTGAATACTAAACATTGGATAAAATACGTATCACTCATCTCTGCATATCACCAATAAAATAAAATGAAGGCAACCTAAGACGCTCATTATCATTCTCCAAATGAGCAGATCTTGCTGCAAAAGCAGGGGGGAAATACATTCTAAACAGAATTCATTCTCAAAATCAAGTAATAGACTAGCCCACTCCTAACAAATGCTTTGTGACTTACAGATAAAAATGCCTAAAATAATGAGGACTCAAAACATCGTCAACAAATACAACGCCATCTTTATCAACGCCAGCCTAAACACACATTTCTCATTCCCCTTTAAGGTAAAAAACTGCCTCATTTGTATATCGATCTAAAACAAGCACATTGTAACAGTTAATTCCATAGTCCCTAACAGGACACACACTGTAATGTAAGCATTATGTCCAGGACAAGTCTAACTTCTTTCTGATCAGTTACCTTGATTTGTTTTTACTTAGAAACAGGAGAAGAGGACAAAAAAGGATCAAGATGGATGAACAAATTAACTTAGTGATAAATTGTAATTGTGAGCAGATCTTTGTCGGCCTTCAGATTTGGCCATTAAGGACAAAGAAGTGCTGTATTCATTTATTCAACAGGTATTTATTAAAAGTTTGCCCCGCCTATGATGTTTCTTATACTTTAGATCAAACACTGTTTTCTGTAAAGATATAATTTAATTTTTTAAATGTCCAAAAAAAGATATTTCTCAATTCTGAAACCCAAATGGATCACCTCTCTCCCTCTGGCAATGGGAAGCACATCACTGGTTTTCTCCAACGGTGCTTGGCCGCTGCATCTAGAAGAATTCTCGAGTCTTTGAAGTTTTTTTCTCAAAGTTGAGGCAACAAGGTGCAGCAGTGGAAAGAATGCAGGTGGGAAGATCTGAATTCAAATTTAGCCCTAGACACTGTCTGACTCTGGGCAAGTCACAACTTCTGTTTGCTTCATTTCCTTAACTGCCAATGGGGATAACAGCACCTACTCACGGGGCTGTCGTGAAGGGTAGGTGCCACCTAAATGCTTGTTCTCTTTCCCTTTCCTTCCTTGTCCTCACAATGCTGCTACTGTGTAAACTCTTCTCCTGGTTCTGCTCGCTTCACTCTGCATCAGTTCATGTGAGCTTCCCCAGATTTCTCCAAAACTAACCCTAACAGCACAGGAATGGCCCCTTGCATTTATAAACCTAGTAATTTGTTCAGTCATTCCCAACCAATGGGGACCTCCACAGCTGCCAGTTCTTTGCCACCACAACGAAAGAGTAGTTCTATATTTTGTACATATGGTTCCTTTTTTGATATTCCTGGGCTAGTTCATCTTTGGCCTCTTAAACCTCTAACATGCACAGCAGAATATTTGGCCAATTGCTGAGAGAGGAAAAACTTGGTATGTATTAATTGTAGTCTATATGAGATTATATATACATTCACACAGAAAAGCACACACAATCAACGGCAGAAAAACAGAAAACAACATGCATAATCATTATGTCACAGGCCTTCAGAGAAGGGAAACATTCAGTTACAGATGGTGTTAACTAAGAAGGACTTGAAGGTGATGGCTCTCAAGTTATCTTCCAAGACGCAGGGATTTAGAATGGGAAGATGACCGCGGGAGGAGAGGGTACTCCAGACTGGGACTGCAGCGTGTTGAGGGAAGGATGGTAGAAGAGAAAGCAAGATAAGTAAAGAAGAGATAGAAATCACCATGTTATATACCGAAGAGAGCTGACTCTGCTAACATGAACAGACGCTCTGTGTTCCAAACCAATGAGAAGTAAGGTTGAATGGAAAAGGCAAGGATGCTTTACGGATGACCTAGAATGCTAAGGAGAGTTTGGGTTTAACACAAAAAGCAACATGTAGATATTATGAGTTACTAGGCAAGCTAATCACATGGATAAAGTAGCGCTCCCCTCTCCCCCAACCCCTGTGGGGATTTACCCAGCAATATGTATAAATAAATAGCTAAAGCATTTATCAAGTTCTGTGTCAGGCATAGTGCCAAGTGCTGAGAATGCAAATAATCAAAGCAAAAATTAAGACAGCCCTCAAGAAGCTTCTCTATTCTAACATGAGAAGATGACAAATAAAAGGAAGCTGGAAAGCATGGAGGTGGTGAGGGAGGAAATATGGGGAACTCCAGGGACCAAGGTGAGCATGGCTAACTCAAGCACCTCCTCAAGGACCTCACCACTCAGAGAAGGTGGCTGCAAGAGGGTGGAGCCGTCTTTCAGGGTAGTAAGGCTGATAAGGAAAACATGGAGAAGCGCCTAGAAACTGAAGCCAACTAGAAAGCTACTGCAGTCATTCAGGGATGAGGAGCTACCTGCCTGAATGGCCATACTGTATCCTGTCCTGCAGGTACACCATAAGGATTAGGGCAATCACCAGGCCTGGAAAGATAGCAGGGGTTTGAACTGAATACAAAACAAGAAGAGTCCAAAAGTCAGGCCAGGTTGGTATCAGATTTCTTTAGAGCTCCAACATCAAAGGGATAGGTGCAAAGAGAAAATCCATTTACAGAAGCAGAGATTCAGGTTGGGAGGTCAATACTGAAAGAACAGGCAACATAGAGGGTGTTTAGGAAACTGACTTTATCTGATTCAAGCTGCCTATTCATAGAGAAAACCAAGAGTAAGAAATATAGTTTGTATTACAGTTAGCATATGTTCTGGAGGCAAAAGGAAATCAAGTTAGTAGTAACACAATTTGGCCAACCATCCTAGTGGTATAGCATGGGAAATGCCATTTCAAAGTTTGGTCTGTGTATTTCTCTCTGCCTGATGGTCTGGGAGGTGATGGATCTATTGCAGAAAACTAAGTCTTCACCTGAAGGACCATGAATATAGTTAGGGATCCAGAGTTGATATGAGGAAACGTGGTCAGAAAATTCTGCATCATCAAAAGAAGATGAAAAGGTTGACTCTAGTTCCAGGGAGAAGATTGGAGTCGTTAAAATAGCTTTATGATTTTCCAAGGCATTCAAGACTGAAAGCCATGGCACTATAATGGTCAAGTATTAGGAAAGACTAGTCACAAGCAGAGCAAACTTCCTGATCCTGAAGGGGGTATTAAAAAGGAAAAAAAAAAGGAAAAGAACTTGAATCTAAAACGGGGGGTAGGGGGAGGGGAAGAGGAAGATTTGGAAGAGGAAAAGTGTTCATCAATCGGGCAATGGCTGGACAAGCTATGGTACAAGAATGTAACAGAATGTTCCTGCATTGTAGAAATGATGAAAAGGAAGATTTTGAGTCAAGTGGGCAGATCTAGGATAACAAGTTTTTTGAGGATAACAACATTTAAATGAAAAACTCTGAAAGACAAAGAACTCAGTTCAAAAGTTTGTCTCTCCAGACAACCTATGATGAAGTGTATTGTCCACCTCCTAAAAGAGAGGTAATGTGATTTGTTCAGCTTGACTATGCTATTTGTTGTAAGGCTTTCCCCGCTTCTTTCTCTCAGTGTTTAACTGCAGGGAGAGAGACCTTTTGTGGCTTAAGTAACAGTTACTGCTCAGACTATTACTAGTGAGCAGAGCCATACAGACACAAATCAGTCAGATAAATTATCAGATAAGACAGCCTATCACCTTATCAAAGTCAGTCAACAAGACAATAATTAGTATAAGAATTCAGAGAAGGCAAAGACTGTTAGTTGGAATCAGAAAGCATCACTTTACCTCAGCTGAGCTGGGGCTTGAACAGAGGTACAAACATACAGAGGGAACATTTCAATTTTTGGAAGTTTAGGGGATAACTGTGGAAGAGAGAAGGAAAAGCCTAAATAAAGCCTTGAAGATAAAGAATGGTGCTCAGGAACACCTCAGAGCTCAAATGTGAAAGATCAGGGACAGAGGGAGATCATGGTGGACAGGTAATCAAGGAATAGGAAGGCATTCCAAGTTTTCAGCAAGAGTAACAAATATGTATTTGATGTTTTAGAAACACTAACCTGGGAAAGACTGGAGGCAGAGATTTATTTACTAAGCAGTTACAGAAGAAAATTAGCTATTAGTTGACAGAAGCCTTCACAATTCTGTTAACTTCCTCCATCTTTATTCCACCACAATCACACACTGGGAAGGTCAGATGACTGACCAAACCATGACCCACAAGTATTCTATTTACATAATCAAAACTTCTGAAATTTCTCTCTAACTATAATCTCCAACTCCATTCGCCATGTCATCATCCTTCTAAATGTATTTTTTCATCCTCACCATCAATACCAGTCCCTTCACCCTTCGGTGCTTTATGAAGATTGTTACAGCTCTGGCGATACCTTCCTCCATTCCCAAACTGGACTTTAAACAGTTAATTGAACTTTCTATTGTCTTCCACTGTGGACTCTCTTGTACCCTAGACAGCTAGGTGACTATGTGGCTAGAGGGGTGGGTCAGGAATCAGGAAGACCTGAGTTCAAATCCAGCCTCAGATACTTCTTGGCTGTGTGATCATGGGCAAAGCACCTAACCTCTGTCTGCTTCAGTTTCCTCAACGGTAAAATAGGGGTAAGGATGACAATATCTCCCTTTCAGAGCTGTGGTGAGGACTGAATGAGATATCTGTAAAGCGTTTAGCACAGTGCCTGGCACAAAGGAGGAACCTAATAAATGCCTGTTTCTCCTCCCACTTCCTCCTACTTTCCTTCCTTCTATACCTCTCTAGTATGTGTTTGCATGTATCTGCAGCAGAATCTGAATCTAGTTCTTCCTAATTCCCAAACTGGCCCTCTGTCCACTACTTCACAAGGCCTATAAACAGTTAAAATAACTGAGAATATTTAGCCTGGGGAAGAGAAGACTGATAGGTGAGGACACAACCACTGTCTTCAAATAAATACTATTTTCTTTATGAAACCTTCACTGACCCCAGCCACTCAATTAGGACTAATTAAGTTTTCTACTAAACAATCCCCGTCTTCAAGAAGTTCAAAGTCCAACGGAGGAGATACGCAAACAACTCCATACAAAAAAGCTACATACAGGATAAACTGGGGGTAATCTTGGAGGAAAGTCATTAGCATTAAGGAGACTGAGGAAAGGCTTCTTGCAGAAGCTGGGACTTTAATACTTGAAGGAAGCCAGGCAAGCTAGGAGGCAGAGAGATGAAAAGGGAAAGCATTTCAAGCACAGAAACACCAGGAATCAGGAGATGGAATGTTTCATGTAAGGAAGTCAGCACCACTAGAAGGAAGGAAGATGCAAGAGGGTAAAAAAGGTAGGAAGGAGCCCGGTCATGAAGGCCTTAAACACAGAGGATTTTGTATTTGATCCTGGAGAAACCTGGAGCTTACTGAGGGAAGGGAGGGGTGTCTGTGTGGGTGGTACCAGCAGACTTGCATTTCAGGACGGTCGATTTAAGAGCTAAGTGGATGATGGACTGGAAGACCAATGGCTAGGTCACTACAACAGTCCAGTTCTGAGGTGAGAAGGATGGCTGCAGCATCCAGAGGGGAGACATGGGCTTGGGACTTTAGGCAGCCAAGAAGACAGAATAAGCAGGAAATTGCTGTCACTCTCCCTTATCGACCTCTGATAAAAACAGAAAACGGCACCTTAGGAAAAACCCTGGAATAGCAGAGTCAACAGAAAGACAGCAGGGAAGCCCATCTTTTAATGGAAGAAATTTGGAGGTTAAACTTTTGGTAAGAAAGGTCCATCATACTTGGGTAAAAGGGGCATGCATTCCAGGATAGAAAGCATCCCAGCAACAAGCCCCACCTCAGCAAACCGGTGGGGGATGCTGAGCCCCAGAAAGGAGAAGAGACAAACACCAGGACCCCCTCATGCCCCAGCATACCCAAGGGAACCCTTAGACTCCAGATCGGAAAACCACCATGTGAGCCAATGCAACCAACACAGTCCAGGGCAAACAGGTATGTTCCAATGGTTGGACCCCCACATGGCTCAGTGTGGTCCCAAGGAAATGCAGAAAAATCCCACCTGGCCCTAGTGCATGCCAGATACCACCACTAGAACTCCAGCTTAACACCAGGTAAGCTGGGAGACCCCTACAGCCTCCAGCTGTCAGCATCTGAGGCCCCAGCACACAAAGATAGTGACCAGGCCTCTGGACCCCAGCACAAGTTTGGGACAGTGCCCCTCTGCACCCCAGAAGCAGAGCTCAACTTTAAAAGTCAGGAAATAGGCAGACAAGATGAGCAAAAAGCAAAAAAGAACACTGATCAAAGATGGTTTCTATGGGGAGTGGGAAGATTGAAATGCAAACTCAGAAGAGAAAAATGTCAATATGCCTACCTCTGAAACCTCAAAAAGGTATATGAATTGGTCTCAAGTTCAAAAAAGCTTGGAAGAACTCAAAAAATGATTTTAAAACAGTCCTTACCACCTGTTTTTGTCAAACAGCAGAGGGAGAAGAGAAACTGAGGAAAGAAATGAGAGGTATGCAAGAGAGAGTCAACAGCTTGGAAAAGGAGAAAGAAAAATGGACTGAAGAAAATAACTTCTCAAAAAAATCATAACAGGTCAAATGGAAAAGGAGGTACAAAAACTAACTGAAAAAAAATTCCTTAAAAATTAGAATTGGTTAAGTGGAAGCTAATGATTCTATGAGAATCAAGAACCAGCAAATAAAAGAGTGAAAAAAATAGAAAAAAATGGAAAACACCTCACTGGAAAAATAACTGTCCTGGAAAATAGACACAGGAATGCTAATTTAGAATTACTGGTCAAATAAGCAGTCACTGGAAATCTCATGCCATTTAACTTCATAAGGCTGTTATGAGCAAAGCTGTTTGTAAACCTCGAGAACCATATAAATGTGAACTATTAATAAGGACAATAAATTCACAACTAAAGGGCTGAGCCAGTGATCTCACTGGCATAGGGAACTCCTAGATGAAGAACCTCCCCCCACCAGGGCAGACTGATACCTTTTTTGAAACTTAGAGTATTGAAGAATTGCTAAGAGCACCGAGAGGTCCAATTGTCCAGAGTTACAAAGCCAAGATGTGCCAGAGACGGGACCTGAACTCAGACCTTCTGCTATACCACTATGCTACATTTTCTTAATAATAAAACAATTTTCATATTATTTATAATGAAATAAAGTAGTGTAGAAACAGAAAAGAAAAAGAATTATTGGTCAACTTGAAACTCATGATCCAAAAAAGAAAAAAAAAAGCCTGGATAGCATCTTTCAAGAAATTATTAAGGAAAACCAAATAGTCATTAAAAGAATCCACCAAATGATGACTCCAAGGAATACTGCAACTACATTCCAGAATTATCAGTTCAAGGAGAAAATACTACAGGAAGTCGGAAAGAAACAATTTAAATACTTAATTTAAATACTATGGAAAGACATTACCTAGCTTCTACATTAAAGGATTGGAGGGCTTGGAATACAATATTCTAGAAAGCAAATATCTTGGATTACAACTAAGAATCAACTACCCTGCAAAACTGAGCATAATCTTTCAGGGGAGGTGATGGACATTCAATGAAATAGGGAAATTCCAAATTTTCTTGATGAAAAAAACCGAGCTGAATAGAAAATTGATCTACAAATACAAAGACTCAAGAAAACATAAAAGGGTATACAGAAAAGAGGAAAAAAGCCATGACATTCAACGAGGTTAAACAGTTTACATCCCTACATAGGCAGATGACACTTGTAACTCTTGAGAACGCTATCTTTATTACAACATTTAGAAAGGGTATACATAGACAGAGTATTGGTATAAGCTGAATTGGATGTGATGATAAAAAAAATTAAGAGGTTTAAAGAAAGGGATTGTACCGGGAAAAGGGGAAGGGAGGAGGCAGAAAAGGGTAAATTATGTCACATGAAGAGGTGCAAAGACCCATTACAGTAGTAGAGGGAAAGAAGGAAGGGACATGAGCATTGCTTGAACCTTTCATCAGATTTGGCTCCAAGAAAGAATAACGTGTACTCAGTTAAGTGTAGAAATCTAGCACACCCTACAGGAAGTAGGAGGGAAAAGGACAAAAACAGGGAGGGGGTGGGTAGAAGGGAGGGCAGACTGAGGGAGGTGGTGCTCAGTAGCAAAACACTAATGAGGAGGAAAAGGGAGACAGGAGAGAGAAAAGCATAAAAAAAGGGGGAAACAGGATGGAGAGAAAGACACGGTGAGTAATCATGACAGTCAATTTGAGTGGGAGGAACTATCCCATACAACAGGAATGGAGAGCAGAGTGGATTGAAAACCATAATCCTACCTACAATCTGCTGTTTACAAGAAACACATACGAAGCAGACGGATATACACAGAGTAAAGTACTTTAGCTGAATAAAGTAAAAAAAGCCAGGTTAGCAATCCTGATCTCATTCAAAGCAAAAGTGAAAACAGATCTAATTAAAAGAGATACTACAAAACTACATACTGCTGAAAGGCACCCTAGACAATGAGGTAATATATCATTACTAAACATATATGCACCAAGTATATATGGCATCCAAATTCTTAGAGAAGTTAACTGAGTTACAGGAAGAAAAAGACTGCAAAACTATACTACTGGGGGACCTCAAATCAGAACTAGATGAATCTATGTACAAAATAAACAAGAAAGAAGTTAAGGAGGTGGACAGATTTTAGAAAAGTTAGATATGGGAAGACCTCTGGAGAAAACCGAATAGGGAGAGAAAGGAACAGAACTTTTCCTCAATGTGTCATTCAATTTAGACTGTAGCAAGATATCTGTTTAGATTGATCATGGGTAAGTATTTTTTTTTCTTTTCTTCCCTACTTAAGCAATTTGATTACCAGCTACATCTAACTTTTGGACTCTTAAATGAATAATACCTGTCTTTCTAACCTTTCAAAGCCCTAAAGGTTCTATTGCTTACCAAGGGAGAGAAAGTAGGCCTTAATGTTCCAACATGTGAGTCTGGCAGTTTTATGTTTCATGGGAGGTATATGTGTTTCACAAACAATTACTGTCTGGCATAAGGGTTCCTATGAAAGGAGGGTTGCTCTTGGTTCTAAATAAATGTCTTCCATTTCAAAGACAAAGGGAATCTTTAGGTCTGAGGTACTTCAGACTGCTATATAGGTTAAAAAAGTCAAATTATTTAGTCTGTGCCCCAAACAACCCTTTTGAGTTTTCTACAAATATTTGAGAGAAAGAACCTTTGAAAGAACCTTTACATGGTTCTTGATTTTCCAGCTCCACAAGCTCCTTGCTAAGTCACACAGGACATTAATCTCAAAAGTTTTGCAATGAGCAATTATAAATTATAACAGAGCATAGCAAACAATGAGAAAACTATCACTAGTCATGAATGTTTCTACTACAGTTATCTGAAGGTATAACCAGAGTTAGTTGCTAATAATAGGCCAGAAATATTTTGCATATATGAAGCGAATTTGTTATAATCAATAAAAATGCAAGAAAAAGCCAACATTTTCTAATTCTAAAAATTATTCATCCTCTCGACTCCACCCTAAAAAATTCAGAAAACTTTTTAGAAAAAATATGCTAGCTTACTATTCAGAATTATGTAAAATGAAAAATGGATTAACTAGTAAGACTGAGATAAAAATTAATATTTATATACAATTTCTGGGCTTCTATATTATCTATTTAAAAAAACAAAAGCAACTCTACAAATTCAAACAGCATAACTATCAGCACATAAATAAGTGTGTTAAATAACAGCTAGAGAGAGTTCTTCCTTCCCATCCACTTTCTCTACCTAGTGATCTCCCAGTAGGACTTCTGACAGTTATTTCCACAGCAACTGAAAGTAGAAAACACACTTGGAATTTGACTGAAAAGGTCAAGAACAAGAAGCCAGACTTTTAGGGAGTAAGTCCTTTCAAACAAACATTAGAAAAAAAAAAGATCACTTAAAAGGGACTAAACAAAACTGTTCTGTATCTTTAATACTCTGGTTATTCTGCAGTCAAATGTAATTAACATGCAGAATCAAGGAGTAGGCTACTTCTGGTAAAAACTACAAAAGTTGTACAAAGTCTAGAATTTAAAATTCCAAGTAAATGTCAAAACTACGAAGAGAATGACCTAACATAGGCTATTGTCCTCATCAGAGACACAACACTATCACTGTCATGTACTTCTAGATCCCATACTTTCACGTACACTCTGGATAGTCTGATTTTAAAAAGTAGTGGTAGTTGAGAGATGAGGATAGATCTAAGAGCAGGGAGCAGATGTAGATTAGTATTTATTACGCATACACTATGTAATTATCACATCAGACGACAGAATAAAAAACAATGTAGACTATATATAGGCACCCAGTTATTTTCTCATTAGGGGCCCAGAACTAATTTTGGCTCCTACAGGTACATTATTTCCACTCCAAATACTAAATCACCAAAATTTAATATCATCAGAGAAGCGTCAACAAGATTAAACGAGGCAGACCTCTTGGTACTAAGAGTATTTTTAAAAACATCACCTGCAGCAATGTTATACAAGTAATGGCTGTAAATAATTCTTTTATATACTTACTCTAAAATACATTTAAATATAATTCTTCATTTTTATCATAGTCTCACCAGGCATTAAATTCTACTCACATACTAGATATTTAAAAGACTTAATCAACTCTGTAAAAAAAAAAAAACAAACAACTTGAGTACTAATCCCTGAAACAAAATACTAACTTTTTATGGCTAGTAAATGTAGATACACAACTATAATTCTAATATTTATAAAGCATTTAGTACAACTTTTTAACGTATTATTTTCCAGATTAATCAAGTTAATTACAACATGATAGCTTTGGGGATAGATTCTAAATATATTTTTTATCATCATCTTTTTGAAAAACATGGAATTTTCATGTTAAAAAATGGCAAGAGTTGTCTTTTTAGAGTTTGACCATTCACAACCAAAATAATTTCCACTTAACTAAGTTATATGGTAGAGAATTTTGTTCAGTTTTAAGTTCATGACAGCATACTCTGATCCATCTATGATCTCGTCAGATTACACCTGGTTCAGCGTGGGATCCCTCTACACCTTCTCATGCCATGTGTCTGGTTTATGTCCTCCCATAAATCCCTCACAGGTGACTTCACCTAACAGGCTGCAGAATCTTCTTCTAGATTTCTTGGCATTACATATATGTGAACAGAACAGATGTGTTGCCAACAGCTCTCTCTCAAAGAATCTCCTCCTGGTTATGCATGTGGTGATACGTCATTCTTGTACAATTCTGCACTCACAACATGCAGAGTACTCACACTCACCATATTCTTCTTCACTGCCTTTTGGTGACATTCAACCTTAATTCCTCACAAAAATGTAGTACCACCAAAAGAGTAATAATTTTCAGAGAGCCTTTGTTTCAGGGAAGAACTTGGGGCCATTACAAGTACTTCATGACTCCCCAAAGGTAAGTTTCCTCTTATAAATTCTGAGCCCAATTATTTGTCCAACTGCAGCATCTATCAAATAGACTGATGCGACAGTCCAATGGCTGTCCATTCAAATGAGTATCCTATTTCGTACAAAAGGGATTCTTCACCCATTTGGTTGTTCCAGTGTGTGCCTCTGCCTTGTTCTGAGGATTGATGTGACCCACACAATGCTACCCACAGAATACCATCAGAATAGAGACATCACCATTTATAGGAGTTCCAATTTCCATTTAGGCTGTATTCAGCATCCTCCAAAACAGGGGCCAACAGCTTTGGAAAGCACTTACCTCCTATTTTATGCTTCATAGGATATTAGCATTCAAAGCATCTCTGGAGCTTTATGATTTAAACACAGGTGTTAGCAATACTTGGTTGAAAAAGTTTCCAAGGAGTTAGTTAGAATCAAATACACTGTTTTATGGTAAACAAACAATAGGGAAGCGAGGTGGAACAGTGGATAGAGCACCAGGCCTGGAGTCAAGAGGACCCAAGTTCAAATCCAGCCTCAGGCTCTCACTAGCTGTGGGACCCTGCCTTACTTTCCTCATCTGCAATATAAACTGGGGAAGAAAACAGCAAACCACTCCAGGCTCTTTCCAAGAAAACCCCAAATAGGGTCATGAAGCGTTAGATATGACTGAAAGAACACCAAAACAGAACAAGGAGCGCAATGGACTCTTGTATTCACCGTACCTTTCAGTCAGACGTGTGACTGTAACAATGTGCTCTGTGGTAGAATACTGTTTGTGAAAACCCACATGTTCGAAGCAGCAATGCCCTTCGCATGACAGATTTTTCTCACAGAGATTTTTCGAGACAGAAAAGTTAACACAGAGATTAGTAGCTGACAGTTTCCAGATAGTCTTTGGAAAAACATAATTAGAAGATGACTTTTTTCAAGTGTTTATCTCTTTCAGATTATGCTAAGATTGGATTCCTCAAAGCCCTCAGAACTACACTGCTTCCGGCACTGGCCCTTCTGGGCATACACGGTCTAGTCTCGCTTTTCTCCACGTCTTCCAAGTGTCCTTTTTACTCCCTCACGAAGCACCGTCAGGGATTATGGTGATGAGTCCAAATGTGATGGTCTACTATAACTGACAGAAAAGATTTTGCTATGGAAATCTTTACAGATTTCTTCCATTTTCATTTCCTGGCTTTCCTCCTCCTAGTTTCAACCTCAAGTGATCTCAGGATTATCTGGCTTAATTAGGTCTCTCACCAACAAACTTTATGTAAACGACTTCTTGGCATTTCATGAGGCATTGACATTCATAATCTTTTACTATGACTCTGCTCAAATTCTATACACAAATTTATCTTCTAAACCAAGGCTGTACTTAGCTGCTTAACTCCTTGCTACCCCAAGAAGATCATCTGTTTATCGAGTTTTCAAAGGTCTTTTTGGTCTCCTTGTCATGGTGAACGATTTGCATTTATCTTCCTTAGAAAATGATGATAACCTATGTTTATGGCTTGTCTTTTATTACTTTTTTCCTGTTTTTCAATGTCAATAGTAAGAATGGACACACATACAGTTTCATTCCTATAATATGTCCACTCAGTTACTATACCAGGACCTAACTTCGAGAGTTCCAACAGTTACCATTTACAAATTCTGTCACTCTGGGGCTGTATTTACAGACTCATAAGGGACTCCATACATACAGGACTAAGGCCCTTTTCTGTTTCTCTTTGGTTCATGAGTTTGTCTGGGCCAAAGAATTTATCACCACATGACCAGCGTACAGGTGGTGAGTCTCCCCATATTCAACTAGGGTGATCTTCCTATAGCAGATAGAATGCCACTGGAATTATATTCAAAGCCTTTCCAGTATACTAGCACTGGAGGGAGTTTGTGTTCCACAGGCATCCTCTTCAAGAACCCAAGTAATATTCATGAAACAAGCAGGCAATAAAGCTGGACTCTGTGTAGAATGAACTAGTATACTATTAAAATATTCTAAAGACCCAAGATTTCACTTAGGTGAGCGATTCATCTACCAAGGGAGACTGCAACCAGTTTTAATAGATTCATTGAACATAAAAGAGTCAAGTATGATTCCATAAAATTAAACCATTTTGGCACAGATATCTTAGCATAGGGTCTCTAAGATTTGTTTTGGCAAAACAAGAAACAGAAATGAACCCCCTCCGGCTAACTTAGTGATAAGCTTTCTTGAACTCAGCTAGCATACTTTTCAGACAACAGGTTCTTTGCAAGGTCTTTTGCAACTTGGAAAGAATTTGTGCTCCACTAATACAGCCTTCAAGAACCCAGAGTCACCTCCAAGCTGCAAACCAGAAGAGGACTTTGGTGGAAGAACTTACCATGTTAACAGACTTTTAAAAGCATACTTTGTCAATCTAAAAGATGTTCTGACACTGGGAACATACCCAAACACCATATGACAGAGGGTATTTACCAAATATACTGGAGAGTACACATAATTGAAAACATGCAGGGCATTGTCAGCAATTCAATATTATAACTTAAAAGGTTAAGGAAAACAGTGAGATTCTCACCCTCTTACAATCTGTCTTCTGACACCACTACGGGATAAACTGTTCTCTAAAGGTCGACAACCTCTGATCCATGCAAGTGTCTTTTCTCAGCCCTGCTTCTGTTTGCTATCTCTGCAGCTTATGATGCTGTCAGCCTCCCTCTTCCTGGATGCTCTCCTCTCCCTTGGCTACAGTGACACTGCTCTACCTTGTTTTTTTTTTTACTCCTTCTGCTAGAACATCCTGCATCTCCCACTGAGTAAGCCAAGGTGTCCCCAAAAGCTCTACCCTAGGTCTCTTCTTGTTGGTGGAGTGAATGTTTTCTAAAAAGCAAATTTTAATACTTTTAAAGTAACAATTTAAGAATACCGATTACCACAGAACAGAGCTGGGATTTTAAACTTGAGTCTATGAGCTTATTTTTTTTTAAATATTCTGATAACTTTTGTTATCGTTGTTTTCCTCTGTAATCCTATATTTTTAAAATAAATTTTAAAAGAATCTGAGGAGTCCATAGGCTTCAGACTGTCAATGGAGCCCATGACACAAAAAAATGTTTAAGAACTCCTGCTGCATTGGCATCTCAAATACAACAAGTCCAAAGTGGAATTAATCATCTTCAGACGTTTCTGTTTCTGTTGGGGGCATCTCCATCCTACCTGTTGCCAGAGTATAATAAATCAATCAACGAACATGTGCCAGGAATTGTGCTAGGCACGCAGGATACACACACAAAGAACGAAACCATTTCTATTCTCAAGGAGCTTAAAGTAAACAGAACTCCAGACATGGAGTGTAAACCCCTACCTCTGACACTTTAGCTGTGTAACTGTGAATAATTCACTTAGCCTCCCCAGTCTCAATTTCTTCACCTATAAAACGGGACTAATACCTGTGGTTTCTACATGAGGTTCAAATTAAAGCTTTTATAACCCTTCAAGTGCTGTCACTTATTAAGTATTAGGTAAATTATTAGTATCTTTTACTCCTCCTTTATATCAAATCAGTGGCCGAGTCTTACCGAACCAAGCAGTTCCAGCATCTTGCCCTGTCTTTCATCCTCACAGCTACCACTGTAGTACAGGCTGTTCATCAACAGGGGGCCTGATACAGAACTGTTAATATAATTTTCTCAAAAACACACACTTCTAAATTATGCAATACTTTATCTGAAAAGTATCACCTCAAAAGGCAAATACTTGGAAGATGAAAAACTCTACCTTTTACAAAGCTCAAAGGATCATTCTCTATCCTTTTATTTTACCGGTCCTTAAAACTGCTGAAGGTATAATTAGCCATCAAACTCACCAATATTGATACCAATATGCCAATACTGAACCGATTACATGCGAAGCGCAGTGTTGGGGAGTGGCTAAAGGGAAAGGCAGCATCATAAGAACCACTTACAAAGCGGAGCCCTGACACTTGTAGCAGACATCATAATAGCATTTATTGCAGATACACGCTATGAGGTCAAAAAATACTATGCAGTTTTTCTTAAATATTTTTAAGTTTTTAAAAAGCCTGAGGAGAGGGAGGAAGAGCAGAACTATTTCCCATTTGCCTTGAATGGAAAAGAAAACTTTTAACTTTATTTAACTGCAGACTGAGATGTTATGTAACACAAATAAAAAGGTTTACTCATTTTCTTCACTCAGGCAGGAATTTGCGTTGATGGTAGCTCTGATTCTTAAGAGACCGTGGGCAGCCTCGGCACACTTGGTCTCCTGCACTTCAGGAGCACTTCGAGCTCTGTGATAGACACTGTGCCAAAGATTTTCTGAAACCATTGGGGAGCATGTATTTTGTCTTCCTGTTGCTCTTATAACCAATATTTAGCCATGAGATCTGGCCCCTGAATCATCTTCTTACATTGGTGTCAATGGCTCTTGATGAATGCCACTTTCAGTTTATCTTGACTACTGTGAGATGAACTATTTTACTGTTTTGGGCTTCATAAAGTATTTGAGGGCAGGCACTCTGCTGGGAAAGAGATGGCAGCCCTATCCACTAGACGTGCTGAGAGAGAAAAATCAAACACTTGGTTTTCCAGTCAGTGAAAGCAGATTAATGCTAACATCCCTTGAAATGGCTCCACTGCCAGCTATCCTACATCCATCTTACAAGAGGAATCCAACCTAGAAAGGTGTAAAGATGGCCAATGAGTCAGTGAATGAGAAAATATTCTTTCTGTTTGAATACTCTTCGTTACAACCTCCAAGCGACATATTTGAAAGTCTTAGAATGGGAATACAAGGGCATCACGAAAATCCTGATGAGTAAGTCAAAAAGGAAACCATGAACCAAGCAAGAATGACGCCACTGTCCCCACCTAACGTGCTCTCTCCAGTTCCACAGCTTAGGTCACAGCAGCCCCTACTGGGCAGCCCAGTAACGATCAGAGTTCGTGCAACATTGAGTCCGTGCAACCTTGTCAAAGGGCTCCACGTAAAGTTAGTAAAGCCACCACACACCGTTCAGACACCAACGAGTATACAGAAAGGGAAAACTGGTAAAAAGGAAAATTATTTAAATTTCTCCACAAATCTGGTTAAGGAAAACATCTTTAAAATTCTTTTGGTGACAACAACTTGGACTTAGTAGTTTTCACTGCCTATGACCACAACATTATGCAGTACAATTTTAATAACTGTCCTTACTCAATGAATTTGGGCCAAAGTAAAAGAGCAATATAAAAGTGTTGTCATATAGGGACATAATTACTCTCCAACTTACTGTTATTAAAGAAACAAAGTAAAATTTTGTATGACAAGATCTTGTAGACCTTAAGAATTCATTATGCAAAATAATTTAACATTTTGAATGCCTGCCTAACAATGATAAAGATAAGCTAATTTATTTTTAATTTTTTTCAACTAACAAGCATTTATTTTCTCTCCCTGCATTCCTCACGGCCATCCCCACTGAAAAAGCAAAACAAACCCCCCTCCCCTGGTAACAAATATGTATAGTCAAGCAAAACAAATTCCCACCTTAGCTGTGCCCTACCCCGCAGCAAACGAGCCAGCAAATAAGTCTTTCAAAGCTCTTTCTTGCCTTTACAATACTGTTGTTACTGTAGAAGTGGTTCTGGCTCTGGGTCTGCTCAGTTCACACAAGTCTGCCCTGGCGTCTCTGAAGTCATTCACTTCATCATTTCCTGCAGCACAATGGCATTCCGTCACATTCACATACCATGACTTGTGCAGCCATTCCTCAAACACTGGGCACGCCTCCCCAGCTTCAAATTCTTTGCCTCCACAAAAAGAGCTGCTATAAATATTTCATATAGATGTTCTTTTTCTCTTTCTTTGATCTCTGTGGGGCACAGGGATAGTAGCAGCATCACTGAGTCGAAGGGTGTGCAGAGTTTAAGGTATAGTATCACACTGCTTTCCAGAATGGCAGCTCCACCAATAGCACACCAATGTGCCTGTTTTCTTCAAGTCCATCCAACATTTGTCATTTTGTCAACTTCGCCAATCTGATGTCTGAGAGGTGAAACCCAGCACAGCTATAATTTACATTTGCCTAATTATAGATGATTTTGGAGAATTTTTTATATGGCTATTGATATTATGAATTTCTTTCCTTGAGTACTTCTTGTTCACATCCTTTGACCACTTATCAATTGAAGAATGGCTCTTAGTTTTATAAATTTGAATCTGTTTCTTACCTACCTTGGAAACAAGATCTCTATCAGAGAAATTTACTGTAGGGTTTTCTCCCCATTAATTGTTTTCCTTTTAATCTTGGATGTATTATATCTGCACAAAAACTTTTAAATTTTATGCAATCAAAATTCTCTATTTTTAATCTTTTGTGAATCTCTTTTATTCTGTCTGGTCATAAGTTCTTTCCCTATCTACAGATCTAAAAGATAATTTCTCAAAGATATCTAAAAGATAATCTCTCAAACTTATTCATGATGCGACCTTTTATATCTAAATCATGTATCCATTTGGAGCTTCCCTGGGTGTGTACACCTTGTGAGGTGTTAGTCTACACCTAATTTGGGCTAAATTGCTGCTGATTTTTCCTAGCAGTTTTTGTCAAATGGTGAGTTCTTACCTCAGTAACTGGAGTTTGGGAGTTCATTAAATAGTAGGCTACAAGCTTCATTTGCATCTCTATATTGTGTGCTCTAATCTGTTCCACTGATTGATCTCTATGGACAAAGGTCTTTTAAATAAAGGACTCCAAACTTCTGGCTGGCTGAAAGGATAGGAGGTCAGTGTGGTATGTTTGTTTATAACAGAGCAGGCAGCATTAGATACTGAAGCTTGGGTTTAGAATTCTTTTTACTTAAGGAGGTGAAGGGAAGAGACTGGCTTACTGTTGTCAAGTAGCCTTCTAGTCAGATCATGCCATAAAGTTCATAACCATTTTGGAGGGAGGGAATATGAAGAATGCATTTTTTTCTTCTACAGGATTTTACAGAGACAATTTAGGACAAGAATCTAAGGGACATGAAGAAACCAGTAAGTTCTCAAAGAAGTGCATTTATTTATTGGCTTTCATTTCTCTGGTATAGTATTCTTCATGAATAAATACCTTAATACTTTCTTATTTTATAACCAGCTAAAATTCCAGTTATCATCATACAGCAGAGAGTGTTAAGTTTGTAGTCAATACAGCCTGCTGAATCTCAGCTCTGCCAGTTATCACCAGTATGACCTGGGACAAGTCATTTTACCCATGCAAGCTACAGTTCTGTCATCCACAAAAAAAAGTGGGCTGAGCTGGATGTTCCTTAAGGTCCCCAGCAGTTCTACATCTCAAACCCTATGATCCTACCAAAAACTTCTTTATCTTCTACTTTTTTCAGTGCTGCCTAAAAGCTAACTGATAACAGTTCATCTCTTAATTCTATACATGACATATATAGAGTCGTTTTTTAAACTCAGGGTTTATCAAATTCTATGGTACACAGTATAAAGTCCTTTAGGAAACAAGTGAGTTTTCACATTGTCAAACATAAGAATGAATGAAAACCAGAGTGAAAACACTATATGTGCTCAGATTTTTAAGAGTTTGTTTCATCTGTTAAGACATTCTATGCTGACTCAGAGAGCTGAAAGTCCATATCCAGAATATGCTGTGATAAAGATACTTCAAGTCTAAAGTTTGAGGCTGAGGTGGATCTTTTTCAATATTAGTCAATACACACTACATCAGGAAATTCATCTTTTTTTAAAATGGGCACAAGGAAAGATTTTTACTTCAAACAATTGGAATCAATCCCCTAAAATTTTTAAGCAATAAAAATTTTCAAGAATCATTTCCTACTAATTGCTTTTTGGTACTATGGAAACTGATATACTTAAAAAACACTTAACTGAAGACCTAACTTTATCACGGAACAGTAATATGTACTTAACTTAAGAATGAAAGAAAATTGCCCAACGGGCTATGAAAATATGCATACCCTCTGACCGAGCAATAATGCTTCTAGGACTGTATCCTCAAGAGATCAGAAAAGTGAGAAAGGATCCCACATGTACAAAAATATTTATAGCAGCCCTCTTTGTGGTGGCCAAGAACTGGAAATCAAGGGGATGCCCATCAATTGGGGAATGACTGAACAAGCTGTGGTATATGAATGTAATGGAATACTATTGTGCTATAAGAAATGATGAACAGGAAGACTTCAGAGAAGCCTGGAAGGACTTATATAATCTGATGCTGAGTGAGAGGAGCAGAACCAGGAGAACTTTGTACACAGCAACAACCACAGTGTGTGAGAGTTTTTTCTGGTAGACTTGGAACTTCATTGCAATGCAAGGACTTAAAAAAAAATTCCCAATGGTCTTTTTAAGGCAAAATGCCTTCCACATACAGAGAAAGAACTATGGAATTAAATTGCAGAATGCAACAGATCATTTTCTTTTGTATTATGTTTTGGTTTGTTATACAATTTCTCCTATTCATTTCAATTCTTCTATACAGCATGACTATGGTGAAACTGTATTTAATAGGAATGTATATGTAGAACCTATATATAATTGTATGCCATCTTGGGCAGAGAGGGGACAGGTATGGGGGAGAGAGAGAAAAAGAAATCTAAGTTATATGGTAGTGATTGTAGAACACTGAAAATAAATAAAATTAATAAAAAATTAAAAAAAAAAGACTCACAGGCTTCATCAGACATTGCCAAATGGGTCTGTGATACACACAAGAATCTTAAGTACCTATGTTCATAAATATGCCTATGAATACTATAAAAAAAAGAATGAAAGAAAATGCTGTCTTAAATCAATTATATTTTTTAAAGGATTTCCTAAATGGGCTAAAACTACCTTTTTAGCAAAAAAAAAAAAGCATGTATGTCGTGGGGGGCAACCAGTTGTGTAACTAAATATTTCAGAAAAGTTCTTCTAGACCTCAGGAAACAAGATCATATATTTATAGTCTACTTACATATTTCACATGTTCTAAATACTCACATGAATATATCCTTAAAACTACAGAAAGAAGTATTTTATGTTCAAAGAAGTTTTTCCAACTCAGGTTAGACTTAAAACTTTGAAAGATAGAAGAATCATAAGCACAAAAGGACCCACTGGTTTCTATTTTTCACAAAGTTTATTTGTGCTGACATAATCAAGAACCCCAAGCTAGCTAGTGTAAGGCCAAGGAGGATTTGGTTGGGAACTATAGTACTGTACTAAGAGCATTTACATAAGAGACTGGAAGAGGTCGACTTCAGACAGGGCAATCTACATTGACATTTTTTTTTCACCTACAGCATCATTCTATGAACTCAAATGGATCTATGATCTTGTACTAATGTTCTCGCCAATGATAAAGACCTCAGTACAACCATAACTATTCATCCTGTACAACTCTTGTCCAGGTCTTTTCCAAAAGTCTGCCACAGGAGGCTTATTTAACATGTTGAAAAATCTTCTTGCTTCTTTCCAACATCTTGAGGATTCCTCTGGTTGTCCACCTATCACCCCTCACTCTTGCAGTGTGACTTTTTATATACTTCCTTGAAAACATCTTTTACTCCTGTCCTTCTTCAACGTTCCTCACTGGTTTTATCTGGCAGCCTGTGTATACTAGCTCTACTAGCATTATAATTCTTAGGAACAGTGTTGTTCTGGTAATAAAATGGAAATCTCAAATGGTTACTAATTTATAGCTTAATTTTGCTACATACCTAACAGAACATGGCCTTGCTCATTACATCATATTAATACTTAGAAATACTCCTTTCCCAAAAAGTATTCTTATGCTAACTTTTGTCTGTTATTTTTTACCTTGACATTTAAGGATTAACCATGATTTAGTGACTCGTTGCTTTAAAACCAAAAAATATGTCATACCCTGCTAAAGCCATGCTCATGTGCATCTTCCACTTCTCCATTGCTGGTCACTGGAATTTCTGCCGCTGAATTTTTGAGAGATTCTTGATCCATAGTAGACTCCTAAAGGAGAAAACAAATCAAGATGATATTAATATGAAATAACAAACAACAGGTAATAAACAGCCTCCATTTTTGCTGTGATTTTGCCTTTGCATTAATATTCTGCTAGTATTTCAACATGGCCATTATGTATAGATATGTGAGAGACAAGATAAGGTAAGTAGACACCTGAAGGTGTAGAGGACAGAAAAGCTTAGTGATTCTTCCCATTCTTTTGAAGATAAGGAAAACTACTTAAAAGCAAGTAACTTTCTGTAAGATGTAGTGGCAACATTGCTGTTTCCAAAGGACTCAGTGTATCTTTACGGGTCCTGCTCTTCTTACCTTCCTGTTCCTGACTTTCTAAGGCTCATGGTTCCACCTCCTCACACACAAACTCCACTGGGTCCCACTGGCCAAGTCCTTGTGTGCCCTCCTCCACAATTCCCTCCCTTCTCCATTAGCTTCTTCCCCTCCGCCTACACACATTTAAGTCCACCCCAAACACCTCACACCCTCACCCATGCTACCCATTATTCCCTTCACAACCATTGTTCCCAAAGCCAACCAACTGCCCTATCCCTTACTTACTTCTCAACAGCAAATAAATTCATGAGAATTTAAGTACTCACACTTCCTGACCATACCTAATGTCCTAAAAAAAGATGAAATTAAAAGTCTTTGCCTTCAAAGACCTTATATTTTATTAGAGTAAACAAACGTACATAAACAGACATTTGCAAAATAGCTATAAGGTAACAGGGCAAAAAGGGCCTAGGAATGGGGGTATCAAGAAAAGCTTCACGTAGAAGATGGCACATGAGCTAAGTCTTGTAAAAAACCTGGGTCTAAGAGGCTGGAGAATTCATTCCAGGCACAGGTGACAGCTTGTGTAAAATCAAAGGGAAAAAGTGAACTGGCAGGTCGCAGATGCATCACTATACTAAGCCATAGAAAGAATCAATTCTATTCTCCTTTACCCAACCTACGAATTCAGGGATACCTCAGAGTCCTGTTGAAACCTAGGATAGGCTGGGACTTTTTGCAACTGACCTGGAAAATAGATCCAGGAGAGACAATTTAAAAATTATGAGACTACCTGAAAGCCAGGATCAAAAAAAGAGCCTAGACACCATCCTTCATGAAATTAGCAAGGAAAACTCCCCTGATATTGTAGAACTGAAGGACAAAATAAATATTGAAAGAATCCACCAATCACCTCCTGAAAGAAATCTGAAAAGAAAAAGTCCTAGGAATATTGTAGCCAAATTCCAGAGTTCCCAGGTCAAGGAGAAAATATTGCAAACAGCTAGAAAGAAACAATTCAAGTATTGTGGAAATACACTTAGGATATCACAAGATCTAGCAGGGATCAAAGTGCTTGGAAAATGATATTCCAGAAGTCAAAGGAACTAGGACTAAAACCAAGAATCACCTACCCAGCAAAACTGAGTATAATACTTCAGGGGGAAAAAATGGAATTTCAATGAAATTGAGGACTTTCAAGCATTCTTGATGAAAAGACTAGAACTGAATAGAAAATCTGACTTTCAAACACAAGAATCAAGAGAAGCATGAAAAAGCAAGCAGGAAAGAGAACTCATAAGGGACTTTCTAAAGTTGAACTGTTTTATGTTCCTACATGGAAAGGTATTTGTAGCTCTTGAGCCCTTTGTCAATATTTGGGAAATACTGGGAATATTTGGGAAACACACACACACACATACAAATACAGATAGTGCACAGGGTGAGTTGAATAAGAAGGGATGATATCTAAAAAAATAAAAGGGGTAAAAGAGAGGAATATATTGGAAGGAGAAAGGGAGAAATGGAATGAGGCAAATTACCTCTCATAAAAGAGGCAAGAAAAAGCTTTTTCAATGGAGGAGAAAAGGGAGGAGGTGAGAGGGAAAAAGTGAAGCTTACTCTTTTCACATGTGGCATAAGGAGGGAATAACATGCTCACTCAATTTGCTATGAAAATCTATCTTACACTATAGGAAAGTAGGGGAGAAGGGGATAAGTGGGGTGGGTGGGAATGACAGAAGGGAGGGCAGATGGGAGGAGGGAGCAATTAGAAGTAAACACATGGGGAGAGACAAGGTCAAAAGAGAGAATAAAATAATGGGGGGGCAGGACAGGAGGGAGGGAAATATAGTTAGTCTTACACAACATGACTATTATGGAAGTCTTTAGCATAACTACACATATACAGCCTATACTGAATTGCCTGCCTTCTCAGTGGGGATGGGTGGGGAGGGAGGAAGGGAGAGAAGTGGGAGTTGACAAGTTTTAGGAATGAATGTTGAGAACTGTTTTTGCATACAGCTGGGAAATGAGAAATACAGGTAATGAGGTATAGAAATCTATCTTGTTCTACAAGAAAAGAGAGACGATGTGAGAAGGGAAGACAGGAGCATGATAGAAGAGAGGGCTCACTGAAGGAAGGGGTAATCAGAATAAGGCGTGATGGGTGGGGGGAGGGGAGAGATGGGGAAAAAATTTGGAACTCAACGTTTTGTTGGAAACTTAAAATAAATAGATTTTTAACTTTTTAACTCCTCAGAACAATCTGCTAAATCACCACAGGCGTTATTACCTCCACTTCACAAAGGACAATGAGGCTTATTAAAAACTAAGTGACTTGCCCATGATCACACAGCTGGCAAACTCCGGAGGCAGCCTTTGAATTTCTCTCTCCTGACCCCACGACCACTTGAAACCATATCTCCTAACTCATTCCGCCACACCAGGACACTGATGATATGAAATGAAAACTGATAAGGTTCAATGAATTTTTCTAGCAATTATTAACCATATTCTTCAATTGTAAGAATGTGCCTTGGCATATTAAAGCAATAGCCTAATCTAGATTTGATACATGCTGATGAAAAATAGGAAGTACATTATTAAAAGGCATACTCAAGGAGTAAAAAATCTTTTTAATAATGCAAGGAATTTACAGAGGGGAAGTCTATTTTTGCGACAACCATATGACACTACTCATGACTATACAAGTTTTGATAGCAATCCATAACATAAGCTGTCCAAAAGGAACTTGAAGTTAAATGACGAGACTTCATGACTTCATCTAATTACGAAGCATATATTCAGTACATATTTTGTTCTCTCAACTACGTTATATTTTCTTGTAAAGAATAACTAAATGTTTAAGCATTTGTCATATGAGATGGAAGGCAAACACCTGAGAGAACAAACCTAGTTAGTGTGAAAGAAAAGAAGGGAAGGAACAGGACAAGCCAGAAAAGTTTCTGTATTAACTGTTCCAACTATGGCTTGAGACAATAAAAAGAAAAAGGCAACCTGTGCTCAATGGATTATTGATTATACCTGCCAAAAAAGGGGGGAAATGTATCTTCTCCTTAGTTAAGTCTGAACCAACACTCATGGTAAAGTTCACAATAGAAAGGACACAACAATCTCTATCATGAAAACGATCTTCTGCCAAGGCTGGAACATGCTTTTTGAACAACCTGAAGAAATATAAGGAAACCAACTCTGCTTAGCCTATTTTTCAAATAATCTAAACTTGGTCAGGATACACAATGAAATAATCAATATTGAGAGGAATATCTGAGCAGAGAAGTTTGTCTTTCTATTTATATCCCCTAGTGCCTAGAAAAGTGCCTGACAGAGTAAGTACTCAAAAAACACTTGGATTGAATTGTTCATGTACCTTATTCACAAAAGTTTAGTCACAATTCGCACAACACAATGGCCTTCCCACTGCCAGGCTGATGGGCTTATTGTATATGTTTCTAAGACAACGTTCACAGCTTAAGTATTATCGTTGTCTCACCAACGCTAAGTTTTCCCACTGTAGAAGACACTTCTTCTACTTATTGTTCATACAACTTAATAATATCTAGGCCAGGCTACAGGCAAAGATTGACCAAGGCAGAGCTATGCAAAATGGACTCAACACTGAGCGTGCATGGTAACATCGGTTGTGGCTGATCAGTCAGTTATATAGGTAGTGCATGTTGAGGTGTATGGGTGTTCATGGAAGACTAGCACCTCTGGTGGGAGGGTTTGCTGAGCCCTTCTCAGGGCTGCTCATCTACCTTTGGTATCCACCTTGACCCAACTTTCAACTGTGGCTCCAAGAAGCTGCAGCATACACAGGGGCCAGACCTAGTAAACCATCTGAGTGGATGGGCAAAACCAGGCTGAAGGTAACTGGCAGGCATCAAACTTGTTGATGAGTTAGGGGCTGTCTGCAGTAAGCTTATGAAGGTTTTTCCTGGTGCAGTGGGTGAATGAGAAAATGCCATGAAAGCAGCTGGAGCAGGCATTGGGGAGTGCTTACTTAGGAGTACTTACTTGGTCAGACATCAAAGACACCAAGATCATTCACTGCACCCTGGACCACCACCAGGAGCCCTGACTTCTGCCCTGCCACTGGACTTTCATGACTCAGAAAGAGAGAGTAAGGCTGATGACTTTGTGCAACTCCACCTGACTTCCACACAATTCACACACAAGACAAGACATCACCTATTTGAAAAAGCAGGACGAACAATGGAGCTGCACAGTCACTGTACCTGTTACCGTTTAGGTTAGAAGGAAGTGAAGCTTCAGGACACAATAACGCCATCTACCCCAAAATGCTCAATGCTAATCCTGCATGATCTTCAGAATTTCTTGCTCATTCCATTTAAATCTATACCTTAGTTCATTTTCTCTTTCTACCATATCCTCAACTTTCTGATGTCCTCATTCAATTCCTAGCTCTTCCTCTTGCTACTTGTAACCCTGGGCAAACTAAAACTACTTAACCTTCCTGACCCACAAACATGAGAAACAGTACAGGACAGCAGAATTTTCCCTTGGAGTCAGAAAGACCTGGTTCGAATGATCCAAGACAATTCCAAAAGACCCATGATGAAAAACGCAGTCCACCTCTGAGAAAGAGCTGATAAACACCGAAGACTACAGCATATTAAAGCATACATTACAAAATTATTCTTTTTATTGTTTTATTTTTTTGTCTGTGCTTTCTTTTGCAACATAGCTAATATGGAATTACATTATGCATGGCTTCATATGTATAATCAATATTAAATGGCTTGCCTTCTCAAGGACTGGGAAGGAACAGAAAGGAGGGAAAATTTGAAACTCAAAATTTTTTAAAGTGATTGTTAAATTTTTTATGTGTAATTGGGAAATATTTAATGAAATAAAATTTTAATTAAAAAATATAAAAACCTAGTTTGAAATCCTGCAAATTGGAAACTCTCTGATCTTCTATTTCCTCATGAGTAAAATAGGGCTAACAGATAAGATCTCAGAGGGTTTCAATAAGTTCCAATAAGTAATAAGTGCAGAGAACTTGGTAAGTGTCAAAGCACAAACTTCAGCTAACAGTAACACAGGCAATATTCACAGCGTAAGTGCTAAGTTTGGGGCCCTGAAGCAAACACTTCTGCTACTTATTGTTGGTATCATATAATTATGTCTAATAATGTTCCTGCCCTACCCCCCACCGTGAAGACCTTATAAAGCATTCTGTAGCTGTGAAATGTGAAATGTTATAAATACAAACAAAAAGATCGATTCACTAAAAATCTATGGAGCAGCTGGGAACAGAACACTGTTCTCAGCAATGAGGAAGACACACGACTGTGATCAGATGAGATACCTGCCTTCGTGGCGTGATGGGGGAAAGGACACACACAGATCAGTGCAATGCACACAAGTATCCACCTGAGGTCTGAAGGGAAAGGTCTGCTGTTCTGTTTGGGGGGGGGATCAGGAACTCAGGGAAGTCTTCGTGGAGGAGATGACATCAGGGGTTGTTTGTTTTACTAAACTTTTATTGATGATTTTCATTTTTACATTACTTCTGAGTTGGGGTTTGAAGGATGGACAGGAAATTGGCAAGCACTGAAGGCTCAAGAGTCAACCACTACTATGCCATATACTAGAGAGAAGCAGGAAAAATGAAGTCACTCCTATACCTGAGGAGCTTTATTCCATCAAGGGGCCTAAGAATATATTTAACTACATAACAGAACAAATGCAAGGTAGTAAAACACAAACTGGTAAGGGAGGAGCCTAGCAATTGAGGGAATCAGGAAAGGGTTCCTGGAGGAAACAAATGCCTGCACGATGGCCAGCAGGGAGGCAGAAGAGTGGAGGAAGGGCATCGCAGGCCTGAGGGCTGGCAGTCAGGGTAAAAACAGAGACAGGTGGCAAGTGCCATATGGAACAGGGAGAAAGTCCTTTTAGCTGGACCTTAGAATGTGTCAGAAGGGTAGTAATATGAGAGTGGGTTGTGCAGGCTTTTAAAAACCAGTGGTGCTTCCTCCAGAGTTTATTGAAAAGGACAGTGCTACTACGGTCAGATCTGTCCTACAAAATACTGCTTTGGCAGTATGGTGAATAGATGGGAGTACTCGGGGTTCTGAAACCAGTCAGAGAGACACTGTGGCAGCTCAGGACAGATGGGAAGGGCCTAAACTCAAGTGTGGATAGGGAGAAAGGCCATTGAACAGCCCAGCTGGGCTGGAACACAGGAAGGGCACGATATGAGATAAGGAAGGAAAGGTAGAGTAGTTCAATATTAAACAAGGTGTAAAGTGCCAAGTAAAGGAATTGGAACTTTGCTAGACAAAGATTCTTCATCGACCGAATTAAATGAAGGAATGATGTATTCTAATCCATGCATAGGCAAAGGTTAGTAGTATGCAATAATTTCAGTGGGATGGTCAGAGCGAGAAAAGAGGAGACAAGACTATCTGTCAGGGAGCTGTCTCTATCACCGAGGTGTTAATAATAAGGTACTAGGCTGGCAACTGGAAAGAAGAGGGAGGGGCTCTTAGCTTTTCTTCCAAGCTCAGTGCCAACATCTGCTGCTACGGACACACCCCTGAGACAAGCTGGTCAAGACTGGAGTCAATGGATTTGGCTATACTGGGCACCCACTGACCAGGGCTGTATTCAACATCAGCAAATCCTTCACTGACTTCAATGACAGTTGATATGTTCCCCTCATGTCAAGTTCAGGGGCACTGTCTGGAAAGGTGTCAATCAATAGAAAAGCTACCTTAAAAACGTGATCCCAATAACGTTAAATGGGAAGATGCTAGGCTTCAACGTGTTGTAGAGTGCACTACTGGCATATGCAGTTTTCCAGTCATATCTGTCTCTTCATGATCCCATTTGGTATTTTCTTGGCAAAGACTCTGAGGCAGTTTATCATTTCCTTCTCTAGTTCATTTTACAGATGAGGAAACTGAGGCAAACAGGGCAAAGTGACTTGCCCAGGGTCATACAGATAGTAAGTGTCTGAGGTCAGAATTGGACAGAGGAGTCTTGCTGACTCCAAGGCCAGGGCTCTATCCACTGCACCACCCAGCTGCCCTACTGGTGTCATAACAACCTTGGGAAAGGTCAGGGCTCACTTGAAGGTTCAAACCAAAAGTACCTTCTTCTCTGTCCCTTCTGCTGATGTCCCTGTGTTTCTAACAGGAATGAATCATAAGAACTAAAATTCCTTGGACATTTTCAGTAATACCTCTGTACTGCATGGGGCCCCTGGCCAAGGTCATCTCTGACAACTCTGACATTGTGGAAGAACTCATGACTACAGTTACAACATTACTACTACAGAATACTCAGGATGGCCCTTATGGCTATATGTGACTCTTTGGGCACAGTGCTGTCTAAAACATCATCCACGCTAATGAGACGCTGAGGTCACAGACAAGGTCTTCCCAGGACGGAATGGAAGTTGAGAGGCATGTCCTTCTATGTTTCCACTTCTACGATATCTTTCATGGGCCTGATCTGCTTCTGGAGAAATCTGACAAACACGATGACACTAAGAAAGTGCTGAACAAGCATCAGAGGGGCCTTGAAGGATATCCTAGATTACAACAATGACCAAGCTGTCACCTGTATCCTTAACAGCAATGCCCACTCCTCTAACTCTGATGGTGGTCCTGGCACTGCCTTTAACGATCACCCTGCCAAGTTCACTTCCTGTAGAACAACGTGTGTGCTTAGTCTAGTACTGTGGCCACCGGATCATGTCACGATTCTGGAACCTGTTCTTTGCCATCAATAAAAACCTGGAGCATGACTATCCTCTTGTCATTTATCCACCCCAATGCTACCTATTCTTTAAAGCACAGATCAAATCCCTCTAACTGTGAAGCCTTCTCCTGACCATTCCAGCTAGAAATATTCCTCTTCTTCCAAGCATGTACCATCTGCAACACCCATTTAACACTTTAAACTTACCAACTTGTATTCTGTCCCTGGTTTACGTCATCTCTTATCTCAACTGAAAGCTCTTACAATTTATACATGTTTGCCCCATGATGCTTGGGTGGACTGCTTGATAGAGAATTATATGTATACAGAATAATTATTCTGTGTATAAAGACTAGCTCAAAATAATCCAGAACTCTAAGGGTTAGAAAGCTTTTCTCTACACCACCACGATGGGAGGAAGCTGCGGCAAGTATGATTATTCATTTCTGATAGGAGATGAAGCAGACAGAGTGAAGGGACTTGCCCAGGATGACAGCTCAGAAGGAGCAAGCCACGGCTTGCATTCAAGTCTCACCATGTTCTATAAAAGAATTTGACACAAATTGTCAGTGACTTATGTACGATGATATGGCTAAATACAGTGCAGGCCAATCTACTGTGATCACACTATGCAAACATGTACAGAAACAAAGGTCACTCCTCTGGATTCTATTGTTTCTTCTCCTAATCTATAGGATTTAATCTGCATGATTCATCATAAGCTAGGTTTTACTATCTACAGAATACTAGAAAATCCTGTTTTAACACCTACCACCTTTAACACCACTTTTCTCCGCAATTTAATGAGCCAAGTTTAGGAGAAATTCCTAGTGCACTGAGAAGTTAAATGACAGACAGTAAGTCAGAGGCAGGACTTTAACCAAAGTCTTTCTGACTCCAAGGCCAGCTCTTCATACACTAGGCCACAATGTCTCTCCCTCAAGGAATAAAAAAACAAAAGTGAGACATCGTCTTCACTCTTGAGTTTATATTCTTCTTTTCCCCATTAAAAAAACATCCTTATTAAAACCCCAAATAAAATAAGTACACATATACATGTGCAGAACAGAAGAAGGAGATTATCCATGAAACCATGCCTATGATGGAAACACACAGGAACTTACATTCTAAGAGGAGAGACAATCTAAATACACAAAGGAATGCAGCCAGGAGGGAGAGGCATCACTGAGGAAGTCACAAAGATGTTACAGAGCAGAACAGAGCAGTGCATTAAAGTACCATTTCCAGAGGCCAAAAGATGGGAGGAGACTGGCAGAGGCTGGTGAGACATCACAGAGAGCAAAGAGTCAGCTTAACGGGCTTAGCTCTTAACTAGGACCTTTGGTACTCCTGCTGGAGAGCTGGTGCAACAGCGGCAATGGAGGGTGAAGACAAGGACGCAGGGTTCCAATCAGTCTGAACACTGTCTCTAAAGACTCAAGAGTGTTTGACCTGCACAATGATTCGTCAGATAGCATATGACAAAGCAATTTTATAATAAAATATATAATAATAATATAATAAAAGAATCTTATCCAAAGGGGCTGAAGAGCTTAGAGATGTCAAGTTTTGCCAGTGATACATGTGGGACTTCATTTAACTATCTGATTCTAAATAACTGTCAGCTAATTCCAAAAGCCAGGTAACTTGAATTCCATCTTGAACACTGCAAACATCTAGCCCAGGGTCTTCCATAATAGGTCTGAGCTGGAAAGAGCCTTGTACACTACCTGTGTAGACTGGTCCTGTCTCCTTGTCTCTAAACTGAGTGACTTCAGCAACAGTTTCTAAGGTCTCTCCCAACTCTAAATATTTGTCAAGTCCAACATCTTTGCTTTACATATGGAGAAAGAAGTCCTTAGATGAGTAGAATGACTTCGTGATGGTGTCTGAACTCAAAAGCTAGGCCTGCTACTCAGGGTAGATTCTCACTAGACTCTGGTAGTCTTATGTAAGAGGTGCTGCACAGAAAGCATTTAGTCATTTGATTTTGATTGAAATATAATATAAATATTTATTTTCTTTTTTCTTGTTTTGATGAACTATAAAAAGTATAGGCATGTACTACAACTTCAACCGTTACATGCAACAGCTGACCTCAAGTATTTTACAGAGCCACAATGGGATAATATTCACTCCACATGTGACAAGAAGACCCCCAAGTCTGAGAGACAACATGGCTAAATGGTTAGGCGTCTGGTCTTAGAAGCAGTGAACTCGGTTAAAGTTTTGCTTCTGGTATATACCAGTGGCTAGATAACCACTAACCCTCCTAGGACCCACAGGCAAACTCTGAAACTACCCAAGGATCAGGTTCTTGATCTGAGAGAATTTACATGCATGCCAGGAGCTCACACCATACTAATGAAATCACAGATTTGTACAGCAACAAAAAATAAGGCTGGTACAGGGTTGGACGCCCAGAGGAAGGGTTAGATAACATGGCCCCTGAAGTCCTTTTCAGTTTTAGAGCTTTGATCTGAAAAATAATCATGAGATATTACTACTCTTGGCTATAATTTTCACACAAGAAATTAATGTTTAGAGTGCATGACTAAGTTGGACAATCTGAAGATGTTACTGAGATTGACTGAATTTTCAAAGTAAGGTAAAACAATCACCCAGTCACCTCAGAATCCTGCTCTTCTGTAGCTGGATTAGAAGCACCAAGAGTTGTGGAATCATTGCTGGGGTCAGACATACCTAAAAGTGAAACGTTTTGAGTGTTCATTAATTATTTAGGGCCCAGAAAAACTACATTAGCTCACCACGATTACGTGTCAACTTAAATATCTTCCTGAAACTCATCATTCATTGTCTGTATGTAAGAATGTATCACTTCCTAATTGTCTACCATTTGGAATACTACCTCATGATGTGGAGCTATGAAATAATTCGGAGCACAATATGTGCTGTGTGAACTGTCAAATAAAATTATTTTCTATGTCACCTCAGTAACTATTTTTTTCCTATATACAAGAACAAAAAATGATTTTAACAATTTCAGTTCTTTAAAGTATAGACATTAGTAAAAATGTCTCCAACTGAACAATGTAAATTTTATTGCAATATTATACACACATTAAGTCTCACTCTTACCAAAAATTCCAATTTGAAATACCAAAATCTATTATGAAACCAGTCTTGGGAATAGGTACTTCCCACCTCCAAGCCACCTGCAGCAGCTTCCATGGCCTGGAATTTTTAAAAGGGATTTGAGGATTACAGATCTGAGAGAAAGGTCAGGATGCAGGCAAGGAAGCAGGACAGAGACTTAGGGGAAATAAACCTGAAACTGGGCTAAGGAGAGAGCAGTGCTGGGGAAAAGGCAACAACCTGGGGCGAGGCAGCATGTGGGGAAGGATCCAAGACACAGGAGCAAGATGGGTTTTCTTCCTTCCTCCATGAAGGGACAGGCTTCAGTTTCTTTCCACGTCTTTATTCCTTCTAACCAACCCTACTGGGAACCAAGCTTGAAGGAGAGAGGCAGGGTTCCCAAAGCTGGCCACATGACTTCAGCAACCAGGATAAAAAAGGGAGGAAGCCTCTACAGGTCAAAAAAAGAGCATGGCTACCAATCCTCCAAAGAGACATTGTTGAGTTGTGTTCATATACTAGAAAATATCAGTACTTACCTATTAAATTCTACCTTCATATTAAGCAAAGACATAACTAATTTACCGTTATCGAAAGAATGAACAATGTTTAAAGAGCCTCCATAGGCTCCAGTTCTTCATCTCCAGTACGGCATATCCAAAGAGTTTATCATTTTCCCCCTAAAATCTACACCTTTTTCTAATACCCCTATTAGTATCTAGGGCACCACCATTCTTCTAGTCATTCTGGTTCACAACTTTAGAGTTATCCTTGATTCCTCAGTCTTTCTCAGTACACATAACCAAGCAGTTGCCGAATCTGGTTTCAACCTCTAAAACATCTTTCTCACATCATCATTCTTCCACATAGCTTCCAAAGTAATTTTTCCTAAAGTACACGTTTGACGATGTGATTCCCCTGCTCCCCATTGTTTCTAGAAACAAATGCGAATTCCTGTTCAGCATTTAAAGTCCTTCACAATCTGGCCCAGTCAATATTACACATTATAACCCTTCACATATTCTATAGTTGTTCTGAACCTCTAGTTTCCAAAGAATTTCCTATTTTTAATATTTATGTTAACTTTAATGCAAGTAATCTTTTCTTTCCATATTGTTATACCACAATATTTAAAAAACAAAACAAAACAGAAGGCAACCCTAATGCATTAAGTAACCCTTCTGTTAACGGCTGATAGAAATATGTGAAAAAGAATTGCACAGAAGCTGTGATACACATCAAAGTCTTCTGCTGCATATTTAAAGTCCTCCTCAATCTGGCTCCTCTCTGTCTTTCCAGAAGGATTTCACATTCCTCTCATTGCCATGAGCACCTACACTCTTGGACAAACTGGCCTACTCACTGTTCTGTGTACTAGATATTGACTCCGTCTCACATCCAGGCCTCCGTACCAGCTATCCTCTCCCTCCCCTATACCTTTCAGGCTGGGCTCAAGTGGAGCCTCCCGTAAGAAGCTTGTGCTGATCTCCGGTGATTAATATTGTCTTACTGAAAGTTTCTTTGTATATAGTCTGTATTTACTTTTTTGTTTTCCCCAGTAGAATGTAAGGGCTTGGGGGGACAGGGACTGTTTGGTTTTGGCTTTACCTTACCTAGCAGAGCCTCTGGCCCATAAAAAAGTGTTTAATAAAGTTTTGAATACCACAACCATGCTAATAAATGTGATTCCTAGTAATTCCAGTTCAAGGTGAAGGGAAACACAAAGCAATAGAGTTAGGCTCTAAGTATTTGTAACCTGGTAACAGAGAAGAAACCATATTACCTACAAAAGAAAATTGGTAAAGTTGGATAACATGAAACTGAGAATCAAAAAAATTCTCAAGTCCTTTCCACAACTGTGGGTTCTAAGTAATAAGGCCGATTATCACCTCCACTGAAATAGGGAGATCCTCAGCATGTCCCACGCTTTCCCTGTGGGAGTTCTGTTTGCCAGATCTCATGCCTCCAATCTCTTCAGACTCATCGAGATGATACGTGTTCACATATCCCCATAAGCCCTCAAGAGAGGAGATACACTGAGAACTATGCCGTCCTTGCACTTTTTAAAAAATGCTTTGTGGAAACCAAGGGCTCAGGCTGTCCATCTGCTCCATCTCTGGATCACCAGGTGACCACCTCACTTCCTTTCCATACACACACACACACCTTCAGTAAGGTCTTTATTCTACTTCTTACATGCCAATATCATGGGTCAGATAGGAGAGCCCACTCCTACCCTTTTCCATTGTCATTCCAGGTCACATATCTCGTATACTTACATCATCTTATACTTCCCCCTCAAGCCATCTGCAGTCACACAATCTGGTAGCACATCTGGAAACACATCATTAAGAGAAACAGCTTTCTATTTCAGAAACCATCCCCTCTCCTTTTAAGCCACATTAGTCCATACACATGGATTCTCAAAACTAAGTCCGAAACATTCTTCAGCATTTGCTAAAATAAAATTTTAACAAAGACTGTGCTGCTAGTACAGAAATGTTTTAACTTTTTTTTTTAGTAATGTTGATGGATGTGTGCCCCTCCAGCCTATTCCTTCTGAAACTAATATGCCCTTCATACAAATTATATTAGAACTACAAAGGCTAACCTTAGAGACCATCAGTGAAATTCCCTTATTTTTCAGATGAGGAAACTTGAAGGATGACTATTATTATATATTAAGAGATAGAGGCTGTGGTCATGGTCACTTAAGAAAGCTTGTAGGGCATAACTCTGTCATGACTATAATTTAGTGCCTACAAAGCTATTTGCCTCTGAAGCACTAATGTACATATGGTCTGATAAATTTCTATGAAATATGAATAGTCTGCAATATGAATCTCCCATCAAACACTGATGGAGCTATTTGTAACTAAACCTCCTTATTCCCAATCCATACGTGTGAAAATGAAACAAATCACATCCAACCAAGTATCACCAATCTTTTCAACGCAAAGTGCCAAGCAAATAAAATCCAACATAGATCGTCAAAAGTATCAGGGGGAAAAGTCCAATACAATTTCAGAGTTTTGTATAATTTTTTAGAACTGGCTGGAAAGGACTTGGTCCAACCCCTTCACTTCACTGATCAGGAACGGAAATGAGTCCCCGGCAGGTTACATGGCTACAGGATGATACAGGAGGCAGGACTCAGGTATCTTGGTTAATAATATTGATGACAATTAACACAAGGACCATCCACAAACATCAGTCAATGAGCTATCATAGAATTTTATTTATGTTTTAAGTTTATAGCATGTTTGATCAAACTGAACTTCAAGTGAACGGACACTATATACTATCATCCTGGGCAACAACTGTCATTAATGTAATAAAAATGGAAGAAATTCACCCACATACAGGTACAAACAAATTTTTAAAGGCCAAACATGCCTATTTTTAAAAATTCTATTGTAATAGGAAGATGTTCTTTTCAAGTTTGCAAAAACTGGTCACTAACAAGCTCCAATTTCCTTACTTTGGTACATTTTGTATAAACTCTGTCAATTAATTGCATAGGATCAGGGATCTAAATCAGAGTTCTGCTTGTTGGATTATAACACTCAGAATATGAAACTGGCTTCTAGCAGGGTTATTTCTACTTTTCCATACAGTGAGTACTGTATTTCTATTTGGTTAATCTACTTTCCATTAACAGGATTCCAAATTCTTTTGGAGCAAGCAAGGATTGATGATAGATAACATCACAGACTCTCAAAAAACAGGGTTATACTATACATTTCCACTTAATTGAACAAATATTTATTAAATAAACATTTATAAACGGTATGCAAAGCATCAAATCAGGTGCTAGGAACAAAAGGACAAAACAGTCCTTTCCCTCAAGTAGCCTCCATTATACAAGAGATTATAAATATATAAGAATATACAGATATAATATAAGAAGACAAAGTACACTAACAACTGGCAGGATTTGGGGAAAGCTTGAGGGAGGAGGAAGCACCAAAACTAAGCCTTGAAGACAAGGGTTCTAAAGAAGCAGAGATGAAGAGGACGTGTATTCTCAGTACTGGGAAAAGTTTGTGCAAATGTACTAACAGAAAACGCTGAATTTGGGTAACAGCTAGTAATTATGTTTAGCTAAGATGTAGAATATGTGAAGGGAAGTCGTGAGAGTGAAGGCTGCAACAGCTAAGTAGAAGCCGGATTATGAGAGGCCTTTACATGCCAGGATGGGGTGAATTTTATCCTACAGGAAACTGGAGGGCCACTGAAAATTTCTTAATCGGGCATGATATGATCAGACTTGGCTTAGAAAGATTACTCTGGCAGACAAATCAGAGGGGGCTAAGACCAGAAGCTATTACAAAAGACCCCACAAGAAGTGACAGAAGAACTGGATCGAGGTCTAGAAATCCCACTACGACCTAGGGAGGTTAAAAACACTTTAAGGAAAAGACGGGTCTCACATTCTACAGTTGTCTCTACAGCTTATATCCATACAGGGGTACGTTTGTCCTCCTACAGCGAAAGTGTGGCACGGTGCGGTATTGAGTTTGGAGTCAGTGGACTTCAACTCAAGGCCTAATTCTCCTATTACTGAGCTGTGTGACCTTAGGTGTGTCATTTAACTACAACAAGACTCAGTATCTTCATCTATAAAACGTGTGGGATAGACTACATGATCTCTTGAGGTCTCTTCCAGCCCTAAATCTATGCTCCAAAGGAAGAAAATACAAATAAACCTTAAACTTTTATTACAGAATAAGAATTCCTTCCCCTTTCATTTATCTGCAGAGGTTCCAAAAGAGGCAATGCTCCCCGGGTGCTAGACCAGTCTGGGGGACTGGTGGTAGCTTCAGGTGTAGTTGTTGAAAGTATAAGGAAAGAAAAAATTTTGGAAAACTGTTAAAGTCACAGTGATTACATTATTTCCAAATAAACACACAAAATGCAAGTTATAACTGATCAGTGGTCAAGTCCGATGACAGGGTCTTATCGATAAAGTGTTTGCAGGTGAATGTATCATGTATTGGTGGGAAGTCCAGTATGTATCAACAGGAATATGTGTATGTAATGACTTGTTTACAAAACATGACCTAATACTGAGTCATCAAAATTTCAATGCAGGAAAAAAAAATTACAAAATTACAACAAATAGTTAAATTTAAGATGTGCCATTTCAAAAAAAACATAAAATGTATTTTTTGAAATGACACAATTTTAAAAAAACCTTTAAAGGTTTAGAGAAAGTAGATCTGCAGGAGGTAACTGAGTACTGAGTACTACTTTTTGAAAAGGGGGCAGTAGACCAAATAAGTTTGGGAACTAAAGCATATAGAGCCTTCAATCAGCCCCAAAGTATACTAACACGTCAGGTACTTTAGCAAAGGACTGAGTATAATCTGGCATTATCAAAAGCTCATATAAAAGGCCTGATATTTCAGAAGCAGTGTAACAAACAGCTAATTAACCACTCCTCTCAATTTCTCTAATATCCCTAACAGTTGTTAGAGCCTCAGAAAGCAATGTATTTGGACCATAGTAGCTTTTCTCATCCAAGAAATTACTTCACTAAGATTTAATGGTACCTCTTCATTACAAGAAATCTGTTTCTTATGCAAACTATTCTTAAAGACATCATCCACATGTAACCCAGTGGGCTCAGATGACAAACTCCTCCTTGAGACTCTATCTTGAGTGTCTATTAAGTTCTTCACTAGTTCATCTACCTCCAGAGAAAGATCTGATGTTGTCTGAATACACACACTATTTTTTTATCAAGAAAAAAGAATGTCTTTTTTTTAAATTTTATTTGTTTTCAGTGTTCTACAATCACTTCCATATATCTTAGATTTTTTCCCCTCCCATCCCCTCCTTCTGTCTCCCTCCCCAAGACAGCATGCAATCTTATATGGGTTCTACACATCCATTCTTATTAAATACATTTTCACCTTAGTCCTGTTGCATAGAAGAATGAAAACGAAATAAAACAAAGCAAAATAAAACATAACACAAGAGAAAATGGTCTGCTTCATTCTGCAATTCAATTTCACAGTTCTTCCTCTGGACGTGGAAGGCACTTTGCCTCAAGAGTCCATTAGGAATGGAACTGTACTATTTTTTACTTCCTTTGTTTTTCTTTTCTTTTTTGCACAAAATGATTAATATGGGAATGTTTTACATGACTCACATGTATAACCTATATCAGATTGTTTACTATCTCAGGAAGGGGATGGGGAGGAAGAAGGGATAGAATTTGGAACTCAAAACTCTAAAAAAAAAAAATGAATGCTAAAAATTTTTTTTTTAATATTTAACTGGGGAAAAAATAAAATATTAAAAAATTTTTCACTAGAGACAAACGTTATACTTTTAAAAATCATGAGTATAATGTATTATCCTTTTTTGACTTGGTTACCTGTAATATGTTAACTATTATGAAATTTATAACACATGTTGCAATTATATAAATTATAATTTATATGCATATCCTATTGCTCTGTCTTTCTCTAATTACTTCTCTCTCCAGTACACAATTAGTGTAGTGATGTATTTACTACTATACTCAATTTATTTAGTTTTATTCTGTGCTCACTTATGCTGCATTTACTTCTCTTTACTTCAAGGGAAGAAAGAAGTTGAAGCCTATAGTCAATGTCAAATGTGGCAGAGGTGTCGAAGAAAAAAAAGACAGAGAAAAAGCTACTAGATAAGATTATAAGGAGGTCCTTAGAGACAGCTGCAGAGAGGATTAAAGCCAAAATAAAGTAAGTAGTTGATAAAGGACTAAAAGCAGAAAATATAGTTTCTTCTTCAAAGTACCAACTGAAGAGAAAAAAAAGAAATAGTACAAGAGCTCAAGGCGCTGGCTATGGGGAGTCTTCTTTTAAGAAAGGCATGGTAACTTCCAGTCAATATTACTGGCTTCCTAAGAGAAAGGCAGACCTCTCATCTCCCAAATACCTACTGCGCCAAGACCCTGAAGTCTGTAGCAGATCAAAACAATAATTATAAAATTCAACGAGAAACAACAGTAAACGATTTCTTACAAATTGCTTCACAAAAAGTCACTCAGAAGCCCATGGGCAAAGGGGCTTTTCCATCAAAAGGAAGGGTCGGCCTGAACTGAGAAGGAACACAAGGCCTTCAAAGATCCCTCTCTGCTGCCTGGGAAAACAAAGCCCCAAGCTGTACACCTAGGAGGCAGCCCACAGGGATGTAAGCAAACTGAGTACACCCTATAGCAGTTAGATCTGGTCAGGGCAGTGAGATCACTAAACCCTAAGGGGCTAGTGATGGCTAGAAGATCAGGCATTCCACACCTCAGAAATTGGGAGAGGCTCTAAGAGGTAAAAGTCAGCTCAAGAACTCTGAGCATTACCAACCCAAAAATTCTGCAGGGGGCAAAATCTGGCCAGTGCTCGAAGTCCCAATTTAAGAATTAAAGTTAGAGAGATGAGTAATCAAAGAAAATACTGACAAGTACAAAAAATAACTACAAATCTATGTTTGTTCAAAATGATTTCAGAAACTCCACAATAAGAGCAAAACAGAAACTAAAGGGTGGTGGGGAAAGAATCTGAATTTTTACAAGGTCCACATGAATACCTAGAAGAAATGAAGCAAGAATTTAAAAATGAAATAAAAAGTCTGGAGGAAAGAACTGGGAAGATTTAAGCACCTGAAAAAATGGTAAGTTCTTAAAAATGCTTCTTGGTTAAGACAGTTTCCAATGAAAAACTACATGGGGCTGAGTCACACTGAGTTAGAAGATTACATGACATACAACTTGCTGCCACGCAATAAGGTTCAAACAGGAAACCACCAGATCCTAGATTTAGAGCTCGAAGGAACCTCAGGATTTCTCTAGTCCAACCCCCTCATTTTACAAATGCAGATCAGAGGCCCAGAGAAGGGAGGTGACTCGCCCAAGACTCAAAGTCAGGGCTGACTCCAATTCCATGGTTCTTTCCAAGGTATCCCGCTGCCTCAGGTCCTGGAGTCTATACACCTCACATCAGAAATGAGGAAAATGAATGGTTCAAGGTCACCAAGGTACGACACGGCAGATTAATGCTGAAACATAAAACACTGTCATCTGCTGTCTCACCTGGCCCTTCTTTACGTATAAGTACAGCCCACACAATACTGCCTCAACTCAAACCTTGGTTGCTCTCTTCTCTTCCCCATGCCCTGACCTCCACAAATTCCTTAGGAAAGGTACTATATGATTTTTGTCTTTGTGTCTCCAACACTTCGCACAGTTAGTCCATAAGCATTTATTAGGCACCTATTACGGCCAGGCATTGCTAAGTACTGGGGATGCAAAGAAGACGAAAACAGTCACCATTTAATAGGGGAGACAAAATTCAAACAACCATATACAAACAAGATAAATGATACACAAGGATAAATCTGAGACAATCTTAGAGGGAAGGCACTAGCATTAAGATGAAATCAAAAAGCTTCTTTCACGGAAAATGAGATTTTCAGTTGAGATCGGAAGCCAAGATGTGGAGACGACAAGGGAAAGAATTCCAGGGATAGGAACAGTCAGAGAAAATGAAGAAGTGGAGTGTCTTGTGCAAGGAAAATAATGTCAGTAGATTAGAAAATACATGAAGGGAGTGAGGTGTAAAAAAACTGGAAAGGTAGGAAGGGCTAGGTCAAACAGATCATTTTAAATGTGAGCCAAGAGGTAAAAGGGACTCAATGTAGAAGGGTGGATATAGGAGACATGATCAGACCTGTAGTGCAGGAAGAACAGGTGAACAGATGAGTGAAGGACAGACTGCAGTGGCAAGATACTTGAGTGAGACCAACCAGCTGGCTACTACAAGAGTGAGGTGATGAGGTTCTGAACGTCAAAGGAGAGAAGGGGTAACGTGAGGGATACTAGGAATGTAGAAAAGACAGAATTTGGCGACTGATTAGACACGTGGAGTGAGAATCAGGAGTCACAGTAAGGAGCCTGGGTGACCCGGAGAATGATGGTACCTTGGTGGTGCCTTGACAGTATTAGGAAAGTGAGGAAGAAGGGGGCAGAGTAGGTGCTTAATAAATCTAAGTAAATCAACGGACTCACAATACTGCCATTAATACAATGTAACCCAATTCTACCAAAACATTATGAAACTAGATTTATATCACTAGGCCACGCCTTATAACACCTCTAAATTTAAATGTTCCTATAATTGGTTACACCTAACATTATGTCTCCTGGAACTCATTAGGATGTTTGAACCAATATGAATATATTTTCACATAAATAGATATATTTATATATAAATATAAATAAATAAATATTTAAACTCAATACATATTAGTTGACCTATTCCTAACATAAGGAAATCAGTCCAGATTTGGGAAGTGACCTTGGATTAACTATTCTCTAGTCCTGAAGAAGGGGTCTTTGTAAAACCACCTTTAACAACTCTTCCTGCTGGTCTTTGCTATCCATGTGCTGCAAGACTAAGCAAGTCAAAGGAATAAAATGGAAACACTGGCTATCATTCGATTTGGGGGGGACTAACCCTTCACTCTGATAAAACCACTGTCGTCCCACACTTTTAAAGAGACGTCAACAATAATCACGGAAGCTAGAAGTCATGGGACCCAGCTGAAAGTAAAGCAAGAGGAATCATTCTTTTCTCCTTTTCATTCCAGGCCATTAAACTGGATAATAACCTGAGGTAGGAGAATGAAACATACCCACAAAAAAACCAAGGAAAAACATGAGAAAGGAATTTTCTTGGTATGATGACGAAGCATGATTAAGAACAAGAAAATTCATGTTTCAATTGATGTTTTAAGAATTATAATGTAACAGAATAAAGAATAAAAACCTTCCAAAAAAATTAATGGATACTGCGGCAATTTGGATTTCTCTCCTTCCTCTAATTTATAGTTATGCTCATGCATCAGGTTACAATTATTCACTATTACCTGTCCTACACAATTAAGCAATTTATTACAATCTCCTACTGCAGCTCATGAATTCATGAGTCTTCTCTCTTCAAATCCTTTAAAGGCAGGGACCACGTCATACTTCTTTTCTACTTTCACAGCAACAGCACCAGGCACAACATAAGCACTGAAATAGCTACTGATTTTTCCAATAACTTTAAGAAAAATTCCATAGTTCCTCCCTCTATTTTTACATAAACTGAGAGGTTGCATACTGTGGTGAAAAGGGCCCTAGCCCTGGCATCAGGAGACCCAAATTCATCTGCCAAGCTCTGACATTTACTACTTGTGTGACAATGGGCCAGTCGTGTAATCACTGAGCCAGTTTCCTCTCTTTGTGATGGGGACGATAAATACCATCCATCCCCCAGGACTGTGTGAAGAAAGCACTTGCTAAATTGTAAAACACTAAAGCTAAATTATCTTTCTAAGGGAAACCAGCAGAGAATCTTGTTCTCGGTAGGCACTTGTTAATTTGTTGAATGCAACTCAGCAAAATAAACTTAAACATTTAATTCAGAAACTACAGGAATGTCACCTAACAGGTATGCTATAAAACCAAGTTAATAATTCCTCCTCTAATTCATATTTCTACCTTTATTTCAACTGACTTATTTCCCAAAAATTAAAAATATAACACAAAAGAACTAAATTCAACCACAAAACAGAAAAGGAAGAGTTCATTACAAAAAAAGAACCCAGCAATTTGTGGCACACAAGAAACACACTAAAAAACTAAGACATATTAAAACGGATAAGCAAATAAAATGTGTTTATACTTCAAGTAAATAAAAAATGCAGGAGCTGCGATCAGAATCTCACAATTTTATATCAAAAAGAGATAATGTCAAGAAGGCAAAAAAGGAAATTTCATTATGTTTAAAGACACCATAGATAAGGAAATGACAAGGTAAAACGAATAGGACAGCAAGACAAGAATTCCTCTTTCAGAACCTGAAAAATCTAACAGAAAGATGAATATGATAAATACAGAAAAACACCTTAAGACTTGTATGAACAAATGCAGAGTGAATTAAGTAGAGCCAAGAAAACAATCTATCAATGACAACAAAGCAATTGAAAAGGAATGCTTTGAAATCAATCATAAAGACCAGGCTTGGCCCCACGGAGACATGAGGAGAAACTTCTCCCTCCTCCTAGGCAGAGGTGGGGGGAACAAAGCAGTGGCACGCCACACTGGTTAGCTTCATTGAATTTTTTGACTCTGCAGGTCAAAATTATCTTCAAATTAATGCTAAGCCATCATTAGCCTTTTCCCCTTCTCTTTGTCTCATGAGCTTAAGCAGTTTTCCAGAGGGCACATGACCTGTGAATTAAATATATGACTGTAGACATAACGACTGAGTTAACACTTCATCTGCACACCTGTACTTTTCGGCTTACAAATAGATCTCCAGATGTGGCTGGACTTGCTGTTTTGCTTGGATTTGTCTGGTATCAAAATCAACTAACTGCTAAAGGAGATCTCCTTTTATGTGAATGCTTGGCAAAAAACACAAGTGGTGCTGAAATTTTTAGTGCAGAATAACTTTTTTGAATCTCATGCTTTATCCTGGAACCACTATGCTGACATTTGCCCTGATGGTATAAAACTAATAGTAAGTAAACTTTCTGGTGTCTCAATATGAATCAAGGCAGTGGCATCAAACGTAGTAATTGTATTCTTCACCGCCACATGCTCGAAGTAAAAAAAGTAAAAATAAAATAATAAAATAATAATAATAAAATGCCAGTTTCCCCTAAGAATGTCTTTGACAAGTAGAATCAAAATGATTAACTTTGTGAAATCTTGAGCCTTGAACACAATGCTTTTTAATATTCTGGGAGAGAGAAATGGGAAATGCACATAAGGCACTTTGACCACATACCAAGGCATGATGGCTCTCTGGAACAAAAGCATTTGTACAAGTTTAAGCTATAAGTTGAACTGCTTTGTTTATGAAACATCATTTTTACTTGAAAGAACTGACATACAAACTCAATGTATTGTTAATCAGACTCGAGTATTTATATTTGGAAAATAATTTCTCAAAAATAAAGCAAATCTGTCCCTTCAAGGAAAACAATTGACAATATATATATACATTTTTTTGCCAATGATAAATTCAAACTTTTGAGGGAAAAATTCCAACTGTGGAAAACTTACATCTACTACCCTGAGCTTGACAACTTTCCAATACTTAGAGACTTGCCTGATGAAATTGGTAGTTACTAACCAATCACAGTTAACTGATTGTTATTAACTAATCGTATTAACAAATATGTCTTTTTGATACTAGATAATGAAATGCATTCTTTGGAAGATCTGCATAATAGCGATATTTCCAAAAGAACATTGCATGATATTATAAAATCATGCATGGTATAAAAGATCCATTCAAAGGTAAGAGAGAACAATGAATTTTAATGTAACATCTGAGTATGAAAAGTTAATTGATATGGTTTCTGATTCCATATTGCAACTAATCTTTAAGAAACTGACATTGAGTTTTGGTACAGTATCTGAGAAGAATTCCATGATTACCTGAAAGGGCTATTAAAACACTGTTTCCTTTTCCAACTATATATCTGTGTGAAAGTAGATTTTCTTTATATATTTCAACCAAAACAACAGAATGTAACAGAATAAAAATATACGAAAATCCAGCTGTCTTCTATCACGCCAGACATTAAAGTGGTTTGCTAAGATGTGAAACAATGACACATCTCACTAAATTTTGCTTTGGAAAAAATTACTTTTCATAAAAATGTTACTTACACTAACTTGAAATCAGTTTATTGTTGTTAAATGAAAAAAACTAAAGATTTATCAGCTTTAATTTTTAATATAGTAATTAAAAATTATAACCCACATAAAAAGTTCTTGGGGAGTCAATTTTTAAGAAAATAAAGAGTACCCGAGAAGAAAATGTGTTAGAAACAATTAAGACGTTTTCTGTCTAGTCACATACAACAGAAGTAGGGATAATGGGAAGAAGCTGTAAAGAGATATATTTAGTTTAATATAAGAAAACATCTTCAAGATTCATATAAAAATGGAAAGGGCAGCTTTTTGTAAGAGAGTGGGTTATCCCTTGCTAAGAGTCCTCCAAGAAAGGCACATGTGCACTTACCAGGAATGCTACAGAAATAATTCTTATTCTGATATAATAGTTTGTCTAGCCCCTGGAGTCCCCTCCAATTCTGGGGAGTCCTCTCCCCACAGTCAGAAACAAAAGTAAAATTCATCTAAAGGAAGGGACAAAGGCAATAGAAAAGGCAAAGATGATATAAAAAGTGATTAACTGGTCCCTAAATAGATCTCAGCAAAGGGGATGGAGAGCTGGTGTTGGATTCAAGTACCATCTCCACGCAGATGATTCTCAGGTTTACTTGTCCAGTAAATCCCTTCTGACCTCCAATCACACACCTCTGCCTACCTACCGAACATCCCCAAATGGCTACCTCATATACATCATAGACTAAACATGCCCCAAACTGAATTCATTCTTTCCCCCCAAATTCTCCCTTCTAAATTCCTAAGTACCACACTCCCAGTCACCCAGGCTCCTAGCCTGGCTGTCATCTCCAACTCTTCACTCCATCTCATTGCACGTATATAATCAGTTGTCAATTCTTCTCTTTTCTACCTTCAGAAACTCTCTCAAATATTCCCCTTCTCTTCTCTGACAAAGATGCAGCCTCTCCCCTGGCCGGCGGGTTTGTCTCACGGACTCGTCTCCACCCCTGCTGCCCTCCAGACCACTCTCCTCTAGGCTGGAAAATGGTCTCTCCTTCAAGCACAGATCTGACTCATCCCCATTCCCAAGCCCCATTCACCCATTCAATCAACTCCTTGCAGCTTCCTGTTAGCTGCAAGATCAAATATAAAATCCTCTGCCTTTTAAAGTCCTCCATTACCTGTTCTCTTCCTACTTTTTCAGTCTTCTTCCTCGTCTTTAAAGTGAGGCCTCTAAGGTTCTTTCCTGCACCAAATCTATAATCCTTTAATATAATTCTGTTACCAAACAATCATTTCTAAATTTGGATGAATACAGCAAATTTTAAATGTTCATACATGTACCAGGAAAAAATGATTAAATATGCTACCAATATTTTATTTCATACACTATTAGTGCTACTGAAAATGTTATTTTCATGCATTTGGGGGTTACTCATATAATTAGGTATCTTCCACAATAGTTACATTTATGTAGACTTTTTCCAGCAACTAATCCCTTTAACAGGGGTGGAAAAAACTTTAATACTATGATACCAGAATCAGAGAAAATCTATGATTAAAATTAAATTTCAAATATCAATTTGGATACTTGAATCCTCTAATCTGATACGTAACAAAAGGAAAAATTAACAGAGTGAAACAAAAACTGGTCATCCAAATAACTGGAACAACTGTTATTAGTAAAATTTTACTAACTGTAAATTGATAAAAGAAAGAATATAATCACTTAGTAATTAGTAATGAAGACTATACAAAAGGAAAAATTAACAGTGAAACAAAAATTAGTCATCCAAATGACTGCAGCAACTGTTATTAGTAAAATTTTACTAACCGTAAATTGATAAAAGGAAGAACATAATCACTTATTAATTAATAATGAAGACTATAAATCATTTAGTTCAGTAATTCCCAACTGTTTTTCCAATACTGTTGGTGCTTATTAATTAGCATTCATGAATTCTATGCCCTAAATTTAAAATATTTTATTTTAAATAACAAATATATGATAAGAAAGGTACTGTTAAGTCAAAGAGTATAATTTTTCAAAAATTAAGAATTTCCAACATAGATAAAATTTAAATCCCTGGAAAGTCCTATCTATATATCCCAGGAGTAAAAACATGCCAGAAATGCTAAAAATGTACTTTCTTAAAGATAATGTGACAATATTTAAATAAACAAAGCATGAACCAAAAGGTGCAAATGACAATGACATATCATCAACATAACTAACGAAAAGTAAGAATCCCAACAACATTTAAAGTTGTAGTAATTAAAACAAAAAGAGACTCAGCCTTAAATTTTTTCATCTTACCAGTTAATCAGAAACCCAAACTAGAGAAACAAAGACCATATTAAGTTTCTTTCCAAACCTGAATATTTCATTTACTCATTCAACAAATACTGAGTTCTAATTATAAGCAAGGTAGAGTTTGGAATATGATAATGTCCAAGACAGTCCGGATTCATCACCATAAACATTTGTCCCTCCAATTAAATCCAAAGCTTCCCTTTTCTGCTAAAATAATTTCTAAATATAGCATTTTAACTAGAGATATTTGTTACATAGTCCTTAGCTGCCATTAGTTAACGGATCCCAAAAGTTGAAGACTAAAGGAATGTAAACTTAAAAATGAACAAGGCAATTAGAAATCACAGGCCAAGGCCCTTGTAAAAGTCACCTGATCATGTTCCCTGCCTTCAGGGACAAATGATCTCCATAGACTGAACTAACTCTCATTAACTATGCCAATATTTTATCACCAAGTCAAAAAGTTTATCCACATGTTCAACTAAATTCTCTCCTGTTTTTAACTTCCTTTGTGTCTCAAATGACAGGAAAAAAGATCAAATATATGAAATGTTTTTATACGACTGCCTAAAATGAATCATGCATTCTCTTAGCCTCTATATCATTAAGATTAAAAAAAGAAATCCAAAAGCTTTTAACGCTTCCCCATAGAACCAAGTTTCTATCCCTTTCATTACCTTAATCAATTTTCTAAAAATTTCCTCTAGCTTCTCAGCAAAATGTTGATAAGTGATTAACTATAAGTCAATTAGACTCACTTCTAAAAAACTGTATGGGTAGACAAATGCCCTCTTCAAAATAATAATTTGGCTGCACACATATTCCACAGATGATAACATTGTTCAAAATATAGTTAGAGCCATTTCTTCTTTTGACAGTCGAGTTCTGATCCTGCAATACATTTCTTTGAATATTCAATGACCTCTTTGACTTTAGAAAAAAGTAAAGTACAGTGAAGTGGGTGATCAAGCTGCTAATACTGTTTTAAGTTTAAAAAAAAACAGAGAGAAGGTGACTATACTGTAGAAAAACTGATAATCCCATGTGCCTCATAAACAGGTTTTGAAGGCAATTCCAAAAGAGGAATTTCCAAAATACTTTGAGTAGCACCACTGTAATAATTCAAATGTGTACTCTGATGAACACAATATTCATCTAGATGTATAAATTCTAGCATGCTTGTTAATTTTTTTTTAATCTAACTCTTTTAGAGTCATACCGTGAAATCAGGAATCGACATCTCATTTTTTACTCTTGAGCACTGTCAATAGGACTAAATCAACAGCAGTGGGAGACTCTGTTAGGACATAGAAAAAAAAAACAATAAAGAGCCTGAAGGAGAAGGGAAAAGGAATAGGGAGAGATACAGGAAGGAGGAATAGAAATATGGGAGAAAGAGGATTTTGTTGGATATGTGGGTGATGGCTACAAAAAAAACTGTCATGTTAATTACTGACATCCAAGTCATAGATCGCTTAGATAAGTTATAGAAAACACATAAAAAATTATTTATGGATCTTTATATCTCAATTTTGGGTCATCTTTTTTCTGCTCAGGTACATACAACCTGTGGTCAGTTATGGCATCTGGGGCTTTTTGTTCTCCGCCTACATACAGTCCTGTCAGTTCTTCCACCCATAACATTATACCCCATGCACCCCCAAGAGTTTTTCATTGTTTTTTTAAGTACTCTTTGAATTCATCAAGATCATTCTGAATTCTTCCTTAAAATTCAAGCTCCTACAAATCTATTACACATATTTTCCTTCCCTCGTAAATGTTGCTTGGACCTTACACTACTCCTTGAGACACTTCATGTCACTCTCCCAATTTTATTGTTTCAATATATTGTTTTATAACTAATTTGGGGTGTGGCCAACAGTATAGTGAAGATGGTCCTCGGCTAATTTCTTGATGAAAAAACACTTTTAAAAAAGAAGAGGGTCTTAAAACTCATCTAGTCCTTATCTCTTCAACTCAAGAATATGGGATACTGCCTATGGGAGACATCTCCTAAGGCAGCATACCTGAGAAACAGCAAGTTGTTGGATGGTTCTTCCTTCTGATTGGTTATGATCTACCTGGACCTTCCTGGAGCTCACACAATCTAAGTGTAATTTCTCTTCCACATGATTATGAGATGGCCAGGTGGTGTGGATTGAATGTGGAGCTGGAGGTCAAGTAAAATTGGGTTCAAAGTTTACATATGACAATTACCAACCATGTAACTATGCTTAAGGCAGTTCCTTTGAGTCTCAGTTGATTCTATTTGCGAAATGAGGATAAAATATGTGTAATGTTTATATCACATGGTTATTGAAGCTCAAATGAGATACCAAATATAAAATCCTGTGATGTCACTGATAGGATTAACCAGCATTTATTAAATGCCTTCTCAGTGCCAGGCAATGTGCTGAGTGCTGGAGATACAAAGAAAGGAAATTTTTTTTAAAATCCCTGTCCTCAAGGAGCTCATGCTCATTGTCTAATGACAGAGACAACATACAAACAATTATGTACTAACAAGACATACACAGGATAAGCTGGAGATAGTTTTGGAAGGATGGCACTGGCATTCAGAGGAATCAGAAAGGCTTCTTGCAAAAGGTAGAAGCCAGGAGGTGGAAAGAGGAGAGAAAGTCAGTTAAAAGTAAAGGAATTGGGAAATGGAATGTTTCGTGCAAGAAACAGCAAAAAGGTCAGTGTTGCTGGATCAAAGAGAATATGGAGTGCGTGGAGTGGAGAAAGAGGTTATGAAGCCTAGAAAGGAGGGAAGATGCCAGGTTATGATGGGCTTTAAAAGCCAAACAAAGGATTTTATATTTAATCTTGGAGATAACAGGTAATCATCAGAATTGACTGAACAGGGAGGGGCAAGAGGTAGGAGCTGAATAGGTCAGTCCTGAACTTTAGAGAAGTTTATGAAGAGCAGTTTGACAATCTAGTGGAGGATGGATTGGAGAGGGGGTGGGGGGAGGAGGAGGGAGACTTGAAGCTGGGAGAACAACCTGCTGGCCAAATGTGAGGTAAAGACATCATGTCCTCCAGTGTTTTCTTCTCCAAGTTCTGCATAGCCATTTCCCTTGGTACAATCTCCTTGGACATGGTTTCAAATCCCTTCATCATCCTAGTCATTTAAAATTCAGCACACAGAACTGAATATGGTATTCGGTTATCATTTAACTGGTGCAGAGGACAGTAGGACTACCATTTCCCGTCTTCTGGACACTATACTCTATCAATATAACTGATATGCAGTAGATCTGCAAGCTGCCACATTACACTGCTGATTACTGAGCCTCCAAATCAAAAAATCCCTAGGTCTTCATCCAACATACTTGTGGTTCTCTTTTATTCTATCCTCGTACATCTGATTTTTTTTAACTGAAGTGCTTGCATCTTTATTAAATACTGTATGAGACAGAAGAAAAATATTTTATAGCAATCCCTTCCTCTTTGTTTTTGTCACTTATGATTGAAGAAGAAAATTTAATTGGCCTGACCAGATATGTTTCACGAAGTTGGCAGGAGAGGACAGAATTATTCTGTTTCTGGGTTAAAAGGTCTGGTTGCTCATAACAGAAGATAAGTTTCCAAAGCAAAACATTTCAAATTTCACCTTTTTGAACTCATTCATTTATTTAATAAGTATTTATTAAGCATCTCTCATCTGCTAACGACTATGCTGGGTGGCAGAGGAGAGAGATCCTTTTTTTTTTTTTTTACATCAGTGCCTGCCCTCCAGGAGCTTATATTTTCCTCAAACACCAAACGTAATACACCAGAGTTAGCACTAAAACTCAGTTGACCAGAAAACCATCAAACACCAAATGGAAAAAGTGCAGAATAGTAAGAAAGCAGGTCAAAACGGGATGACCAAGTTTCCAAGAACATTCTGCTAACCTTCTCTAGCAAAGCAGTGCTTCCTCAATCTGGAACCACAAGAAGGCCCACAAGGGGAAATGGAAGCAGGAAGTTAAAACAGCATTTAAACTTTTATTTGAACAGTGACTTACACAAGGTGAGGTCTCACCAAGTATTCCATAACTAAAAGCACATTTCCAATCCCTTTAACACATCTCTACTAGATCTCAAGAGTATTTATTGTCTGCGGAACCACAGACAGTCATACTTAGAAAGAAACCTCAAAACCACAGACTTGGAATTAAAAAGCAAACTGAAAAATTTCTTTCTTTATGAAGGTAGTAAAATTTGGGCGTTGGGGTTGTGAAAGATCTCTGTATTTCATTCTCTTAGGTTCAAAAGAGTTCCTAGGGCCAGAAATAAGTCACTGTCAGAACCAAACAGAACAGCAAACAGCTACATCAAAGAAAAAATAACTAAGGCTTCCGAAAAAGAGGAGAAAAAACAACTTGAAGAAAGACTTCCAGGTAAAAACAGCCCCAGCCCCTATCAGAAAGGGCTATTCCATGCCATTAATTGTAGTGACCTCAAACACAAAGGGCCTGGCTTAATATAACTAACACTTACAATGCCAGTCATGAAATTAACGAATTGAAATTAACTAATGGAATGAAACTAAACTGAATGAATGAAATGCATGTTAATGAAATTAAAGCTTGTTCACACCTACACAGGTCTGAAATGAGTGGAATTCACAGGAGAGGGGGAGGGGAGAGCGCCCTGGGAGTTTGAGAAATGGTCCGGAAGGGACCGGGACTGAAGGTCCAGAGATCAAAGGTTTTCTGAGCACAAAGGCTGGACGAAGGAAGTCAATTCTTTTAAAAGTGAAAGGAAAGGAGTGCCCAGAACTGCAGGCAGAACTAAACTTGTTCCCTGGTCGTTAAAAAGGAGCGAACGAGGTCAGGAGCGAAGGCAAGCCTGGAGAAGCCCCAACCCATCGGGGCACCGGAGGGAACGTCGGGCGCGGACCGGGCACGGACGGGCTCGTCCAGCAGCGCCTGCCACACTGGAGACGCAGCCCAACCCGGGGCGCGGAGCAGGCGGGATCAAGCTGCACCCACTTTCCCCCGACTCTGGGAGCCACAAAGGAAGCCCCGACGCCAGCCCCCCTTTCCCCCGCAGCTCCCGGCCGCGCGTCCCGGGGCTGGCCGGGGCCGGAGGGGGCCCGGGGCTCTCGAGGACACGACGTGTCCCCCGCCCGCCCCGCCGCTGACCACGCCCCCGGAGCAGGGGCCGCCGCCACCGCGGCTCTCCCCACCGCCGGGTGCCCTGCCCGCGGGCGGACCGCAAAGGAAAGTGCGGGGCAGCAGCGGCCGCGGCCCGGCCCGGTTCTCCGTCCTCACGCACCTTGAGCCCGGGGGGAGGGGGGACGGGAGTCCCCGAACCACCGGCACAGCCCTCTGCCTCTCCTAGGGTCGGTCCCCCTAAGTCCCGAAGAGCCGGACCCGGAGCCGCGGAGCCGGAAGTGAGGAGACCGGAAGCCACGTTGCCCCTAGCCCTGGCCCTAGCCGGCCTCTCTTTCGGGTTCGGCCGGGCCCCGCCGGAGTCCCGATAGTGGCCACACCTCTCGAGCCGGGAGCCCCGCCCACTGCCTCTTCCCTCCGCCCGGGCCTCCCTCTCCTTCCTCCCTCCCCGTTCTCCCCCATCCCCGCTGGAGGCTCCGCCCACTTCTCCTCCTTGCTCCCCCGCCCGCCCCTCCGGAGCGACCGCGGCGGCCTTAGCAACCACATCCGGGGACTCGCCTGTTGTTGCTCGGGCGGGGCTCCGGCTGGCGGTCCGCCCGCTGGACGGAAGGGAGACCTCGCCGGCAGAGCCGCGGAGCCGGGGCCTGGGCTGGGCCACGAGCCGCCGGGCGGGGGGCGGGGCGGGAAGGAGACCACCCCCTCCCCCTCCTCCCGCCTAGCCCACCTGGATCCTGGGACCCTTTTGTAGATGAGGAAACTGAGGCCCCGAAGCTTAGGCGCCTTGAGCAGGGGGACCCAGCTTGTCTATAACCCGTGCCCTCTGACCCCAGAGGAACATTTACGAAGCACTGTGTGTGTACTAGTCTACACCAACCTGAACCTAGTCGGAAAAAACCGAGACTGGCCGAGTCTCAGTCTCTGTGCGCCTCAGTTTCCCCATCTGTAAAGTGGGGTTAATCACAGAGTCTGTCTCCCCCGCCTCATCCTACTCTGTTGTCTGCAGCCTGGGTCACCCTGGGCAGGGGAACTCACCCCCCAAGTGTCCTCATCCCCTCCTGAGGCCCGGCTGGAATGACAGACAGCTTTGGCGGCCTTCAAACTCTCTACAAAGACCAGTCCTGTTCCATGGAGGTGGGGAAGTGTGGACAGTTACCAAGGAAGTACAAAGTCTATACAAGCACACTGTGGTAGGGGCCCCAGGAGCTGGGCTTGGACCATGAGGATAATGGCCGTGGCCACAGCCAGTGGTCCGGTCTGACCCACCAGAAAGTGGACGGCAGGACAACGGTGTGCAGGAAGCCTAGCCAAGCAGGCCTCTGTGGTCCTAGGAGCTAAGAAGGACCCGCCGGAGCTTCTGGAGACATGCTGCCAAACCTGGGCGTTGGGCTAGGCCCAGGCATGCAAGACATGCGGAGACGTGTCTTCTGGAGACATGCCATCAAACCTGGGCATTGGGCTAGGCCCAGGCCTGGAAGATGTGTGGAGATGTGCCTTCTGGAGACATGCTGTCACACCTGGGCTTTGGGCTAGACCCAGGCCTGGAAGATGTGTGGAGATATGTCTTCTGGAGACATGCTGTCAAACCGGGGTGTTAGGCTAGGCCCAGGCCTGGAAGATGTGTGGAGATGTGTCTTTTGGGCTGGCCCTTTGCAGATGAGAGCTGTTATCTCAAGTCCTTCATGCATTCACAGCTGGAGAGCTGCCTAGGCTCTCCGTCTCAGCCGTGCTCTTTCCCTTTCATTCCTCTTTCTACTTTACTGATCTCTTCATTCTAGATCACTTTGGGCAGTGGAATTTGGAGTCAGGGCCAGAAATTTGGGGCTCAGATCCCCTGCTCTGCAAGTTAGGGATTCTCTGAGCCTAAATTTCTTCATCTGCAAAATGAGGAGATTGGATTCTGTGACCTCTAAGGTCTCTTCCAGCTATAAATATAGGGTTCTATGCCCACCAGAATATCTGTTATATCTCTTCTCTCAAAGCTGTGGCTGGGGTATAGAGGGGCAAGAGAAATTCCAGGCCTTACAAAAAACAGATGATAGGCAAGTGCAACTCTACTAATTGGTAGGGTTCAAGGTTCTTCCTGCTTGATGTTTTAGTTTTATGACTTTTTTTTCCTTTTCAGGGATGCACTTGATGTCTATTTTAAGCTGATTTTACTTTTATAAAAATATAGGGAGGCCAGGGTGAGTGCGTATAGTGTGATTTGTTCCACTCCAATCCCTCTTGCCTTGGGTCCATCACCCTTCTAGGGAAAGGACTCTTAAATTCTCTCCCAACATCACTCCTTTCATCTCTCATAAAGGGTAGCTGTTAAAAGTCTACCTGTAAGTTTCAATAGTCAAATCATATCCTAGTGCGGTTGTTAAATTCCCTCACATTCTGTGAAGAATTTTAGATTACCAAAAATGTGTTTGGAGTCTCCTGGATCTAATAACCCTTTTCTGCATTGCTGTAGGCCTCCCCTAGAGCAGTAATCCCAAACTCTTGTTTGTGTGAGGAGCAGTACTTCAGGTGGTTCTGTTTTTAAGAGGAGAAACCTGATGTCACATAAATGCAGGACAGCCTTTACCTACCTAGCAGCAATATAGCTTTCTGTGAATTCTACTGCCTGGAAATACTCTGTTAGATTTTTAGGTAGAAGACACAAAGATTTTTGTCTCTTTTGCAAAGGTATCCCAATCTAAGGATGCTTGTTATTGAGAGGACATAGAATCAGAGAAGATTTGGAACTGAAACTATTTTAGTTACTCAAGGATCAAAAATGGTAAACTAATGGCCTAGTGAAAGAGACAAAGTGCCAGTTAAAAGACATATGTGTTCAATGGCAGAAAGGGGGCTAGAATGAGCAATGGTGAGCTAATGATTGAGTTTGGTAGTGTCAGGTATGCTTGTTTCTCATCTAGAGGAATGGGGATGGGAATAGTTAATTTTACTTAGGTTGTTTACAATGTGGATTTTACTGTTGTAAATAGGTGCTTCAGTACTTTGTACATGCAGGAGGACTTAGCCTTACATCTAATGTACTACTAATATTGACTTTCCACCATGTATTAATAATAACTTGGTAGGTAGCACTGCTGCTGGTGTTTGCTTTTCCAGACTTATTAATCACCCTTGTGCAAGGTGCTATTCTGGGTGATTTGTGAACTTAATCCTAATACCTAGCACTGTTTTCCATAAGGATACGCATAGAAATAACTGCCTCTATCGCTACTATCCCAGGGGAAATTAGAATGTTAGTAGACTTGGGGAAAATAAGGATGACTGCTTTTCATCTGCTGATGGAAATTAGTGAAATCCTCTGTAAGTTCTTGCTGCTACAATTTACCAGTCCCTTTGGGATAGTAAGAGCAGCAGTTACTTTTCTTTCAGTCTTAGGGAATAATGTTGGACTAACTGATGGGCCTGATCTTAGCCCTGTTCTTACTTAAAGTAATTTTATCTTTTGCCAGGAGGTGGGGTCCAAGCTGCCTGCCCAGCAACGAAAAAGAATTCCATTCCGTCCAGCTCATTGGCATTAGTGTTTTGAGGGAGTTGGAGAAGAAACGAAAAGGATGAACAGCTTCCCTAATCTTTGTGCCAAGGAGCCATAACCTGTGAGGGATTTTTCTTCTTTTTTAGGCCTCGTTCGTTTTCCTTTGGGACAGTATTGGCCGTTTACTCAGGTTCTAAGAAATGCTATCTTTTCCATCCTTTCCTGAAGTTGGACACAGTTTGCTCAGCCTGATTTCTGGGGCTCAGGTAACCTGCCTTTTTTATTTAGTGGCCCGGAAGGAGACAGGATGAGCGCTGGGGGAATTGTATTCCTGTTTCTGCTTGAATGCAGTCCTCTGTCTCTGCCTTTCTGCTACTAATTACTATTGATTTCTGAAGAATGAATAATAGATGCCATGTTTAGATGTTTTCTTCAGATTTTTCTCCAGTATAAAATCACTAAGGATGTCTTCTGTTATCACTTCTAATCTACAACTCCCTTACCATGAAAGATTAGTACAGTTAATACAGAATCCCCTTAATAGAGCAGGATAATTGTCAAATAATTGAAGTAGCCATAAACACTTTGGATATATTATATGTGTTTTAATAGGACTGGGAGGGAAAAAAGTTTCCAGGGCAGTAGCTTATTGTGGTTTCATTTATGGGTTTACAGAAAACTTCATATTTAAATAAATAAATATTAAATATTATAAATAAATTCATATTAAAATAAATATATATTAAAGTACTAATCCATTATGAGTTTTTGTTGGGGAATGTTTTTCATAGTAATCATAGCATTTGTGTAGTGCTTTAGATGAAGTTAGAGTGCAGTGGATAGAGCAGTGGGTCCACAATCAGAAAGATCTGGCTTCAATCACTTCCTAGCTGTGTGATCCTGGGCAAGTCACTTAACCCCTATTTGCCTCAGTTCTTTATCTATAAAATAAGGATACAACGGAAAAGGAGGTATCTTTGCCAAGAAAACCCCTGGGATTCTGTAGAGTCAGACACAACTTGAACAACAATAAATTGTGCTTTAATTTGTGAAGCACTTGACATATGTTATCTCATCTGAGCTTCACAACAACCCCACGAAATAGGTGCTATTACTGCCTTCTTTTTACAAATGAGGAATCTGAAGCTCTGAGAAGCTGAGACATGCTGGGATCACACAGATAGTCAGTGACTGAGGCAGGATTTGAAATCAGGACTTCCTGACTGAAAGTCTAGCGTTTGATCCACTATACTACCAGATGCCCCAAACAAAAACATGTTTTTGATGCTAAATTTCGCTGACTACTTAGTACTATGTGGAATGATTTATTGAAACCTTATTTTATTCCAATTGATGGGGTTCAGACTCTGGGAACTTCTTTGAGCTTCCCCGGAATCTCCTTACTCAAATTGAGCTCTCCTTGTATTTCCTCACAGAATCTGACCTTTCATACTCAAACTGAGCTCCCCTTGTATCTCTCCACAGAACCTGACCATTGTCTGTTATCTCTTGATTGCCCTAGCTGTTTACCACCTAGACACCCCTTAGTCTGATGTTTGTTGACTACCTCCAGCCATTTCCAACCTTTAATCCTCCTTGGAGGCCCTTCTTGAACTTCTTCCCCCATCACTCTAGACTACCAGACCCCCCCACCCCCACTCCCCATCCCTCCTATACTCTTTTCTGTATTTAAGTCCCACTTGCCTCCTTGAAGGTGCTCAGATTCAATCCAGCTCAGGCTCTGTCCAGCTGGGATTGTATCTGGCCTGCTTGTGAATACAAGTGTCACAAATGCTTAGGTTCTGTAAGAGGCAACCCAATTAGGCGAATCCTTAATAAACTTCGTTTTCTTTGGCTTTAAGAAGGCTTGAGTCGAATTCATTCAAGCACGACCTGGACTGTCGGTATTTTGGGGTACACCTATCACAAATGACCTCATCTCAATCAGTATTAGTTTAGTTTAGTGTGATTACATAGGGCTAGTGATTATACTTGTCTATCAATATACATTTATTATTCTGTCTAGTTAACTAATTTTACACATGTTTTATTTAGGAATAATTAGTTAAGATAGATTCTTTTTTTTTTAATAATAGGCCCCAAACTTTAAACTACAAAATTATAAATTCACTTGCTTTTTATGAAGTTTACTTGCTTAATCATAGGAAGCTCACTAGAGGACCTCCACCCTTTCTTCCTGATGTGTAAGTATAAAAGCAAAGACCCTGCCATACACAGGAGGGCCAGCTATCACAAGTTCTTTGATCTGCTTTTCTAAAACAAAAGCAACTTGAGGGGTCAACAATCACTTTGATCAAGCACATATATCATTGACTTAGTCCAGGGGAAAAAGTCAGCACCCTGAACTTCAGAGAAAATACAGAGAAATCAAGATCAACAGACAGTGTTTCCAGCTGCATGACATAAGCAATACATACATCGCAGATCAACAGACAGATAACTGTCTGACCATACATGCGTAATTACCAGAGAGAGAAGCACTAACATATGGATTTTCAAAGTGATGGGTGGTGGGGGGCTCCTTAGCAGCTGCCCAGAGTCTTATCTGGCCAAACAGACACTTCCAATCAGTAAGCCCCAAAGTAAAACCTCATGTCAGAATACTTACATGTTTTTTAGAGTCAGAGAGCATCACAACCCTTGAGAACCTCATTAACAGAAGGTGCGAACCTTCCTACAAATCTTCCCTAATCAAACTCCCCTTAATGGGCAGGCCCATTAATGGGTGGGGAAGATCTTCCCATTAAGAAGCAAAATTATATTAACAGTAAGCAAAAACGCATTACCAATACAGTAGGTAATGACCCCCCAGCTGTTTTGGATTGTGCCTCCACCCTTATTGACCTGTTGTTGGGGAAACAGGGCTGTGGACATTTGGCCAATAGGTCTATGAACATTTGACCAATGCTGGACTGCAACATCTGTCTATTGTCCAACAAAATGAGATAGCCATCAGTACTTAGCCAACAAGTGACCTTCTTTGCCTGCCTGTGACCTGTCAGCCCAGCTCACAGGTCTGCTTGTTTAATCCTGTAGGCCTCACTGGAAAGTCAAGATATAGATATGTCAGCCAATAGGGTTCTGTATTTTATATAGACCCTCTGGTCAAGATCAAGGCCTTTCAATCAATGAGACATTGTATTCTACTGTGACTCTTCTATACCATTTTAAAACTAAGGCCCTAGAGGGAGGGGTTATTTCAGATCATGAGGAAGATCTGAGGTCCCATCCCTCAACAGGGGGTCAGTCCCTTTAACAAACAGTTAATAAACAGTTCTACTTCAATGTCTTTTATTGCGGACTGGACAGTCCAAGGGATGCTACTTGCATTAGAGGAGTACTTATTCAGTAAATGGTTTCCCTACCCTCTCCTCACAAAATCCCCCTCAACCCAAATGGTACCCGGTGCATAAGCAGCATCAAGGTTTGGACCAGAGGGATTAGTCCTTCTGCTAGCAGTACAATGATGGATTTTAAACTTTTTTAATTCGTTTCAGGGACAAAGATTTGGAGGACCAAAAAACCTGAGAAATTTGGAAGAGGAACAAGTATAGAAGAACATAGACTCTGTTCTTGTTTTAAATTTAATTTTAATTTTTAATTGTCAAGCACTTTTTTCCCTGCCATTCTCCTCCTTCCTTTTGATGGAAAAAAATAAAGGAAAACAAAATACTGTCACAAGAACACTTACAGAAAACAAATCTCTGTCTTGGCAATAGAAGAAGAGATCTCTTTTCTTAATAAGTAATAGATAACATGTATACAAAGGAAAAGCAGTTGTAAAAATTTAAATATCTCATTAGAACTCTCAAGGGGTATTTTAAAATGTGTGCCTTTATTTTTTTTTGATGCTACCATCTTAAGCATGGCTATAATAATAGAATAACTGTTCTTGTTTGGTCAGTACCTTTATTTTCCCCTTCTGAGAATGAAAGCCCTTTCAGTCATATGGTTTTTTTTCCCACCAATTAGATGTTAGCTGCTGGTTATATAACAGCAACTAGGTGGTACAATGGATAGAGTGCCTTGCCTGAAGTCAGAAAAACTCATCTTCCTGATCTCAGGCACTTACTAGCTGTGTGACGCTGGGCAAGTCTGCCCACAGCACACAGTAGAATACAATACTTAACTCTGCCTCAGTTTCCTTATCTGGAAAAAGAACTGAGAAGAAAATGCAAACCATTCTGATATCTTTGCCAAGGAAACCCCATGAAGTCAAAGCTGAGAAACAGTAACAAAGCTGGCTAGATGTACAAATTTCAGGCTAATAAAAGCAACTGTTATTTAACTCTGGGGGTTCAGTGAAGTACAAAGTCTGTTTATGAAAAATATTAGAAAATATTGCTATTATTTGGGGCTGTGTATATTCGAACAGGTGCCAAAGCCTAATCATACTGGACTGGGGATCAAATCTTCCACTTAGTACCAGTTGGACTGTGGACAATCTCTAGTAGCAAGCATTTATGTGGTTTATATTTTTAGCAATTTAAGGTTTACTCATTTGATCCTTACTACAACGCTGTGAGATAAATACTGTTATAATCTCCAGTGATACAGAGCAGTTATTGACTTGCCCAGGTTCACACAGTGAGTGAGTGACTTAGGTAGGATTTGAACTCAGATCTTCCTGAATCCAAGTTCTATGCTTTATTCACTGTACTAATGTTCACCTGTTTTGGTCTCAATTTCCTCATCCACAAAGTAGAGTGTAATAGATCATCTTTAAGGTCCCATCCACCTCTAATAATGTTGAAGTGGGTAAGTAGCAAAGAGTTAACAGCTACTGGTAAATGGATGGCATTGTTCTGAATGGAAGGGTTTCTGGCTTTCCCTTTGACAGTGGAGTATCCTGGTTGCTTCATGAGGAGAGGATTGGTACTGTAGTAAGGGAAACCGATTATGGTTGCTTAATGGAGAGAATAGAGGGTCCTTGAGGGATGTTTCATGCAGTTGAAGTTTGAGAAAGTTGCTGGATATGGGAGAATGGAAAATGTGGGTATAATGGGTAAGATAATGTTGGCTCCTAACTGTTCTCCAGGGAAGAAGGCTGACTTTTGTGCTTTGGCATTAGAGATGTGTTAGTTTCAGGCATGGAGATATATTGAGTTTTACTACCCCTGATGAGGGTGCTTTGGCTACTGCTGTAGAAATAAATGCAGATTGCTATCTTAATTTAGAAATCATTCATTTGTCTTTTGCCAAGAAGTTACCTCCTTTTTTATTGACTCATAGAAATGACTAACCATCAATAATGGGCAAAATGCTGTTTTCTATCTTTCATTTGGGAGATAAGACCTGATATGTGTACATGTATTAGGGTGAGGCAGGAAGAAGTAGAAGTGAAGGTGCTTATTTCTGATTCAATTGGAAATTAACCAGGAAAGAAAAGGAAACTTGGGGGACTCCTCTTTCTTCTTGGAGAGAACTGTTAGTTTTTCCTTATTTAAGATATTTGGCTCTTGTTTCTTTTTTGATTAATAGAGATTGGTTCTTTTCTGACCAGGGCAAGATATTAGTTTGGATTGAATGGAAAATTTCTCATCATGGTAGAAAGGGCAACTCTCCCTGCTGGTTAGTGGAGCTGTTATTTGTGCCTGAAGAACTTGAACAAGTTTAGGCTGTGTGCTCAGGGTGTATCTATGGTTAGAGCTAGGTGACCTAGTATGGTTTAAAGGTTGCCACTAGGCCTTTCTTTCCTCCACTAGCCTCCCATATAACGCTGTCATCTCATCCCATATACCCTGAAATTCCTACTTTGAAAGTTATCCCTTCAGATAATACTGTTCTAGGATTTAAAACTGAAATGCTTTTGAATCATCTTGTCCAACCCCTCATTTGATAGTTTAGGAAACTAAGACATGGAGAGGAATGGTGAGCTGCTGAAGATCACACAAGTCATAGCATTACATATTAAAAACTAGAAAGGACCTTGGAAATTCTCATCTAATCCTCTCATTAAAAAAAAAAAGTATTGATACTTGTATATCACATTCATTTCCAAATATCCCTCTGTTCCCCTCCCTTATCCAGGTAGTCTTCTCTTGTAACAAAGATTTTAAAATTAGCCATAATGTGGCAAAATCGAAAGTGTTGTCATTATAGTTACATGAGAATTTCATTTCATGTATTGTTCTTTCCATTTCCATTAGGATAATCATTGTGTATTTCATTTTCCTGTTTGTGTTAACTTGAGTCTACACTGGTTCACTGAAGTCTCCTTGGGTTTCTCTGAATTTCTCAAATATTACTATGGTACAATAATATTTTATTGCAGTTGTGTAGTGAAACTTGAGTACTCACTTTACTTCTAGTCATTTTTTTTTACTTCAGAAAGTGTTTCTGTGAATATTTTTATACATTTGTAATCCTGTCTTTTTTCCATGAGGAAACTGAGGTCCATAGAGGAAACAGGTTGTCTAAGATCTTACAATTTGTAAGTGAAAAATCCGTGATTTGAAATCAGGTTCTATAGCTCTAAATCTAAAGATGTGTTTAAATTTTTTTTCCAGTTACATGTAAAAACAATTTTTAACATCCAATTTTTAAAAATTTTGAATTTCAAATTCTCTCCCTTCTTTTTTCCCCTCCACCCTCATTGAGAAGGTAAGCAACTTGATATGTTATACATGTGCAGTCGTGCAAAACATATTTCCATATTAGTCATGTTGTGAAAGAAAACAGACCAAAGGAAAAAACCCACAAGAAAAATAAAGTTAAAAAGTTTGCATCCATCTGCCTTCAGACTCCATCCATTCTTTCTCTAGAGATGGATAGCATTTTTCCTTATAAATCCTTCAGAATTATATATTGCTAAGAATAGCCAAGTCGTTTACAATTAATCATCATACTATATTACTGTTTACTGTGTACAGTGTTCTTCTGTTCACTTCACTCTGCATCAATTCATGTAAGTCTTTCTAGGTTTTCTGAAACCCTTCTGCTCATCATTTCTTAGAGCACAATAATATCCCATCACAATCATATACCACAACTCTTCCAGTCATTCCCCAGTTGATGGGCATCCCCTCAATTTCCAATTCTTTGTCACAAAGTGATGCTATAAATATTTCTGTACAGATAGATCCTTTTCCTTTTTAAAACTCTGTTTGGGATACAGATCTAGTAGAGATATTGATGAATTAGAGGGCATACACAGTTTTATAGCCCTTGAGCATAAGTCCAAATTGTTCTCCAGAATGGTTGTGCCAATTTACTGCTCCCTCAACCAGTCGTTAATATTATTGTGCCATAGTAATATTTGAGAAATTCAGAGAAACTCGAGGAGACTTCAATGAACCAGGGCAGAACAGAAACAGGAAAACGAAATACACAATGATTACCCTACTGCAAATGGAAAGAACAAGAAAAGAAATTAAATTCTAATTTAACTATAATGATAATGTCAGCTCCAGAAGAGAGAGGTGAGGAAATGTACTTCCCTCTTTTCTTTGAAGAGATGAGTGTAGCCTGATGTATATAGTGTCAGACATAGTGTTTCATTTGATTTTGCCACATTACTGCTGATTTTAAAATCTTTGTTATAAGAGAAGACTACCTGGATAAGGGAGGGGAAAAGAGGATATCTGGAAATGAAATCAGTTATTAAACCAGTCATTTCTCATTTCCAATACATGTGAACTGGTAACTCAGAATTGTTTTAATTTTCATTTCTCTAATCAATAGTGATTGAGAACATTTTTTCATATAACTATAGATAGCTTTTATTTCTTCTTCTGAAAACTGCTTATTTATATCTTTTGACCATTTATTATTTGGGTCATGGCTCTTATTTTTATAAAATTGACTCCTATATACTCAGTATATATTTGAGAAATGAAGACTTTGTCAGAGAAACTTGCTCTAAAAATTTTTTGATATTACTTTATAATACTAATCTCACTCATGTAAAAATGGCAATTTTTATTGTGGGTGCAATGTGCTATTTTGTTTTTTTCTGTTAAATAAATATGATCAGAATTATTAAAAATAAAGGCTTATTCACTGTTTTTCATGGGAGTTCTGCACCCCTAAACCCTGCAAATGTTGAGGGATGACTGTACTCAGTTTTGTTGGGCCAGTATATTATTGGTTGTAATCCTGACTCCTTTGCCTTCTGGAATATTATATTCCAAGCCTTTTCCTCCTTTAACATGGAAGCCACTAAAACTTGTGCGATTCTGACTGTGGTGCCATGATATTTGAATTATTTCTTTCTGAGTGCTTGAAGTAGTTTCCTTTGACTCGGGAACTCTGGAATTTGGCTGTCATATTCCTGGGAGTTTGTATTTGGGGATCTCTTTCAGGAAGTGGTCAGTAGATTCTTTCAATTTCTATTTCACCCTTTATATCTAAGATATTGGGGTAGTTTTCCTTGATAATTTCTTGAAATATAGTATCTAATCTCTGTGTTTCAGGTAGTCCAGTAATTCTTAAATTATTTTTCTTTAGTCTATTTTCTAGGTCAGTTGTTTTATGATGAGATAATTCACATTTTCTTCTCCTTTAAATTTTTTTTTAACTTTGTTTTACTGTTTCTTGACATCTCATGGAGTCTTTAACTTCCACTTGCCCGTTATAATTTTTAAGGAATTTTTTTCTCCAAAAGAGATTTTGTATCTCTTTTCTCATTTGGCTAATTCTACTTTTTAAAGGAGTTCTTTATAGAGTGAAATTCACCTTGGAAACACCAAAAATTTGCAGCAGAGCTCAAATTTCACTAATTTGGGGTGTGGTGTGATCCTGGAGAGATCACTACTCTCTTGGTCTGCACTCTCATCTTTACCCAGCTAGCAAGTGCTAGCTCTTCTCTTTGTCTTGGAACTGAGCCCAGGGCCCTTTCCCTCTTGTGACTGACCATGTGATCTCCTTTCTACCATTGAACTGTAACTGAGAATTGTATCAGGACAATATTGCTGCCAATCAGCACGAGCTGTACCCAATGCCAACCAACGGTCCCCTGAAATCTTTCTGACCAATTGTCTGAACCCTTTACCCTCTCTGGGCTGAGAGCTCTGAAAGCTGCTACTGCAGCCACTGTTGAAGCTGCTGCTAGTGCCCTGCTGACCTGGGTATTACAGGCCTCTCCTGCTGACCTCCAAAGTTTCGTGAGGCCAGAAAAATGTCTCACCATGACTTTTTGTTGGTTCTGCCACTTCAAAATTTGATTTGCGGTATTGCTTTAAAGTTGTTTACAGGGGAGAGTTCAGCTGAGTTGTTACCTCTAATCTCCCATCTTGCCCCTGCCCCTCAAGGTTGATCCCCTGTACTTTTCAATCCAGTGATGCTTGCCTTTTTGCCAACCCCAGTCCACCACTCCACTCTAGGCATTTTCTCTGGTTGTCCCTTGTGCCTGGAATGCTCTCACCTCTTTGCCTCCTGGTTTCCCTGATTTCCTATAAGTCCCAACTAAAATCCCATCTTCTACAGTTTGATATTGAAAAAGGTTTATAGTTTCTGGGTAATTTAATCATTTTATTAATAAGACCAGCAGGTTATTAATAAAAGAATGGTCATTTGACCATCTGTCTTGGACCAGAGGCTCAAACATACAGTACATACTGTCAAGGAGCTCATAGTCTAATGGGAAAAGCAACATACAAACAGCTGTATGCAAACAAGGTATATACTGCATAATTTGGAGATGTTCTAAAAAAGGAAAGCACTAGGATTAAGGTGGGCCAGGAAAACGTTTTTGCAGAAGGCAGCTTTTTATCTGAGACTTGAAAGAAGACTTGAGCGAAGCCAGGGAAGCAAGGAGGAGGAGATGAGCTTATCGCCTAGCCAGTTTTATCTCTCCTAGAACATGTTTATTCCTAGAACACTGTTTCCAAAAACAGGAAACAGACCATTTGGCTGTATAGAGAAAACTGGCTTCAGAGTTCAATCTACCTGGGTTCAAGTCCCATCTCTGACATATACCAGCCGAGTGACCTTGGACAAGACATCTAACCTCTCGGAGACTGTAAGCAACTCTCAGCACTATAAACTGCATATATGTATTGGTAGACAGAGTTTCCTCACTGGGAGCTCCTTGCATCAATGACATCACAGGTCTGAGCACTACCCCCATGCCAAAAGAAGGAGATTATGACAACTGTCTAGCTTTATTATGTTTCATTTTCTTTCCTACACATCTTTACTCGTAATGAAATACATGGTTCATATATCTGCCTATCACAATCTTATCCATTGTTCCAGAACCAACTCAAACAATTATCCTACGAACAGCTCTGTGATAACAGAAGTAGAGAAAGTGATCTCTTATCAGAACACCCTTAGACTTTTGTACAATTAATGAAACACTCCTTTCCGTTCCTAATAGAATGTAAACTCTTCAAGGTCAGATACCAGCTTTATTTTTGTCTTTGTATTTTTAAGCACTTGCTTTAAGTGCCTTGCACCGATTTGGCCATTGTTATATTGAATTGTCTTTTAGTTATGTAGGTCTCTGTTTAATCTCTTCTATAGAAAATGAATACCTTGAGGGCAGTGGCCATATGTCAATGCATCTTTGATTCTCCCTATCTCTCAAGCAATGAATCAGTTGAATGAATTTAGGTGGTTTTAATGAGGTGTTGGATTAATAAAAAAAGATGATGGTTATTATGTATATTTAGAGTAACATTTGAATTTTTAAAGGAAGTATTTCCTACCAGAGTCCTGTGACGCAGTCACTGTTTCCAAAAACAGGAAACAGACCATTTGGCTGTATAGAGAAGACCGGCTTCAGAGTTCAATCTACCTGGGTTCAAGTCCCATCTCTGACACATACCAGCCGGGTGACCTTGGACAAGACATCTAATCTCTCGGAGACCGTAAGCAACTCTCAGCACTATAAACTGCATATATGTATTGGTAGACAGAGTTTCCTCACTGGGAGCTCCTTACATCAATGACATCACAGGTCTGAGCACTCCCCCCATGCCAAAAGAAGGAGATTATGACAACTGTCTAGCTTTATTCTCATTCTTCTTTTAGAATAGGCAAAGGACATGGTTCAGGATAGCATGCAAAAGATAGCCATGAAGAAGCTAGCCAGTGTCATTTTTAGTTCTTTTATTTTTGTTATGGTACATTTTGGAAACAGATTAAATTTGGTTTATTTCTGTTGCATATATAAAGTGCTTATTTAGATAGACTGTGAAACCTTAACTTGCGAATGATCCAGAGGACATTCAAAGAGAAAACCTGTAAGAAGTTAACATTTCCTTTAAAAGGTTTTATTTTCAGAAAGTCTCTGAAATTTTTTTAAAACTATAATTAATTGGGATAAGGGATGTTATATTATCTTCTAACATTGCTCCTTCTTTCTTATAGTTACAAGAGGCTGAGGAAGCTACAGTGTGACACAGCAGTCTCAGAGGGATTATACTCCTTTCCCAACCCTGGAGAGACAAGGAAAATTAACTCAAGCATTTTTTCACAACAATAATTTTGTTTACAAAATGTTTTCCCTCTTATTTCTGAACTGTTTTAAGGAGACCAGTTAAAAAGAAATGGGGAGTGATTGTGAATAAATTAAAATGTCTTTAAAGGATGGATGCTCCAGAAATATATCAACAGGATCAGACATGTCTGACATGATGAGATTTCTATTTTTGTTTGACTTGTGGAACTTACATTGAAACTAAAAATTGAACTACTGATTGCCCAGAGAAGACCTTTCTCCTCCTAAGTGTGCTAGCCTGGTTATAATTTTTCTTTTAGTAAGCTTAAATTAGATATTTTGATATTAATCCCTGGGAGTATCTATATGACTGTTTGGATATTTTAGATGTTTGCCAAGTTTTTGCATTTGAGAGGAGACTGACTGCATCAGTTTGTGTCACACTGGAAAATATTTCAGGAAGCAGATAAAAGGAAGCAAAAGAAGAAATCTCTTCAGAAACCTTGAATGAGATGGCAGAGGCTTCAGTGGGTCCCTTACCTCACCTTGTAACAAGAAAAAAGAAAAGTTTATCTATTGAAGAAAAGATTGACATCATAAATGCAGTAGAAAGTGGTAAGAAAAAAGCAGAGATTGCAGCCAAATATGGAATAAAGAAAAATTCACTCTCTTCAATTATGAAGAATAAAGATAAAATTCTAGAAGCCTTTGTATCTTTAAGATTTGATCCCAAAAGAAAAAGACTCAGAACTGCTTTTTACACAGATCTGGAGGAGGCATTAATGAGGTGGTATCGAATTGCCCAGTGTCTAAATGTACCAGTTAATGGTCCAATGTTGCGTCTCAAGGCTAATGATTTTGCTCAGAAACTTGGACATAGTGATTTTAAGTGCAGTAATGGTTGGCTAGATCGCTTTAAATCAAGGTATGGTTTGGTATTCAGATCTCAGCCAGTAGAAAGTACAACAGCATCAGTAGACGCTGCGACTTCCTGGACTCAAAATGTGCTTCTATATTATTTAAATGATTATCACCCCAAGGATATATTTAACATAAAAGAGACGGGGTTGCTTTATCGAATGTTACCTACTAATACTTTTACATTTAAGGGGGAAGCATGTTCAATTGGAAAACTAAGCAAAGAAAGAATAACTCTAGTGGTTGGGGCAAATATGGATGGTTCAGAAAAGCTTCCTTTGCTTATTATTGGGAAAAATAAAAATCCACATTGTTTTAAAAATGTAAAGTCACTGCCTGTAGATTACGAAGCAAACAGAATGGCATGGATGACTTCAGAAATCTTTGAGCTATGGATGCAAAAACTTGATGAAAAATTTCAAGCCCAGAAACGACGAGTTGTGGTTTTTCTTGATCCTTTACCAGCACATCCAGAAATAAAGATTCTAAAGTCTACTCAACTAGTCTTTTTCCCTTCGTCTTTATCTTCCAAATTTGTAGCTATGAAACAAGGTGTTATCAAAAGCCTTAAGGTCAAATACCGATTCTGTCTCATCAAGAAATTTTTAGACTCCGTTGAAAGGAGCAAGGAATTTGCTTTCAGTCTGCTAAATGCAGTTGATATGTTGCATCTGTGTTGGAGGACTGTAACCCCAGAGACTATTGTGGAGAGCTATGAAAAGGCAGGGTTCAAATCACAACATGGAAAAAGTGGAAAGACAAAGATGGAGACTGAAAATGACCTAGATTTAGTTACTCATGCTCTAGCTGCAGGAGTAGAGTTTCCTGAAGATTTATCTCTGGAAGAATATGCATCCCTGGATGAAGATTTGGTGACATGTGAAACAGCATCAGATAATGAGGTAATATGGAACAAAGAGGGTAAAAGAAATGAAACTCACTGCTACACTTCTGATGAAGAGGATGAAGATGGATCTCCAGAAATCGAGCTACCTTTACCATCAAAAAATGAGGCACTCACTGCTTTAGAAACTCTTAAAAAATTTCTCAGAAGTCAAGAAATCAATAGCACCCTTCATGATTCTTTAGCAGATCTTGAAAATTTTATTCAGTGTTTACCGTTTAAGTAATTATCCAATATAAGCCGTCCAAAGAGTAATAGATTTTCCTGATTTCATTAAAATTTAAGAAGTACAAATGGAAAATGTAGTTAGGTAGAAACAAAAATGAAAACCAGGTTGTGTTGGTAACTTGTGATTTAAATGGGAAAACCTTTCCTCTGAGTTATAAAGCCACGAAGGTAAAGTAAATATCCATTATCACACTTACTGGATCTTTCTTAAATATTTTTCTAATTTTACCAGTACTTGCTTTTTTAGGCTAAACAACTTGATTTTTTTTGTTTTGATGAAAAAATGTATTTTTAAAAAATATTTGAATATCTTGTTAACCATATTTTTATAAAGTCACCTTTATATGCAGATTTTATCATAGTTGTTTAAATTTTTCTTTGGAATAGTGATATTCACATTGATTATTTTTATTGTATTAAAGGATATTATATCCATTCATAAGATATAGTCTTAAAAGTACATGATGAAGTAATGTATGTCTATGTTATATGTTACTTGAATGTCACTCACTGTGCTTCCAAAATTTTGGTTGAATTTTATTGACTTTTACTGTGTACTGAAATATTTTTCAAATGTTTATTTTAAAATTTTATCCTTGTTTATCTGGCCAATGTACATAAAGTTAATTTGCAGTACCTTGTCCAAAAAAATGAAAGTTTATGTTCAGAATCTCTTCTTCTATCCATTCAAGTCTGATTGCGGGAAATAAATTGACTCTGTGCAATATTGATTTGTTATTCTTTCATCATTCAGTAGTTCAGCCTTAACTTACTAGGATTAAAAAAGGATTTTTTTTAAATGAGAAAATTAGTAATTTATATTTCTTATAGATTTTTGAAAATGATTTTAAAACTTAAACATTCACATTCACATTTGGATCTGGTACTGTTCATTACTTTGTAACAAGAAAGATCCACTAATGGATCATAATGGACATTTAAATAGTCATACACTGTCTTCTCTCATGAAATACGTAGTTTGCCAATCAGCTTTCTGTGGCCCTGTGAATCAGAAAAATTTATTTTACTGAGTATTCAATTCAACAACTGTTTATTAAGGGACTGAGAATGCAAATATAGGGAGGAGTAAATCCCTTGTCCTCAAAGATCTTATATTCTCATGGAATTGAAAGAGACATGATGACAGGTGGTCTACCTGATGACATTATTCTAGACTATTCTACATAATTGTTTTTATTGTAACTAACACAATCAAGTAATATCTGTTTCAAAAGTTTTACTCTAATTTCTAAAGGTTCACCCTTATTTTCCTGGGGCAGAAGTCCCTAATTATAAAACATTATAACATAAGATATGAATATTATAAATGCAGGACAGCTAGGTGGCACAGTAGGTCAAGGAGGTGGTACAATGGATAGAATGCTGGACTGGAATCAGGAAGACTCCTCTTCCCAAGTTCAAATCCAGCCTCAGACACTTACTAGCTGTGTGACCCTGTCACTCAATCCTGTTTGCCCCAGTTTTCCCACCTGTACAATGAGCTGGAAAAGGAAATGTCAAACCATTCTAGTATTTTTGCCAAGTAAACTCCACATGAGGTCCTTGAGGAGTCAGACATGGTTGCAAAAAAGACTGAACATTGTAAAATGAGAGTTTGAGATAATGACACCAAGGCTGTGTGGTATAGTAGGAAAAAAGCACCAGACTCGGAGTCAGAAGACCTAGATTCCACGTCTGATTTACCATTTACCTCCTGTGATAAGTCATTAGCTGGTTCTGGGTCTCTGCTGTAAAAGGAAAGGGTTAAGTTAGATAATCTCTAAGGTCCCTTCCAGTTCTGAACCCTATGATAAACTGAAAAGACTTAATGTTCTGCATGATCCTATAGAGTTTATTAGATATGTCACAGAATAGAAAAACTGGAAGGGACCTCAGAGGCCATCTATTCTGACTTCTGCTTGATCCAAAGTCTTTAGACCTTCCCCCAACAAGTCATAGTGAAAGTGCATGCCAAAAGTCAGGAAGATGGGCGGGTGAGTTCGTTTTTAATTAAAATGTCACGTTGTCTTATGCTGAGCTTACCTTAGGTTGAGGTCACCAAAAAAAAAAAGCTCAAAACTTTTTCATAAAATTTCTTATCTAAGTTTGTGTTCATCTTTCTCTCTCTGTCTCTTTCTCTGCATGTGTGTACCCCCCTATCTCTCTCTCCCTTCCCCCTCTCTCTATATTCATTTTATATATATACGTACAATGTGTATGCATTTATATCTAGCTAGCTAGTTATCCTAAATGTATGGTTACATATTTCTTCATAAACTTGGTCCATTGTTCTACATTAAAAAACCACCTTGAATCTTTGGATTCTGTCACTTAATGAGCTAAGTATACTTCTGAACTTTGTGTCATCTATAAATCTGTTATGTATACCTTCTATGCCTTCACTATAGTAATGGACAAAAATGTTGAACAGCAAATCATTAAAGGCAGGGCTCTAGGGCACTGTACTTCTTCAGCTTCCCTGTTCTCTTTGTTAACTCACTCAATTAGTTCTGAATTCAAATAACTATACTCTCATTTAGCATACCTCTCTTTGCCTTGTTCAGTGTGATAGTAATCAATCAATAAACTTAATAAGTGCCTACTATGTGGCAGGCACTGTTCTAAGCCCTGAGGTTACAAAAAGAGGTAAAAGATAGTCCCTGCCCTAGAGGAACTCATCATCTAATGGGGGAAACAATAAACAAACAAATACATCTGGACTATGTATATACAGGATAAATTGAAAATAGTTAAAAACTACTTTCAGAGTATATTTCAAGCAAATGTATTCAATTGAAGGGAATTATTATTCTAGTAACTTTTACTAAGTTACTAGATTACTTTCCAAAATGATTCTGAAAAATGTGCATTTTTACCATTGATGAATGGGTATATGTTTCTCTATATCAATTTTTGTCAGTTTCATGGGTATGAAGCGGTACCTCAAAACTGTTTTAATTTCTTCCTCTGATAGTGTGGCTCGATACTTTTTTCAAGCAACTATAACAAAATACATTTTCTCTTTTGAATATTTTCTGTTCATATCTGCTGATAGCACAAAGTTTTTAGAGTCCTAAACTATATAAATGAGTCATAAACTTAAATAACAAAAAGATGACATCACTCCTAGAAGATTTGGGACTTACTGTCATAGGCTTTCCTCTCTTCAGATGCATTCTAATGAGACCCTCCATATTTATAGAATCTATAAAGTTGGCTGTCAATGACACATTTTTTCAGGAAATGTGACTTTGCATTCATCTAACCGTTTTTCATCAATTCTCCAATTGGGTACCCACTTTTTTTGTATTCCTTGGAACCATAAATAATGCTACTACAAATATTTTGGGGTATATGTATGGGTGGAGTTCCATTTTTACCCTAATTAATCGCAGACAAGTTAATTGAATCAATAAGTCAATGGAGTAAAGAAAGTATCCAGGACATTTCCTATAACAACTTCACAATCTGTGAACAGGCCTTTAATCAGTTCATAAGTCTTGTGGCCATTAGATAAAAGGTAAATAACACCACATAGGAAACATTTTGATTGTCTAAAAGAATCAGGGTCAAGAATCAGAGTGCTAGATCTGCAGTCAGGAAGATTTGCCTTCCTGAGTTCAAATCTGTCCTCAGACACTTATGGACTGTGCGACCCTAGGTAACGCACTTAGCCCTGTTTGCCTCACTTTCCTCATCTGTAAAATTAGCTGGAGACGGAAATGGCAAACCACTCCAGTATCCTTGCCAAGAAAACCCCACAGGGAGCTGGACATGACAATAACAGCAACAAAAGAATCAGACACATTTCTTGTACAGAAAGGAGAAGGGAAGAAGGAAAAAGGGAAAAGGAAGGAGAGGGAGAAGGGAGAAGGGGAAGAAGGGAAAAGAAAAGAAGGAGGGAGAACGGAGGAGAAAAGTAGTAAGGTGTAGAGGGAAGTTTACACCTTCCCCTTGACCGTGGTGTCAGAGACAGATGCCAGTAAGAGATGATGCGTCTATTCAGAACAGGGAAAGAGACACTGGAAAAACAAAACAGAGACAGACAGAAAAATGGCCACTCAAGAGATGACGTAGCTTTGAAAAGCCAACAAACACAAGTGTTGTGTATGGACCCCACAAAACCACTGACTATCCGAGCCCAACAAAGAGTTTTACCTGAGGGGAACCTCAGGAGAATTCTTTTTAAAAAATTATTTATTTTTCGTTTTCAACATTCACTTTTATAAGATTTTGAGTTTTACATTTTCTCCTCCTTCCCCTCCTCCCTCCCCAAGATGGTGTGCAATCTGATGTAGGTCATACATGTACAATCGTATTAATTAGTCATATTGTAAAGAAGAATTAGAACCAAAGGGAAAAACTATGAGAAAGAAACAAAAAGCAGAAAAGAGAACATAGTGTGCTTTGGTCTGCGTTTAGATTCCATAGCTCTTTCTCTGGATGTGGCTATAGCACATAGCATCATGAGTCTCTTGGAACTGCCTTAGAGCTTTGTATTGCCGAGAAGAGTTAAGTCTGTCAAAGTTAATCATCTCACAATGTTGCTGTTACTGTGCACAATGTTCTCCTGATTCTGCTCACTTTACTCAGCATCAGTTCATGTCAATCTTTCCAGGTTTTTCTGAAAACATCTTGATTGTCATTTCTTATAGCACTATAGTATTGTATCACAATCATATACCACAACTTGTTCAGCCATTCCCTAATGGATGGACATCCCCTAAATTTCCAGTTCTTTGCCACCACAAAAAGAGCAGCTCTATAAATATTTTTGTATATAGAGGTCCCTTTTCTTTTCCTTTGATCTTTTTGGTATACAGTCCTAGAAGTCGTATTGCAGGACCAAAGGGTATACATAGTTTTATATGCCTTTGGGTATAGTTCCAAACTGCTCTGCAGTTTGGATCTCACAACTCCACCAACAATGCATTGGTGTTGGAATTTTCCCACATCTTCTCCAATATTTATTATTTTTCTGTTTTGTCCTGTTAATCAATCTAATAGGTATAATGTGTTACCTCAGAGTTGTTCTAATTTGTATTTCTCTAATCAATAGTGCCTTAGAGCATTTTTTCATACGATTATAGATATCTTTAATTTCTTCATCTGAAAACTGCCTGTTCATATCCTTTGACCATTTATCAATTGGGGAATGACTAGTATTCTAATAAGTTTGACTCAGGAGAGCTTTTCGAAGGGAGAAAAGGACTTTCAGAAACCAGGAGCTATGATATACATCTTACCACATATATTGCCCATGTATAGATGGCCCTCCCTACAACTTTACTGTAAGCTTAAGCTTACTATATCTAGGCAATTTGTGTGTATGTAAGGGGAAAGCAGCTCTGGTTCAAGAAAATATTTTGTACCAACTGGTTTTTACTATGCTTGTCTGGCAAAAGCTAATTGAGACTACTTGCTGGTTATCAGTGGAAAACACTAGTGGGGACATATTAGCAAAAGTAGTAAAAATAAAGCCCCTCAGGTCTCCCTACTAGAATTCTGAGAATGGTATTTGTAAACTAACCTGGGGACTCTTTCCTCCAGGACCCATCCCAGAGGGGATACTCCCTCTACATGTCCTTTGTTTCTGTTTTTGATGTCCTTGAAGTATATACATAACAGTAGGATTGCTGGGATATCAAATTTACAAGAATACAAGTCATTCCCCAATTGATAAATGGTCAAAGGATATGAACAGGCAGTTTCCAGGGGAAGAAATTAAAACTATCCATAGTCATATGAAAAAATGCTCTAAATCACTACTGATTAGAGAGATGCAAATCAAAACAACTCTGAGGTATCACATCACACCTGTCAGATTGGCTAACATGACAAAACGGGAATATGATAAATGTTGGAGAAGATGTGGGAGAGTTGGAACACTAATTCATTGCTGGTGGAGCTGTGAACTCATCCAATCATTCTGGAGAGCAATTTGGAACTATGCCCAAAGGGCTACAAAAATGTGCATACCCTTAGACCCAGCAATATTGCTTCTAGGACTGTAACCCAAAGAGATCACAGAAATGGGAAAGGGCCCCACATATACAAAAACATTTACAGCAGCACTCTTTGTGGTGACCAAAAACTAGAAATCAAGGGAATGCCCATCAATTGGGGAATTGCTGAATAAATTGTGGTACATGAATGTAATGGAATACTATTGTGCTATAAGAAATGATGAACAGGAAGACTTCAGAGAGGCCTGGAAAGACTTATATGAACTGAATGAAAGGAGAAGAAGCAGGAGAACTTTGTACACAGCAACAATCACAGTGTGTGAGGAATTTTTCTGGTAGACTTCATTGCCAAGCAAGAACTTACAAAATTCCCAATGGTCTCTTAAGGCAAAATGCCTTCCACATCCAGAGAAAGAACAATGGAATTTGATCATAGAATGAAGCAGATTATTTTCTTTTGTATTATGTTTTGGTTGTTTTATGATTTCTCCCATTCATTTTAATTCATCTATGCAACATGACTAAAGTGAAAATGTATTTAATAGGAATGTATGTGTAGAACCTATATAAAATTGTATGCCATCTCAGGGAGGGAGTGGGGAGGTTGAGGGGAAAGGAGGAAAAATCTAAGATATATGGAAGTGATTGTGGAACATTGAAAACAAATAAAATAATAATTAAAAAAAGAATTGTAATGAAGATAAATGTAAAACTGTAAACTCGAGGTTTAAAAATCAGCCTCATTTTAACATGCAATTGGGGAAAAATAAAATATTTTATAAAAAAATAAATTTTCAAGGCTTGTTTTCAATAAATTACAGTTGAGCCCTCTCAATTTGTATCTGTGAATGTGTGATATATCATGTGGCATAAGAATTAGGAGAGAGAGAGAAAAAGAGATAAAATGATTCCTCAATCAACAAGACTTTATTAAGCACTTAATATGTACCAGGTACTACAGTAAGATCTGAGTATTCCAATAAAAAAAAGAAACACTCCTTATTTGATAGGAGCTGGAAGGCACTGTCTGGCTCCTAATGAAGGCTCGTATTTCTTTTATGCTGAAAATCCACACATACACTGCCTAACCCCACCGCCCCCTCTACCCTTTTCTATGGATTTATAGAATTTTCGAGCTGGAAGGGACTTTGGAGACCATATAATTAAACCTTCTTATCTTACTAATTGTTTAGGATTAGAGTTTCTCCATCAAATATGGCTAAAATGTTAATTTTTGGCTTCGTTTTCTTTTCCTCACACTTCAGAAATGAATATTATAATTAGCTCATTATGAAGTTTCAATTGTGTCTATTGATTTTGACACACTTTCAAGTAGCTGGGAAATTAATCTAGTACAGAACAGTCCACAGCACTGAATTAAGTTGTAAGATTTCAGCTTTGAGTCCACTTCTTTCAAACTGGATATTGGGCATTGGGGTCAGCATTTGAGAAATCATGGTGGTGTTAATCTAAGTAGAATTAAGCATTAAAATCCTAGCTAGGCCAAATTGGCTTTACCATTTTAGCTGAGGACTTTTGTGCTTTTAAACTGCAATATGTAACACTGAATAATTTTATAGTTAATATTTTGGGAAGGGAATCTCTCGCAGTGTGACATAGGGGAAGGAATAGGAGGGTTTAGGGTCAGAGTTTCATGGTTCAAAATCTAACTTTTTTGATATTACCTTGGACAAGTCATTTTACTTCTCTGGGCCTCAGTTTTCTCTTTTGAAAAATGTGGGAGTTGGATTAGATAACCTCTTTGGTCTCTTTGAACTCTAAGTCTGTGATCCTTCATTAGTAATGCCAATATTTTCATATAAAGTCTTGTCTACAGCTGTCATACAAAGTTTCAGAAAATGATGTCTTGGCAGTTTGAAATACCATACTTTAGTTTAAAAAAATTTCTGTGATTTCAGCCATTCTTTTCTAGCTATAAACGGAGAAGTTTGAAACAGAGAAACATATCATGAATTACTGGGCTTCCTTTAGTCTCAGTTTGTGGTGCAATATTTATGGATCAGTACCTCAAGATACTGAGATTTAATATCCTACTCTGAGAGTAAGACCTTATATATATGGTCTACATATATAAGTAGTCTATATATATGGTCTATATATACATATATATGTATGTATATTTATACACATAGATAATAGAATTAGAAGAGGTCTCAGATATTAGATCAACACATCCCCAAAAAGAAGTTCCCTTGACTAGTGAAAGAAATTATTATGAGTAATCAGTGATTTGGGGAGATTCAGAGACCCCCACCCCAACCCCTGCTTCTAAAGTCCTGATTATAAAAGTTTAGTCTCTTGAAGGACTTTGCTTTTAATGAGATTGGACTAACTTTCTTGTTCAGACCCCACCCAGGTAGGGTAGCTGTGTGTTCTCCTCAGGCCTGGGTGGGGAATAAATTCTTTGAATAGATTGCTCAAGCCTGGGGTTGATTTAAGAAGTACATGACTTAATCAAAGTTCAAGTTCAGCTTCTCATTGCAATATTCATTCTCTCATTAATTTTTAACAAATAAGGGTTGATTGTTACCCTGGGGAATACCTACTCTTTGAAGGGTATCTAAATTGTGAGCCTGTGGCCACAATTGTCTTTGGTCTAAAAGACAGACTGCCAAATGACCATCCTTTTATTATAATGCTGGCATTATTAATAAAATGATTAAATTACCTATAAAGTATGTCTCTGGAACCTTTTTAAACGCCACCCTAGTAAGTGGTCATGGAATTTCCAATATAAGAACAAGACATTAGTGGGAAACTTCCTCTTACGACAGAGATTCCACTTTGACACAGATCTGCCAGAAAGTTTTTCTTTCCATTGATCCAAAACCCGCCTTTCTTTGACTCCAACTCTTATTTCTATTGCTTGGGGACAAGTTGAACAAACCTCCTTCTACCTGACATGGATACTGGAAGATAACTATGTAGTCCCCTACGTCTTTACTTTTCCAAGCTAAGCATACCTTTCTTCAATTCATCAATCTTGGTCACCCTCCAGCTCCAGTCATAAATATCATGCTTAAAATACGGTGTTCCAATCTGAAGATAGTGCTTCAGATGTAGTCTGACTGGATTTTGTGCAGGAGAACCATCATTACCTGTCTTTTGGATACCCTGTTCTGTAATGTCTGAAATGCATCAGGGAAGCTGTTTCCCGTAGACAATGGCAGCCATTTAACAAACACTTAAAAGCAATGCATTTCTAAATCACTCTGCTGTGAAGAAGATTTTTGGGAGGCCTTCAAGAATCAAGACAGGAATTAGTAGATTTTTGGACAAGTTTCTTCAAAGATTTTTCTTCTTGTTTGTCTTTTGTAAAATTAACTTTAGGGGATCCTCTTCCCTTGGACAACTTAAGTTGTCTACCCTGTCTGGAATCCAAGGTAAAAAGTAAACCTGAAGTGAATTTTTTGATTAAATATTTTAGAAAGCAAAGGATGCAGCCATTCCTCATGACCTTTTTCCCAAATTTCTTAATCCACTGCATTTTAAGGGTGTTCCTGGCTCATGGCACCAAAGTCTGTCTTTGAGCCAATCACTGCCTTCTTCTCTAAGGCTGTTCACTATCGTTTGCTGGAGTTTCACTATTGCATTGTTTAGTGAGTACAGGCACATGAATCTTTATTACCACCTTAATTGAATTCTCTTTCCTTTTCCCTCTTCCCCTAGTTAATTAAAAAGGACCCAATTCACTTAAAGAAGCATTAACTTGATTCTACCTCAAGTCCTAGTCTAGAGGATGGTACTCTCTTTTTCCACCCCTTTGAGGAGCTTTGGAGACGATAATGTCTTTTTTTTTTCGCATTTCAATAATGTTAAGCTTTTTCTATAGGCACTAAGAAGATAAGAACTCCTTTGAGCCTGGGAAAAACACAGTTCCTAATTAACTGCCCACACGATGGTGTGGGAATAATATAAAGTCCTTGGTAGTTTTTGTGAGACCCAAGGGAGGTAATACAATGTTTTCAATCAGGCAAACCAGAAAGCAAACACTTTTTCTTGAAGTAACTTAACAAGTCCTACTTATAAGAAAACTCCAGATGGACAAAACCCTGTGGAGAATCTTTAAATGTCCCCGCAACTTTCCACAGGTCAACAAGATAATTAAATGAAATAAGCTGAGCCTTTGTATAGTGTATCACAGAGTCACAGAACTTTAGAGTTGGAAGAAACCCTGGCGATCATTTAGGTTAACCTATGCAAGAAGAAGAATCCTTCTGTAGCATTCCTGACAATTGGTTATTTAGACACCACTCAAAGGCCTCTAAGTGACTGAAAACTCGCTACTTTCTGGGCAGCCCATTCTCGCTTAGGCATATCTCTAATGTTGAACAAGTTTGTTCCTGATGTCAAGTCCAAATTTTCCTTTTTGCAATATCTACTCATCACTCCTATTTTTGCCTTGAGTGGCCAAAGACAGTAAAACTAATCCCTTTTCCATGAGCCTTTCAGCCCTTCAGATATTTGAAGACAGCCCTCAGATGTCCCCTTCAGGCTCAATATCCTCAGTTCCTTCACTTTATCCTTAAGACCTTTTGCCATCTTGGCTGTCTTCCTCTGAATGTTTTCCCCTTGATTAATGTCCTTCCAAACACCTGGAAATGAAAACAGAATTCCAATGTGTCTGACCAAGACATAGAGAATTTCAAACTTTGAGACAAAAGGGATAGTTTTTTTTTTAAAAATTTGACAAATATTTAAAAAAAAATTTTAGTATTTTATTTTCCCTCAATTACATGTAAAAATAATTTTCAATGTTTATTTTTTTAAAATTGAGTTCCAAATTCTCTCCCTCCCTCTCCTCATCATTAAGAAGGCAAGCACTTTGATATAGGTTATACATGTGCAATCACGCAAAAAAAATTTCTATATTTGTCATGTTGTAAAGGAAAACATAGACCAAAATAAAAAGCCAAGAAAAAAAGAAAGTAAAAAAAAAGTGTGCTTCAATCTGTATTCAGAATCCATTAGTTCTGTCTCTGGGGATGGATGGCATTTGTCCTTCAGAGTTGTCTTGGATCATGCGTTGCTATGAGAGCTCAGTCATTCAGAGTAGATCATCTTACAATATTGCTGTTACTGTGTTCAATGCTCTCCTGGTTCTCTCATTTCACTTTGCATCAGTTCATGTAAGTCTTTCTAGGTTTTTCTGAGAACAAAGATAGAGTCTTTTTGAAGCACACAGTTAAGAAGTTTGGGTTTAGGACTCAGGCTTATCCTGGGAGTCTGACTCCAGGCAGATAATTTAGCCAGTTGGCTTATTTCTGCCCCCAAAAGGAAATCTTCAAAATAAATCTTGGGTATAGCTTGGTCTAGATCTCTTCAAGTATGGGTAACAGAATCTCTGACCCCTGTAAGTCACTCAGTGTACAATATGGGTGTATATGGTATGGTATTTTCACCACCCCCCGCAAAAGATTATACAAAAGACTCAGAGGAGCCCATTAAGAATACAAAAACATAAAGCCTCTGACCCACTGGATTCCCTCTGGAAGGTAAACACACTTTGGGGGCTATTGAACAAACACTCCCTTTTACCTTGGACCTGCCTTGTCTGAGCAGCTCATAGAAATATCCAGGAGAGTTTTCCTAATGAGATCTCCACTATATCTCTAATGAGACCTAATCCTAATGCATCCCCAATCATGATGTGATTCCAGCGTGAGGACACATAGGCAATCCATCTCCCTCTCAAAGGAGAATATTGTTGAAGAAATTTTCCTCTATGAACTGTCAGATATAGGAAATCTAAAATTTGGAATTACCCACGAAGCAACTCTCAGTGTTAACAGTGCTCAGAAAAATGTTTCTGACTAAAAGAATAAATTCCAGGGTCGCATAACATAGGGAATTCAAACCATTCCCCCTACACACACACACACACACACACACACACACACACACACACACACACAGGATTGGGAGTCAAGAATAATGTCCTTGACTTTCTCCACTTGGGCTACGTGAAAATACATGTCTACCACTATCATAATTGTGAAGTGTATTTGCTCCTACCACATGACCACCTATAATGTTAATGAGAATTAAAGATCCTCCCCACCCATTAATGGGCCTGCCCATTAAGGGAAGCTTGATTAGAGGAGATTTGTTTTGTAGGGAGTCAAACACCTTTTGTTAATTTCTAATATGGCACTGGTTCTCAAGAGTCATGATGCCCTCTGTCTCTGAAAAGTGTATATATACTATGAGGTCTAGTGAGGTTTTATTTGGGGGCTTACTCATTGGAAGTATTTGTTTGGCCAGATGAGACTCTGGGTAGTCACTAAGGAGCCCTCCCCAGCTTTGAAAATCCAGTTGTTGGTGCTTCTCTGTCTGATAACTATGTATGTATGTAATGGTCAGACAGTTGAATCTGTCTGTTGATCTGTGATGTATGTATTGCTTATGGTCATATTATTGGAAGCCCTGTCTGTTGGTCTTTATTCTTCTGTTTGTATTTTCTCTGAAGTTCAGGATACTGACTTTTCTCCCTGAATTAAGTGAATGATCTATGTGCTTGTTTAAAGTAGATTGTTGACCCCTCAAAAGTTGCTTTCTTTTTAGAAAAGCAGATCTAAGAACTTGAACGGCAGGCCCTCCTATGCACGTTGGGGTCCTTGCTGATACACCAACCCATCTTTTGTGATGACACATTTATTTAATGATGTCCTTTACCTTACCTCTCTTTCAAAGCTCCTCATTTGTTACCTAGTCCTCCTTGCTGACATCCACCACTTATTTAAGGATGCAAATTATAGGTGGATCTATCAAAGGAATGGTAAGATGTAGGGATGACATGATAGTTATCTTCAAGGACCTAGAAGGCTGTCATGTGGAAGAGTGATTATATTTGTTCTCTTTGGTAATAGAGGGCAGAACTAGGAGGAATGGTTGGAATTTGCAAAGAAGTAAATTTAAGCTTGATATCCATAAAAGCTCCCTAAAGACAAGAGCTGCCCTCAAATGGAATAAGCTGCTTCTGGAGGTGGTAGCTTCCAAGAAAGGAGCTGGATGGCCCCTGGTCAGATACATTGTTTTCATGTACAAAGTGGTTAGACTCAGAAATCTCTGAGATGTTTTCCATCACTGAGACTTGGAATTATTTTTTAAACTCATATTTATATTAGCTGCATTGCATAAAATTTTAAGGCAAAAGAAACTATGCTACTGATTTAACTTTTTACTTGTTACAATATTTTCAATAGGTCAATTCAACAAGCACTTACTAGCCTCCAAGTTTTTCAGAAATGAACAGCTCCTGATCCCATAGAACTCAGATTCTAATTGGGGATAAAACATGGAAACAAGTGTATATATGATAAGTTGAGCATTAAACACTAGAGGGAAGGACTGTACATAGAAGGGGGCACATAAGCTAAACCCTTACAGAAGCTGAGGATTCCTTTTGGTTTAAAATAATTTTTTTCAATTAAGAAAAAAATAAACTTTCTGTTTCCCTTCCCCTTATTGAAATAAAAGGGGGAAAGGTGCCTCATAACAAACACACATAGTCAAGCAAAACAAATTCCCACATTAGCTATGTCCAAAAAATACATGTTTCATGTTGCACTGAGTCTGTCTCTTCTCTATCAGGAGGCGGGTAGCGTGTTTTATCACTGGTCCTCTGGAATCATGGCTGGTCATTGCAATCCTCAGAGTTCTTATGAGAAGCTAAGGTTTCTAAGAGGTACCAGTGAGGAGGCATTATAGGCTCTGGGTCCAGCCTAAGCAAAAATATAAAGGTGGAGTTGGAAGGTTGAGTTCAGGAACCAAGATGTAGCCTGGATTAACTAGAACATAAAGCATTTAAAGAAATTAATCTGAAATAAGTCAGGAGAAGATGGATAAAACCAATTTGTCAGTAGTTTTTTTTTAATGTCAGCCTGAGATATTTGTATTTTATCTTAAGGATGATAGGGAGCCACAGAAGACTCTTGAGTTTACTTTAATATTTTAAAATACTATCAATAACTCCTGATGTTTTAGTAGACAACACCAAGGACCACAGCATACACAGGACAGGTTCTTAGATCTGATTTTCAAAAAGGAAAGCAACTTTTGAGGGGTCTTCAATCACTTTAGTCAAGTACATATATCATTCACTTAGTTCAGGGGGAAAAGACAGCACCCTGAACTTCAGAGAAAATACAAGTAGAGAAATAAAGATCAACAGACAGGGTTTTCAATTGTCTGACCATAAGCAATACATGCACCACAAGTCAACAGACAGATCCAACTGTCTGACCATTACATACATACATAGTTACCACAGAGAGAAGTGCCAACATCTGGGTTTCCAAAGCTGGGGTCTCCTTATCAGCTGCCCAGAGTCTCATCTGACCAAACACTTCCAATGAGTAAGTCCCAAAGTAAAACCTCACCTCAGAGGATTTATACACTTTTCAAAGCCAGAGGGCATCACAACCCTTGAGAACCAGTGCCTCATTTGCTGGGGAAACTGGATAACAGTGTGGTGGAAACTAAGCATAGACCAATGCCTGACACTACACACAAGAATAAAGTCCAAATGGGTACATGATCTAGGTATAAAGAATGAGCAAGGAATAGTGTTTTTATCATGTTTATGGAGAAGGGAAGAATTTTCGACGAAACAAGAGATAGAAAGCATTACGAAGTGCAAAATGGACAATTTTGATTATATTAAATTGAAAAGTTTTTAACCCAATGCAACCAAGCTTAAGAAGGAAGCAGAAAGCTGGGAAACAGTTTTTGCATATAGTGTCTGTAATAAAGGCCTCATTTCTAAGATATATAGAGTACAGAGTTAAATTTACAAGAATACAAGTCATTCCCCAATTGATAAATGGTCAAAGAATATGAACAGGCAGTTTTCAGAGGAAGAAATTAAAACTGTCTATAGTCATATGAAAGAATGCTTTAAATCACTATTGATGACAGAGACGCAAGTCAAAAAAACCATGAGGTACCACATCACACCTATCAGATTGGCTAACGTGACAAAGCAGGAAGATGATAAATGTTGGAGAAGATGTGGGAGAGTTGGAACACTAATTCTTTGTTGGTGGAGCTGTGAGCTGATGAAACCATTCTGGAGAGCAATTTGGAACTATGCCCAAAGGGCTACAAAAATGTGCATACCCTGAGACCCAGCAATACTGCTTCTAGGACTGTATCCCCAAGAGATCATAAAAATCGGAAAGAGTCCCACATGTACAAAAATATTTATAGCAACTCTCTTTGTGGTGGCCAAAACCTGGAAATCAAGGGCATTCTCATCAATTGGGGAATGGCTGAATAAATTGTGATACATGAATGTAATGGAATACTATTGTACTATAAGAAATGATGAACAGGAAGACTTCAGAGAGGCCTGGAAAGACTTGTATGAACTGATGCTGAGTGAAAGGAGTAGAACCAGAAGAATTTGTACATGGCAACAACCATAGTGTGCAAGGAGTTTTTCTGGTAGACTTAGTACCTCATTGCTATGCAAGGACTTAAAAAATTCCCAGTGTTCTCTTAAGGCAAAATGCTTTCCACATCCAGAGAAAGTACTATGGAATTTGATCATGGAATGAAGCAGATCATTTTCTTTTGCATTATGTTTTGGTTTCTTTTATGATTTCTCCCATTCATTTTAATTCTTCTATGCCACATGACTAAAGTGAAAAATGTATTTAATAGGAATGTATGTGTAGAACCTATATAAAATTGTATGCCATCTCAGGGAGGGTGTAGGGAGATAGAAGGGAAGGAGGAGGAGGGAGGGGAAAAAATCTAAGATATATGGAAGTGATGTAGAACACTGAAAATAAATAAAATTTAAAAAAAGAAATTGCCACGTTGTCTAGAATTAGAATAGGACTTGATCTCCAAAATCATGACTTGTCCACAGAAATGGAATCCTGAAGTTTTCATAGACACAGGTAATTAAAATGCAGTGGCTGCAGATACCAACTCAACTTCTACAACTCTAGTGTAAATAAATAAATTATGGATTTAAAGTAAAATTTTAAAACACTAAAAAAAATAGTCTTAGGGGACTAAAGTCACAGACATTCCCTTTACTTCCTGGTCCCAAAAGTACAAAAAGCCCAGGGCATGTAGAGATCCAGTTTTCCTCAAGGATTTTAACCCATAAACTAATGGCATGATCAACGCCAGTGCAGGGAAGTATGTTTAGTAGAATCAATGCTACGTCTTTGTTGAATATTCTTTCCCTTTTATTAGATTTTTAAAAACTTTATAGTTTGTTTTATATTTTCAGCATCAGAGAAAATGTCAGTTCTCATGACTAGCCAACATTACCTCTCCCCATAAACCTGTCATCTTCCAAATTTCCCCATTTCTGTGGAGGATGCTATCTATCATTCCTCCAAACACATTGTGTCATCCTTAACTCTTCCTTCTCTCTCAGCCATGGTCTACCCAAAGCCCATCCATTGCCAAGTCTGGTTGGTTCTCTCTCTACAACATCTTTCTAACCTATCCGTTTTCTCCACTCACATGACCACAACCTTAAGTTAGTCCTTTATCACACCTAACCTAAACTACTGTAATGGCTTTCGAATCAGTTTCCTTGCTTTCCATCTCTTTTTGAATCCGTTTCCCACACAATTGCCAAAATGATCGTCCTGAGGCACAGATGTCACCACTGACCTCTCTAATGCCCTGAGAATAAAATGTATACTTCTCACCCTGTCATTTAAGGCTCTCCACATCTGGTTCCAGCCTACCTTTGCAGCCTCAATGCATGTTATTTCCCACCTCAAGCTCCGTATTCAATCCTAACTGAACCTCTCCATATTCCTCAAATTCTGCCCATTGTCCATCCCTGGTCTCCATGCACGTCTGGAATGTGCTCCCTCTTCAATGCACTTTCTTAAAAGTCATTATCTGTCTTCATGCCATCAGTGGCACCACCTCTGGGAAGCCTTCTCTGATCCACTTGGTTATTAGTGCTCTGCTCCTCCTGAAATAATTTGGCTAACTCCGCTTATCCTCCAAGAATTTCTCAATAGAAGGGATGCTTTCATTTATATCTTTGTATGTCCAGTTTCTTATACATAGAATGCTTTGAAGTGTTTGTTTAATTGACTTCAATAACTACTACTGGACTAGCCATTTCTGAGATAAAATCTTATAAAGCAGACCTTTGATATGCCCTGTTAGCAAGTATTTTCCCCCTTATTTCCTTCATTTGCACATCTCTTCAACACTAATGATGTACTTGTACTGCACTGGATGATGGAGTCCTCCATATGGAAAAGTCTGGGGAGCCTGCTTCCAGAGAGTCATGATGACATATAATGGAAACACTTTGGAAAGCCCTGGAGGATGCACACACATTCTCTAACTTTTTCTCATCTGTTAGCTTATGATGAAGCAGGAACCCCAGTCATTGGTTGTATAGCTAGAAAGAGGGAGCATTTGAAAGATATTAGTCAATCAGGGCCAATTCCTCTTAGTCTAAGTTAGGGGTGGGGAACCTGCAGCCTGCACATGTGAATCCATGGATTCCATCAAAGGTCTGCACTTGAGGACCTAGAGGGTCACATGTGGCTTCAAGGTCACAAGTTCTTCACCCCTGGTCTAACTCCTCTTTGTGTTCTAGTAAGAGGAGAGAGATGCAGAATATCTACTGGACCCTCCCTAGCCAATATGTGGCCTGGCAATATGGGTCTCTGGTCTTTGGGTCTGAGTTTATCATTCCTGATTTTAGGTGAAGGAAATTGGACATGGCTACAGTATTTTGAGGTGTGAAAAGTAAGGAAAATCAGTCATTAGAAATTCTGAAAGTTTAGGTCAGGTTTTGTAACCCCATAGTCCAGAATCAAGGAGTCCTAGCTCTGTGGAAACAGAGATCTGGACTCATTCAAGTATTAAACTTGGTAGGATCAATGTGATATAGAAATAATTAGATCTGAATTGACTCTCCTGAAGAACTGAGGTGGAAGCAGAAGGCAGAATGTGCCCCCCAGATATTGCTGCTTTCCTTTTGGCAATATCTTCCAATAATTATCCCTGTATAAAGTCTAATCAATGTTAATTAGTTAAATGGAACTGAGGTGTTAATGACTGGAAGCTAATAGTAGAGAAGGGAATATCCCGCAATGGGGACCTGAGTGGATAGAATTAGAGAAGGACACTAGCCATCCCTTAGCAATATCCCTAGAATCCTGAGGGGGAAATGCAGCCAGCCTCACTCTGAAGTCAGAGAAACTGCTCCATATTATTTTGAATTCTAGTTATGTATTTGTTACATCTCCCTGATAGACTATAGGCTCCATGAAGGCAGAGACCAAACCTTAACTACATTTATATCTGCTTTCCCCTTCTATCCCAATACTTTCATACAGTAGGTAGTGTTTTCTGCCTTGCATTACCACTCAGAAGAAAATGATCAGATGTAAAGAATAACTGTTCACTCTTCAGTCAAGCAATGTTTATTGAGTATCTACTATGTGCTCGTTAGACCTTGTGGAGAATTGTATATTTATAACACTTTTTTTTGTTTTAGCATAATCAAATGCCTCTGATTGAATGATGCGATTAAAGATCTTCCCTCCACATTAATGGACCTGGGAAGATTTGTAGGAATGCCCACACCTTTTGTTAATGAGGCACTGGTTCTCAAGGGTTGTGATGCCCTGTGACTCTAAAAAGTGTATAAGGACTCTGAGATATGGTTTTACTTTGGGGCTTAGTTTTTGGAAGAAATTTTGTTTGACAGATGAAACTCTGGGAAACCACTAAGGAGCCCCCCAGCTTTGAAAACCCAGATATTGATGCTCCCCTCTCTGGTAACTATGTATGTATGTAATGAACAGACACTTGGATCTGTCTGTTGATCTATGGTATATGTATTGCTTATGTCAGATAATTGGAAGCATCTCTGTTGATTTTTATTCCTCTGTATTTTCTCTGAAGTTCAGGGTGCTGACTTCTTCCCCTGAACTGAGTGAATGATCTATGTGATTGATTAAAGTGATTGTTGCCCCTCAAAAGTTACTTTCCTTTTAGAAAAGCAGATTAAAGAACCTGTACAGAAGGTCCTCCTGTGTATGTCAGGGTGCTTGATTTTACAAGAATATAAAGAAATATCAGACAGATACAAATCAGGTAACCTTAAGAATCTTCAAGTTTATTGGGTCAGAAGGAAATAAATAATGAAAGGCATTATATAATTAAAGGCCATGTGAAGTTTCCAGTCAGTTAGTTCTATGAGAGTTCAAAGGAAAGAGAAAGGAATGTCTATGGAAAGCTGGGGATTTAGCTGGGCCTTGAAGGATGGCTAATATTTGGATACATGGAGAAGAGTTGAGAGGTATTAGAAGCAACAGGAAGCAGGAATGAGAGAAGCATGCTGGGGGTAAAGAAGAAAAGGGTTCTTTATTCCTAAGAGAGCTCCTTCCAGGCTGACAGGTTAAGTCCTACAGAATTTTTTGTTATTCAGTTGTAGCCAACTCTTTGTGACCTCTTTTTGTGGAATGGTTTGCTTTTTCCTTTTCTAGCTCATTTTACAGATGAGGAAACTGAAGCAAGGGCAGCTAGATGGTGTTGTTGATAGAATGCTGGCCCTGGGGGACCCGAGTTCAAATCTGGCCTCAGATACTTACTAGCTGTATGACCCTGGACAAGCCATTCCACCCTGTTTGTCTCAATTTCTTCATCTGTAAATTGAACTGGGGAAGGAAATGCAAAACTCCAGTATCCTTGCCAAGAAAACCCCAAATGGGGTCACAAAGAGTTGAACCTGACTGAAAAACCACTGACCTGAACAGATTGACTTGTCTAGGGTCAGTGTCTGAGGCCAGATTAAACGTCCATTTTTCTTGATTCCAGGCCCTCTGTGCATTGTACCATCCAGCTGCTCACTATGCGAAATAAAATATTATTACAATTTTCTGAAACTTGTTCCCCCTTTTTCCTGTCCCTAAATAAAAAAACTCAATTCAATTTGTAAATTTTAATTTTCACTACACACAAATACTCAAATCAGCGCCTATGTGCAATATGAATGCTTTATTATTCAATTTATTTATCATTCTTTACCCATCTCTGTGTGTCTCTTTATAAACTCAGGGCAGTCTATTATAAGTTATAACCTCTTAGAAGGCAGGTCCCATGACTGTTCCATTTGCTATGTATAGAAATCAGCACATGCTCTAATCAATGTTTTTTGATGATGGTGATGGAAGGCTTTTTTTTTTAATGGCTCCCTAAACTTAGCTCTTGTCACAGCTAGGAAAGGTTAGTGATGACAGAACACACCCTTCTGAAGTATGATATCTGGGTTGGATGTTGGCTCAAGTCAGAAATACCACACAATTCAGAATAGCACAAGGTTACATGTGAAACATAATTATTTTGAGACTTAGACGTTTAGCCCAAGGTGTGGCTGGGAAGCTATCTGACTCATGTTACTTCTTTCTTTTTTTTTTTTAAATAAATTTATTTAACTTTTTACAATTCATTTTCACAAGATTTTGGGTTTCAAAATTCTCTCTCCATTTGTCTTCTCCCCCCTCACCAATACACTGGACATTCTAATTACCCATATCACCAGTCTGCCTTCTCTTCTATCATCCCTCCCTTCCCTTACCCCATCTTCTCTTTTGTCCTGTAGGGTCAGATAACTTTCTATTTCCCATTACCTGTATTTCTTATTTC
>CM053772.1:155724525-155811887 GCA_028658325.1 Potorous gilbertii
TCCTTTAGCAAGGTGTTGACCTGCTTTTCATGCTTTTCTTGCATCTCTCTCATTTCTTTTCCCAGTTTTTCCTCCACCTGTCTAACTTGATTTTCAAAATCCTTTTTGAGCTCTTCCATGGCCTGAGCCCATTGGATATCTATTTCAGATGTTTGGGATACAAAGGCCTTGACTCCTATGTCTTTCCCTGATGGTAAGCATTGTTCTTCCTTATCTGAAAGGAAAGGAGGAAATATCTGTTCACCAAGAAAGTAACCTTCTATGGTCTTACTTTTTTTTCCCTTTTCTGGGCATTTTCCTAGCCAGTTACCTGACTTCTGAGATTCCTTTCCACACCCACCTTGACTCCAGATCTGCCTAGCTAGTGCTTGGAGTCTGAGATTCAAATGCTGCTTCACAGCCTCAGGGCTTTTGCGGGGGCAGCCCTGCTAGTCAGTGTGAGATTAAGTTCAGGTGCTCAGGTGGGGGCAGGGCTGCCACATGGGGCTCAGTTCCCTCAGGGGGTTTATGGGGAGAACTTCAATAATGGATCTGCCTGCTTTGGGAGCCCCTGTCTGCTGCTGCCTCTGCTGCTGCCTCCTGAGGGGGCCTAAGTTATGGGGACACCCCTCTCCCCTCTCTGCCAGCCAAACAGTGTCTCTCACTAACCTTTGGCATCTGTGGGTGGAGGGACCTCAGCGGCTGCTGGAGATTCCATCCCTGAAGCCTGCTCGGATCTGTTCCTCTCTGTGCTGCTTGACCAAGGCAAGGCTGGGCTCTGCTCCAGGTCCAGTGAGTGATGGACCTTTGGTGTCAGATTTTCGGGGCTCTCTGGAACAGAAATCTCCTCCACTCTGTTGTGTGCCTTCCCTTGCTCCAGAATTTGTTGGGAGTTCTTTACAGGTATTTTATAGGCTGTGGGTTTGGAGCTAACGTATGTGTGTCTTTCTACTCTGCCATCTTGGCTCCTCCCCCAAAGCCTTTTTTTTATTGCTGGTCAAGTGAGAGTTATGTTAGTGATTTTTGGCAAGAGATTGAATTTAAAAAATCATGGAGGACACGTAGGAACAGAAAGGAAGGGGGACCAATGAGGGTATTGAGAGCAGGGGATGACAGCTGGAAAGTCTAATTGTTATAGTTACACTTTTACCCATGAAATATTCAAAGAATCTGAAGGATGCCTCTAGCACATATATTAGGCCCCTATGGAGTATTTTATAGAAAGACATAGGACAAAACTTATGTACTACAATGAAGCATGGGTTGTGATCTGCTTTGGTGGAGGAATCCCTACATCCAGCAGTTCATCAATCCATAGAAATATTTTCTCACAAAAGCTCTTCTTGTTACTTTTATTTTAATTATCTTTATCTAGACTCTTTCAAGATTCATTATGACATTTTTTGAGTTGGGGTGACCAGAACTTTGTACAGTATTTCAGCAACTGAGAGATGTTTGAAATGTTTCATGAGGTCTTCTAAGAGCAGACTGGGGACTCACTAAATCCTCAAAGTCTTTCTGAGCCATTACAATAGAGACTGGGGTTCTCCAGCTCCCCATCACTGGCAGGTATTCTGTTCTAACACTAGAGGTCACCATTACAGCAATATTCAGAAGCAAGAGCTTTTGGCCAGAGATAAAATTGAGTAATAAAAAACAACCCTTTGCCGTGGTTCAGCGGATGTCTTTACAGGTAATTTAAAAGAGACAGGTGAGATTTTATCAAGGTCCTAAATTGAATTCATTTTTAATCTCTTCTTGTTTCTCACTCAAGTTAAGAAATCAGCTTTCCTGCCTTGTGACAAGACCTCTAGCTAAGAACAGACTGAAACAAAGAATCAGCCTAGGTTTTCATCACTGACTTCCTAAAGTACGTATGTAGCCCTAACCTCTCAGCCAAGCTCTAGCCCTATGTTTCTAGCTGCCTAGAGGAAAGTTTCTAACTAGAAATTCCATCTATAAACCTAAGTCTATAAGTTGGAAGCCTTTCGCTTAATCTCCCCACTCTCATTCTCATGTTGGTTTCATCAATGCATCGCTACTGGCTGTGGCCAACAAGCTCAACATTTGGAGTCATCTTGGAAATGTATCATGAGCTGAATAAAATATGCCTACTTCCTCCTCTTTTATCTCTCTAAATCTAGAGACACATGTATAATTTGACCAAAGGAGTAGTTGAGCCAGGAATCCCAGTTTTAGAGGTGTCAGAGTTCCATTGTGTATGTCTTAACACATCCATGTTGTTTCTTCCAATAAAGTTTAAGCTTTTTGAGAGCAGGGGATGTTTCTTTTTTGTCTTTGTATACTCAGCCCCCAGCTCAGTGCCTGTGACTCTATGGGTAATTAATAAATGTTTAGTGATCAATTTCAAATGGGACAGAATGAGACATTTTCTTTTTGGACATGGCAATGAGGGAATTTGCTTTGCTTGATTATGCATAGTTGTTACTTATTATGTGTATATTATATATTTTTTCCATTGTGGGAGTCGTGAGGAGGGAAAATAAAGGCTCATCAATTGATAAAAAATTTGGAAAGATTGGTGAAAAGGCAGGTGATTTGTCAATGAAAAACATCAGCAAAAATTTATTTTTAAAAATATATCTTGCATTTTCTTCCTTTACTTCTTTGTTGTATACTACTCCCAAGTGAATTCTTTCTTGTCTTTAAAAGCCCAACTTAAATATGACCTTTAAGGAACACATACCTGATTCTTCTTGTGGGTAACATCTGTTTTACCCATTAACTCTTCGTAAAGGTCTTCCTTTACACTTGTAACTCATGACTCGAAGGCCTATAAATAATGGTTCTTCACATTTGGGGGGAGGTTCATTTTTTGCTGTTGCTCTAGGGCCCCAACTTTTATCAGTCTACTCTCTACCTAATCAGTAACCCCTCAAAATTTAGCTCCAATTAAGATTCTTCCATCCTTTTCTAATGTCATCTTCTGTACTCAATCTTTTTTTATCACCTAAATGATTGAGGTAGCTTGCAAACTAATTGCCTACCATCCGCTTCTTTCCCCTCCAATCCACCCTGCATACTATTCCCATCTACTCAAGAATCTACAGGGGCTCCAAATGACTTAATGGATTAAATTCAGATGAATCAACCAGAATCTCAGGTTCTGTTCTGGACAAATTGACTCCAAGGTATCAGGAAGTGGGTAATATGCTTCACTTAAGGCCTCCGGAATCAAGGTTAATCACTGCATTGCTTAAAGTTCTTAAGTCTTTTGAAGATGTTTATCTCTGTGAAGTTGCTTTCTTCTTCATGTTCTGCTTGCTTTACTTTGCATTAGTTAATATAAGTCTACCAGGTTTCTCTGAAACTATCCTCTTCCTGCCTGGGCCTGACTCAGTCCAGTCTCTTGGTAGTTTGATATTGGAACAAAATGAGATACTTGTGGATCATTTGATAGTTGGCCAAAGGAGATTTACTTAGCCAGACCAGGAGAAGGAAATTCAAAAAAGAGAGGCCTTTGAATTGATTCAGTTGAGTGAAACTCCCTCTCTGACCCAGCAGCCAAGCATCTGAGAACAGCCTGCTCACTTCTACCTACTTGTGGTTGCTTTGTACTCAGCAATGAGGAAGTACTGTTAGCAGTCTGAGTCCTTGACCCCTGAGTCAAACAAGTATAGGGGAATGTTTCAATAGCTTTTAAGGAAAAAAACTAGCCTAACCTGCATGGGGGAGAGAAGAGAAAATATTTCTCCTACTACACATCCCTTTCAATCTTTACTTATTACATCAATATTATAAGGGGGCGTTTGCCAGGCCTGTCTGGTATCCGATCCACTAGCCTCATAACTCACGTTCCCAGTCTTTTCTTGCTGTATGGCTGAAAGAGCAAGTCTGACCCGTGTCTGAGCATTTCAGCTGCGCTTGGGTCACAAGAACACTCAGGCACATCTGTTTGCAGGATGCTGTTGCTAGGTACCAGAATCAGCCTAATTCTCTGTCAGATATTGGCTACTCTAATTTTTTGTTCACATGTACGACTTCTATCTCATAAGACCCTGGAGAGATTTGAAGCATTTTCTCTCGCATTTAATTTGAATTCAGGAAACTACTGAAACGGGATTTCCTTCCATAATATTAATTAGAGCTAGCATTTAAATCAGGCTTTAAGATTTCTAAAAGACTTTATACATTTCATCTCATCTGATCTTCACAGTTCTAGGATGGTTGTTGGACCTATTAATTTAAGTTCAGAGAAATTAAATGACTTTCCCAGGGTCACACAACTAGGAAGTATCTGTGGCAAGATTCGAACAAAGGTCTTCCAGACTCCAAGTCCCTATTTGTATCCCACAACTTTTATTTCCTTTTTTAAAAATCTTTTTCCTCCTTCCTTCCTTCTTTTCTCTCTCTCTTTCTTTCTTTCTTTCTTTCTTTCTTTCTTTCTTTCTTTCTACATTTGAGTCTCAAGCTAGTTTCCTCTCTCCTACATAGGTGTATATATATATGTATATATATGTATATATATATACATATATATATATACACACACATATACACACAGTTCCATATATTAGTTCTTTCTGGAGATGGATAGCATTTTCCTTCATAGGTCCTTTGTAACTTGATTTAAATATTCATACAACTCAGAATAGCTTAGTCATTCACTTTTACTCTTCAAACAATATTGCTGTTGCTATATATATATGTGTATGTGTGTGTATCTATCTATACATATAGATAGATACACAAACATTCTCTTGACTCTGCTGGTTGTATTCTTCTTTATTTCATGCAAGTCTCCATTTTTCCTAAAATCAACCAGCTCATCATTTCTTATAGCACGGTAGTATTCCATCACAATCACATACTACAGCTTATTCAGTCATTCCCCAACTGATGGGCATTTCCTCAGTTTTCAGCTCTTTGCCACCACATAGAAATTTGCTGTAAATATTTTCAAAATGTAGGTTCTTTTCCTTTCCCCCTAATCACCTTAAGAAGCAGACCTAATACTGGTGTTATTGGGTTAAAAGGCATATAGGCAACTCTGTAAGTCTTTGGGCATAATGCCAGATTGCTCTCCAAAATCAGTTCATAGTTCACAGTTCCACTAACAGTGTATTAGTGTCCTACTTTTCCCACAGTGTATAGAAAGTATTTTATAATTTTGCTCATCTTGTTCTTGGGTTTGTCTTGGCAGATATAATCCCAGGCACTTTATATTGTCTACAGTTATTTTAAATGAACTATCTCTTACTTTCTCTTCTTGCAGGGCTTTTTTGGTGATATATTGAAATGCTGAATCTGTAGGGTTTTCCAGATATACCATCTCATTATCTGCAAAAAGAGATCGTTTTATTATTTCATAGCTCATTCTGTTCCTCCAGCTCCTTTTTTCTTCTCTTATTGCGATAATTAGCATTTCTAGTACAATACTGAATAATATTGGTGATAATGAACATCCTCATTTCACTCCTGATATTATTGGGATGGCTTTTGTCTTATCACCGTTACAAGTCATGCTTGCTGATAGCTTTAGGTAGATGTTTCTTATCATTTTAAGGAAAAATCCTTTATATCTATTCTTTCAAATGTGAGTGTTGTATTTTGTCAAAAGTTTTTTTTGCATCCGTTGATATAATCACGTGATTATTGTAATTGATATAATTAATTATGTTAATAGTTTCCCTCCCTACACTCCTGGTATAGATTCTATTTGGTCATAATGAATAATCTTTGTGATTTATTATTGTGAAGTCTCCCAGCTAGTATTTTATTTAGGACTTTTGCATCAATATTCATTACTGAAATTGGTCTATATTTTTCTTTCTCAGATTTTGCTCTTCCTATTGTAGGCATTAGCATATTTGTTTCATAAAGGGAGTTTGGTAGGACTTCTTTGCCTTTTATTCCTAATCATTTAGTTAACATAGGAATTAGTTAATCTTTAAATTTTTGGTAGAATTCACTTGTAAATCCAGCTAATTCTGATACTTTTTTTCTTAGGAAGCTCATTTATAACCTACTTAATTTCTTTTTCTAAAATAGGTTTACCTGGATATTCTATTTCTTCTTCTATTAATCTGGGCAGTTTATGTTTTTATGAGTATTCTTCAATTTCACTTAAACTGTTCAATTAATTAGCATGTGATTGGGCAAAATAACTTCCAATAATTTCCTTAATTTCATCTTTATCAATGGTGTATTCACTCTTTTCCCTTTTGATGCTTTTAGTTTTCTTTTCTCTCTTTTTAAATCGTACTAACCAATGGTTTATCTATTTTATTAGTTTTTTAAAATAAAAACCAACTCTTACTTTTAATTTACTAATTAAATTATTTTCTTACATTCAACTTTATTAATTTCTCCTTTAATTTTCCAGATTTTCAATTTGGTGTTTGATTAAGGATTTTAAGCTTATTCTTTTTTAGTTTTTAAAATTGCATACCAAATTCTTTAATCTGTTCCTTCTCTAAAAGATGTAAGATTTTAATTGATGTAAGTGTTTAGAGATAGAAATTTTACTCTGGTTATTGCTTTTACTGCATTCCACAAGTTTTGATATGTTGTCTCATTATCATTCTCTTTGACAAAAATTATTTATTGCTTCTATGACTTGTTCTTTAACCCACTCATTCTTTAAGATTAGGTCATCTAATATGCATTTATTTTTAAATGTGTATTTCCATGATCCTTTATTAAATATAATTTTTATTGTATTATGATATAAAAAGGGTGCACTTAATATTTCTGGTTTTCTGTACTTAATTGTAAAATTTTTATAACCAAACATAGGGTCAGTTTTTGTGAAGGTGCCATGTGCCACTGAGAACAAGGTATATTCCTTTCTATTTCCATTCAATTCTCTCCAGATGTCTAGCAAATGCAATTAATCTCCTTGATTTCTTTCTTATTTATTTTTTAAATTAGATTTATCTAGTTCTGAAAAGGGAAGGTTTAAAGCCCTCACTATTATAGTTTTTCTATCTACCACCTGTTCATTCATCTTTTTCCCAAATACTGTGGCATTTGGTACATATAGGTTTAGTTTATATTACTTCATTATCTCCGGTACCTTTTAACATAATGTAGTTTCCCTATTTATCTCTTTAAATTAAGCCTGTTTTAGCGTTAACTTTGTCTGAGATCATGATTGCTACCCTGGTTTGTTTCTTTTTTTGCATCAGCTGAAGCATAATAAATTCTACTCCAGCTCTCTGTTTTTAATATAAGTATATCTGTCCCCAGATATTGTAAATATATTTATCCCCAGGACTTACCAATGTCTGGCCCATGGAAGACACTTGATAAACACTTGTTGACTTGACTTGACTTACAAATAATGAAGATTATTCTGACAACCTACCACATAAAGAATAAGGTGGTGGGAAAGAACAAGGAGAAAGTGAAGGTAAGAGAACCTCCAATAGTGGGAATGAAAGCCTATATTGCAATGATGGTAATGAGAATTGAGAAGGGGAGGTAAAATTTGCATTGGTGGACTCAAAAGGAAATCATGATGTAGCTGTCTCCAATGAAAGGCGAAAGGGAAGAATTAAGGACAATACCAAGATTTCTAACATGGGAAAACTAGGTGAACGGTAGAATCAGTGATGGGAAAAGTGAAGCCAGATGTAGGAAGTCAGAAGAAGGAAGAAACATCTCTTAATGAGGAACTAACTGTAATACTGCTCAGAAATTAACCTTCAGCTTTCAAATTATGTCATAGTAAAATATGCCTTTCTTTTGTGGTTTAAAACATGGGCTTTGCTTCCCCCCCCCCCCGTTGGAGGGGAGTTACACAGCTAGTAAGTGTCTGAGGTTGGATTTGAACTCAAATCCTCCTGACTCCCAGGTTAATGTTCCATCCAGTGTGTCACCTAGCCACCCCTAAAGATATTTCAAATAGGTCTTTTCTTTCAAAGTTGTGTTCCATATTTCTATCTGTTCTTATTATTTAAAATAAATACTGTGTATATGCCTGACCATGTCATACCTCTATGTAGAAATGATCAGTGTCTCCCCATTACCTATAGAATGAAATATAAAATTCTCAATGTGGCATTTACAACCTGGTTCCCACCTTTCTAGTTTAATTTGATATTAATAAATGTTCCACATACGCTCTATTCCAGTCAGTTTGACTGAAAAGTCTTCCAGCTATTCCCCATATGACATTTCATCTCCATATTCATATCTTTGTACAACTGGTCACCCAGGTATAGAATGCAGTCTTTCATCAATTCTGTTTCCTAGAGACCTAGACTCCCTATTAGTTTCCTTCAAGACAGTTCAGGTGTCAAGACTTACAAGAGACTTTCTCCCTCGTAAAATTACTTTGTACTCTTTTGTATTTCTTTTTCAACTACTCATTTGTGTACATGTGTCATGCAGGTCTTGGTACATACTCTGTTAACTTCTCTCTTTTTTGTCTCTGTGATGGCTTTCTCATTCAATCCCCGCTTGTATTAATACTCAAGCTGAATGTTTCTAGTGGTGGCAGGCTATACTGCAACAACTCATTCTCATGGTTCTGTGGGTGACCCTGCTGAGGGTGGAGTATACACACTACTCACAACTCTAACTCAAGAATACCAACTGGTGTGTTTCTTATCTAACAAATCAGCCAAGTGGACTCTGTTAATTCTTAATAGAAACATCTAACAAATAGAAGGCAAAGCAAAAATGATGAAAATGTAACATTCCACCTATAAACTTGTGACACATTTCCCCACTAATGCACACAGTGTCCATAGGGGAGAGTGGGCACAAACTTAGAAAACCAAATCAAAGTAAGGAATATGTCTTCAGGTTAACTTAAAACACTATACTATAGTCCTTCAGGAATAAACTGGTTTTGTCCTCTTTAGGAATAACCTGTACCACAATGGACTGGTGGGCAGAGATGCTTTTTAGACCTCTCTATTTTGATGATGGATAGAGTCACTTTTCTGAGGGCTACTTCCCTACCACCCTTCTTCTGAGTATCAAGGCAGAGTTAAGCTCTTGCAGTAAAACAGAAACCCTAAGTCTGGGATCTGCTGAGCATTTCCAGGTCATTTTCTTGGCTGGGCTTTGAGGAGTTTTTACGTTTCGACTCAGAGATCTTTTCCCATACCTGACTAGAGTTTCTCTTAATCTCTCAGCTCAGTTCTTCTCTGAGTTATAAATTGAGTTCTCTTCCAAGTTCAGCTTTCCTTCCAGCCTTAAGTTTAACTTAATTCAGTTCATCTCTGAGTCCTAAACTCATCTCAACCTCTAACAACAACTAGCAAGACTGCCCTTCCCATTCCTCTAACCCCTTCCAGTTAGCTTCTTCAAGTATAAGGTACGAGCTCTGAGATTTGTTCTAGATCTGTACAGGAAGTCTGTCCTTGTCTCAGCTCTTAGTAATCTGTTCAAACTCAGCTCTAGGGATGTGGTGTTTGGCTCACCCTAACGTTCTGCAGCAGAATCTCTTCTCTCATGGCGAGAAATCAAAGTTCACATTGGTGCAGGACAAGTCACCACCAGGCAGTATACATTTATCTAATGGACACAGAATTGTTCTTGGCATTAGAGTTTCCCAGCTATGAACTTTAATTTATAAATGAAAGGAAAATTGGATATTGAGAGACAGGATACTCTGGTCTTCTTTATTCTGAGTTCAGCTTTACTCTTGTACAACTTTCAATATTTCTCTCACTACTGTCCTTGATTCTGCCCCTTTTCATTAGCAAAATTATCCACACCAGAAAGGGACAAGACCTTACAAAGTGTTGTACTCTCTTCCACCTCCAAACAGAAAGTAGACTCTTTGAGGGTAGGGATTCTTTCATTTATTTTGTTTGTTTTTGTATCTGTAGTGCCCAGAACAATGACTTGTTCATTTAATATTTATTGAATTGAATTGAATACAGGAACCTGGCTAGGTTCAGATTGGAAGTTAATGAGATACTGGAAGAAAAGACCCAGAAAAACAGGCAGGATGAATTGCTCTGAGCCCTCCCCTTTGTCTTTACCACCTTTAGCCTATCTTTATGTTCCTTAGTTTACAATCTGAGTACTCTGATTTTGTTACTTTTGAGGGGGTTCAAGTGGTATTTGGCTGATCCAATAGGCGTTCTTTAGTCCATGATGATTTATATTCTGTCAATAAATTGCCTTCATAAGCCAATGTTCCTTGTAGTTGGATATTTTGCACCTGTTTCTCTAATTAAAACTGGTTTGACCAATTTAATTGTAAGTGAAGCTAAAAACCTTTTAGTATTATGTGTCTTTGGCTTATCTACTTGCCAAAAGGAAGACTTTCTGTTGAGTGGCCAAATGACTGGGTGAATATTTGTTACCGGATGGGAATTACCTCCTTTCTGATAGGTCTGTTGGTCTTGGCTTGTCTGTTTTATTAATCATTTTTCAGCCTGGACCACATGCCTTAAAGAATTTTACCTGTGTCAAGCCCAAAGGGCCGGGTTCCAGGACTAGAAGAGCTAGAATTTCTACGAGAAAGGAATTACATTCACTTTCCTCTCCATGTGTTTGTACAGGAAAACAAAGAAAGCAGTTTGGCACCTAATCTTATGACTTGTAGCGGCTGTGGGGAGATTGGAAAAACCTGATTTGACGTCAAGCTTCTGGCTCTTCCAACATTGACTCCTTGATGTAAGTCTTTCTCTGTTTCATACAGTCCTTTTTAAAATTTTTTTTTAAGGCCATAAGACATTATTCCTTTTAGCATTTTATTTTTTGAAGCAAGGATTTCAAGGCCCCTGAGGATGAATAATTGTTCATTTTTTCTAAAAGTCTGATACTTGATTGACAGTTCACAAATACCACATCCTGTGATATGCTTGCTTGAGAAACCTGTTGTTCTTGAAATGAGATATGGGTTCTGAATTCCACAGCATAAATACAGCTCTGATTTTAGAGCTCAAAAGGATTATTTCATTTGAATTCTAGCCTGATTTTTCCTTTGGCACCAAGAGAAGCCTAACTACAAAAAAATATGACCCTGAATTCTCTTGTGTTCTACTTCAGGGACCACATGGTTGAAAAGAGCAATGTACATCTTCCTTCGTGTAAGGTCTGCCACCAGGCATTTCTTAATTAAAAGGCAATGGGAGGCTTAGGATGACCAAAAGATCAGAGATTATTTAGATTTGGAAGAATTTTAGAAGTGTTTATTATTGTTCAGTTGTGACCAACTCTTTGTGATCCCATTGCTTGGCAAAGATATTGGAGTGGTTTGCTATTTCCTTCTCCAGGCTTTTATAGAGGAAACTGAGACAGAGTTAAATGATTTCCCTTGGATCACACAGCTAGTAAGTCTGTGAGGCCAGATTTGAACTCAGGAAGATGATTCTTCCTGGTATGGTGCTCTAACTACTTCATCACCTAGCTGCCCCAGCCTTGGAAGTAATTTAACTCAACTTCGATATTTTACAAAGGAGAAAACTTAAGTCCACAGAGGTGAAGTAAGTAGTAAAATATTCTTCTGGTAACATTAGTTTCAGGTAGTAAATAGTCTTGGCAAAGCCAGGATTTAAACCTAGGTTCTTTGATTCTAAATCTACTGCAATTTCCACTGTGCCTAAAAGTATTTAGAGGAATTCCACCTGAACACTAAGTTTGGGGAAGTGTTTTAGAGGATTTCTGCCCCACTCCCCTCACTCAACTCTATCCCCAAAGAATCTTGAGCTTATGATTTTCTGCCTCCTGAAAAAGCTGATATCTTCATCCCTCACCTTTTTGTAGTACATTAAAGCTTACAAAGCATGTCCCTCCCACGTGTGTCCCTACCCCCTGTGAGGTAAGTAGTACGTCTAATTATCCTCATTAGACAGATGAGGAACCTGAGGCTCAGAGAAATCAAGGAAGTTGACCAGGGTAGCTCATCTAGTAAGTACGAGAAACAGGAATTGAACCCAGGTGCCATTTTAAAAAAATGCTTCATTGATATTTAAAAAAAAGTAATCATTTCCTAATACTACTCCCTCCTCTTCCCCTTATAAGACTTTAACAAACAAATCCAGTAAAATAGAACAAGCCAATGCCTTGGCAATAGCTCACAACATGACTCATTCTGTCCTTGTAGTAAACTGTCTCTTGGCCCAGAAGAGAAAGCTGTTTCATTAGAAGCCCCTTAGGGTTGATCGATCGCTGTATTGATTGGATTTCTGAATGTTCTTTAGTGGTTTTCCTTTACCTTATTTTTATCATGTGTAAACTGTTCTCTTGGCTTTGAAGTTTTGATCTGTATCAGTCTAATTCTTCCCCAAGTTTCTTTAAATTCTCAGATTGACTATTTCTTATGATACAATAATATTTGATTACAGTCATAATTTATTCCTGTATTCCTCAATTGATGACTAACTACTTTGTTCACAATATTGTGCTTCCACAAAGAGTATTGCTATCTTTTTTTCTATTCTATTCTATTTAGCATTGACCCCACTCATAGGGAAATTTCATATATAAATTATATACACATATACACAATTACATATACATACATACACATATACATATATGTTGTCTTGGAAGGTAGAGTGAAGTTGATGGCTATGCAACTTTACCTCATTTAAATCTAGTTCATGAACAAGTTAAGATGTCTCCTCGAGATGTCATAGGTCCTCTTTGAAATGAAGGGTGAACAACAACACCCTCTCCCACAGGTTACTACCATACCATTGGTCAGGTAGAGCATGAATTCAGAAAACACACATGGCCAGGGAGCCACACATAGATGGCACACATGTAGGGATCCGAGTAGCCAGGCTATATATATGGCTAGGACAACTGATTCCTCTGATGGGGCAGAATCACTAATGTCCTGTGCTGATATTGTTGTATTGAACTGTCCTGGAAGGAAGGTCAGGAGTCCTACCTCCACAGAATACCACCTCTCCACTTTCCACCTTGCCTCTTGGTTCTGGTTGCTGAGCAGACCTTTGGTACCATCTCCTGACTCTCAGCTACTTGGCCTCTTCAGAGCCAGCTGATTCCATTGCCATTTTCTGCCTGACAGTAAGCTTCCTGGAGACACCAGAGCCAGTTGGACAATCAGGAAAAAACTAGCAGGTTAAGATTCCTTCCCATTCCATTCTAAAGTTCATTCTTTTACTACTCTTCTCCTGGCACTAACTCATGTTCCCACACCACTATTTGACTTGGGGTAAGAAAATCCACAACTTAGTGATTGTGATCTATATCCCCAAAACCTATTTCAGTGTCATCATTAAGGAAAAGAAAAACACTTCACAATCCACAGCAGCTGTGTGGGAACTGGGATGACAAGGCTCTTCCTAGCTCTTGACCAATTTCTTATGTCGGTATGCAAACAAACCTAGGTGTAAGAACAAAAAGAGTTGCTAAAGCCATCTGGGCCATCAACTTCTGCCCTATTCCACATTCTAGCTGTCAGGGTCCCCATTCCATGATCACCCCTCTCTTTTTACTGTTAGGAGACACCATAATTTCCAGAGCTAAGACTCAGCAAGCGGGCTGTGCCTTGAGCTTGACATAACAACAATCCTTTGAGCTCACCCTCTGAAAGATCTCAGCCACCGAAAAATCCCAGAATTGTTTCACATGAGCACCAGGTGGTCCCTGGGCTTGTTTGGGTCATGAAGTCCTGCTTGTCTCCTTGTTGCTGTCAGCCCTCATTGTCAGGGCTAAAGCCATTGGTATAAGAATTGGGATTTGCCCACACTAAAGTGGTTCTACCGCTTGAGGGGCCCCCAGTACATGTGTTTAGTTTCCTTCCTCCAATGGAAAAAAGAAAGATTTTTGTTTACAATCATTGTTATCTCTTTGGTTTTATTTTATTTTGTAGAGTTATCTGTAATTTTGATAACCTGTGTGAGCTCTCTCTTTTGTTTTTTTTTTGAGCTAACAGAAGTTGCAAAGCTTTCGTCAGTTGTTGTCAAAGTTGACATAGTCTTCCTTACACGCATCTGCCAACCACAAAATTGCTGGCTTATTGATGCGTTCTGACCACCACAAATCTCTCCATACCCGTGCAAATTCAATATTCCTCTTACTAGAGCTCGAGAGTGAGGCTGATGACTTTTCACAGCTCTGCCTCACTTAAATCCAATTCCCCTGCAAGTCAAGACATCACCCTGGCGGTCCTCTTGGAGAAGAAAGGATGAACAACAGCTTGAGGGCAGGGACTGTGTCGAATTCATCCCTATCCCCCCCACCCCCTACTCCCCAAACCCCACAAGCCTAGAATAATGCCTTATATTTAGATGAGGGTCAGTAATAGTGGTAGAAGTGAATTGGTAAATTAACAGCTCTCCCATTGCTAATTAACAGCTGCCTCCCTCCCAGCTACCCTCTAATTGGCCCCAGGGCCAATTAACAGCTACCCTACAGTTGATAAGCGGTAGGAAGAAAACTGAAACTAACAGGAAGCAAATATTGGAGGAGGATGACTGAGTAAGACTAGCTCCCTCCACTCTCCTTTCAGCCAGACATAAACACTCCAGTCAACCCCCACCCCCCTCCTCTTTAAATTAAGCCTTTCTCTGTCCTTGTGAGAAGAAGGCACATTCCTTTTAGAAACAGCTGCGACACCGGCTATTGATTTAAAGAAGAAAAAAATAGAAGGGCTTGGACAGGTCAAAGATGTGGGGGAAGACATTGTTTTCTTGACGGATGGAGAGAAAAATATGTGAATGAGCATAATGAGTGTATAGTTTTTCAGCTGTGTCCACCTCATGTGGATCTTCTGGCAGAGATAGTGGAGTGGTTTGCCATTTCCTTCTCCAGCTCATTTTATAGATGAGGAAACTGAGGCAAATAGGGTTAAGTGACTTGCCCAGGGTCGCGCAGCCAGGAAGTGACTGAGGCCAGATTTGAACGCAGGAAGATGAGTCTTCCTGCCTCCAGACCTGGCAGTCTATCCACTGCCCCATAAAAGCATAGATCTAACGGTTAAAATAGTTCTGAACTGAATTTGGCCTTCTTGTCTTTCCTTTTTTAGAAGTATGAACTTAACAATCACCAACAAGCAAAAACACTTCAATATATGAAGAAAAATCATATGAAGCCATGAACTTCTACAAAATACAGTTTTAAGTGCATATTAAATTGAGCAGCACACTAACAAAATCACCCCAGTTGTTTTCCCTTCTGACTTTCTTTTGTGTATTTTTGTATATTTTATTGTTTCTAGAGAATTTTTGCGTTTGTCACTTCCCACTAACTCTTCCCTTGTCCCTCACCGGTATCTTTTTTATACTCAGTCATTTATTTCACCACCTGGAAGAACTGGAAACAGCCTGTGGTAGTTGGGAGTTTTTGTACATGAAGTCTGTGGATCCGTGGTATTGAGGCAGTTAGGTGATGCAGTGAATAAAGACCCCCGTCTGCAGTCAAACAGACCTGAGTTCTAATTTTACTTTTGATAATTGTCAGTTGTGTGACCTTGAGCAAGTCAATTAAACCCTTTTTACCTCAGTTTCCTCATCTGTAAAATGGAGGTGATGATAGTACTTTCCTTCCAGGGTTGCTGTTAGATAACAATTGCAAACTACTTGGTCACATGGTAAATGCTAGCTATTATTACAGACAAATGAACCTTGGATTTGGAGTTAGGGGAAAGGGGTTGGAATTCTAACTCTGCTCCTAAAACTTGTATAACTTGCAGGAGTGCATTCATTCTCTCTGCCTGTTTCCTCTCTCGTAAAATGAAAAAGTTGGCCAAATCCTTTGGTATAATTTGTAAACCTACATTTTTTTCTTATATCAGGAGAATGTGACTCAATATTCTGATTCCTTCTGTCACTAATGTGTAGTAAGGCTTGGGAAATTATATTACTGTGTTAAGAGGATGATCAGATAAGCCTCTTGTCCCCTGGGTTGGGTTCTACTTTGTGCATGTAGAGTTTAGCAGAGAACTTCGTTAGCAAGGTGATTTTTTTTTTAAGATATGGAGGCCCAGCCCTTCCTCTTCCCAGATGAGAAGAATGAATTTAGGTGTGTGCACAAGGGTAAAGAAGAAGACAAAGCTTCTGGGGAGAGAGCACCCAGGAAGTAGAGCTGACTAGGGGAGGCACCCACACTGCCAGGCCAGTGCAGAAACATCCCAGGGCCAAGCAATCCTCAGTGTGAGGGGCAATGACTGGTGGTGCTTGGCAGTGTTCCTATGGGAGCTGGAAGGCTAAGCTGAGTAGTGAAGGAAGGTATGGAAAAAAGCATTAATGAAAGTATCTGCTAAATGCCAGGTACTGTGTTTTCATGACTCTGTGAGGTAAGTGCTATTTTGATGCCCATTTTTACAGTTGAGGAAACTGAGGCAACTAGTCATAGAACTAGTAAGTGTCTAAGGCCAATCTGAACTCAGGTCTTCCTGACTTCAGGCCTAGTGCTTTACCCCTGAGTTACTTCTGAGTGGGGAGATAGATCAAGAGAAAAGTATGAGATGAGTTGGGAAATAGCTGAACAAATTACATATGTTTGCAATGGAATGGTTTTGCGCTATAAGAATGATGGGCAAGCTGATTTTAGAAAAACCTGGAAAGACTTACATGAACTCATGCAAAGTGAAGTTGGTAGAATCAAGAGAATATCGTACACAGTAACAACCATGCTGTACATGACCAGCTATCAATGACTTAGCAATTCTTAGCAATACAATCATCCAAGACAACTCCAAAGGACTCATGATGAAAAATGCTATCCACTTCAGAGAAAAAAACTGACAGAATCAGAACACATACTGATTTCAATTCCTGTATTTTTTCATGTGTTTTTCCCCCACTTTGGGTGTATTTTTTTTTCTCAACATGACTAATAAGGTAAAATGTTTTGCATGATTGAATATATATAACCTATATCAAATTGCTTACTGTTTCAGGGAGGGGGGAAGGGAGGAAGAGAAAAAACTGCTCAAATTTTAAAAAATGAATGTTAAAGATTGCCTTTACATATAATTGGAGGAAAATAAAATAGTATTTAATAAAAGAGAAAGTATGAGAGCATCAGTAGCCACATGAATTGTTAAGTAAGACAGTGGAGAGACCTCAAAGAAGAGGGTTTGAAGCTCTTTTACCAAGAGCTTTACTCACTTTTCTGGGACTTCATTAAAGATCAGTCTCTGAAGTTTCGAGGACCGTGATTTAACCTCTAGGAGAAGGGAAAATTGTTTCTTTGTGGATATGTCCATGTTTTTGTAATTAGCCCCTTCTTCAAGCTTCTTCTAAACAGGTTTCCACTGCATCATAGGACTGTAGATTTGGAGTTTGAAGGAAACCACTCCAAAAGGTCTTAATCTGGAATCTGTGAACTTTTTTTTCCAAGAAAGTACATTTTGATAACTTTATTTCAATATGAATGACTTTCTTTGCAATGCTATATATTTCATTTATATGCTTAAAAACATCATTCTGAGAAGGGATCCATAGATTTCTCCAGAGTGCTAAAGGAGTCCATGAAAAACAAAAAATTAAGAACCTTTGATTTAGTCTAATCTCCTCATTTTAGAGATAAATAAACTATGACCTAGAGAGGTTAACTAAGTCACTCAGAGTTACATAGCTGGTGTGTGACAGAGTCAGGGTCTGAACTCAGCTCCTCAGATTACAAATCTAGCATTCCTTTACATATTGTTCTCCAAGGAAAAGATGAATCTCACATAGGACAAACACACCAGGAAATGCAGACACCCCAACATCAGATAACTAGATTCTTCCCAGGAGTGCACATGAAGTGGTGATTCTTTTATCAAGAGAAAATTTTTAAAAGAGAAGAAGAGAGATAGTTGGAATAGGATCTGGCCAATGATTTCATTGATACTGGAGATCTCCCCACTGAAGAAGCTCTTGACCAATTCAAATCAGTGCCTATTCTACAATTTATTGTCTTAAAGACCAAAGTTGCCTAGATTAGAACATGGAGGTTAAGTGAATCACTCAGAATTGTGCAGCTAGTATATATGCAAAGCAGGACATAAAGAAGAAACAAGACTATAGGGGAACCAAACTGGCAGCTTGGGAAAGATCCCATCTAAGGCTGAGAATTTCTCTCTTTCTCAAAGTTTTCTTTGTGGTAATCCTACCATAAAGCAAAATCTCTTTCTTCAATCCATCCAGGACCTGTGGGACCTGGTTGAGAATGAAGGTGGAGGTGGAGGATATGGAACTCTCCTCTAGGTGAAAATGATTGGGAGAACTAGTGGCATGTGATGAAGCTGAGTGCTCCACAAAGTAGAGTATTAAAAACATGTTTCTTTTTATTTTCTTTTATAATAAATGATGTGGTCTCAGTATGGATTGCCTGTGTCATAAAAAACACAGAGTGTCAGAGTGAAAGTAGTTTTCTTGATAAGGATTTACATTAGAGGGGGGCAGAGCCAAGATGGTGGAGTAGATAGATGCACATACTCGAACTCTTCCCCCACAGGCAATAAAACACCTGTAAAGAAAGACTCTCAATAAATTCTAGAGCAGCAGAAGCCACAGAACAGTGGAGTGGAGGAGATTTCCAGTCCAGGGTGATCTGGAAAGCCAATGGGAAAGGTCTGTTGCACTGGGATGTGGAGTGGAGCCTAGCCCAGCCTTGCCAGCACAGGGAGGAGGATGTGAGTAGGCCTCAGGACCAGAATCCCCAGGAGCAGTGGCGTTTCGCAGATCTCTCAACCCACAGGCACCAAAGGCAGCTTCAAAGGTCAGTGAGAGAGCTTTTTTACCTCTGTGAAAAGGCAGTAGGGTTCTCCTCTAGCCTTGGCTCCAGTCAGTGACAGTGACTGTGGCAGCAGCAGTAGCAGCAGCAGCAGGTCACACCTACAGTGGCCAGGCAGACAGCCACAGGCTTCCATTGTTGGATAAAGCCCCTGGAGGAATTGAGCTGCTGATCCAACTCTCAGCCACAAGCCAGGCCAGGGAGTAAACTCCTCTCCCTTAATTGTACCACCTTGGAGGAACTGAGAATATACCCAAAATATACTCTACTCTTGACAAAGGACCCAAAAGTCAAGTAACTGATTGGGAAAATGCCCAAAAAAGGGAAAAAAATAAGATTATAGAAGGATACGTTTTAGTGAACAACTATTCTCTCCCATCCTTTCGGATAAGGAAGAACAATGTTTACCATCAGGAGATGACATAAAAGTCAAGACTTCTGCATCTAAAACCTCCAAAATAAATATGCAATAGTCTTAGGCCATGGAAGAGCTCAAAAAGGACTTTGAAAATCACATAAGAGAGGTGGAGGAAAAATTGGGAAGAGAAATGAGAGCAATGCAAGAAAATCATGAAAAGTGAGTCAACAGCTTGTTAAAGACCCCCCCCCAAATGCTGAAGAATATAACACCTTTAAAAATAGGCTCACTCAATTGGCAAAAGAGGTCCAAAAAGCCAATGAGGAGAAGAAAGCTTTAAAAAGCAGAATTAGCCAAATGGAAAAAGGTTCAAAAGCTTACTGAAGAAAATAGTTCTTTAAAAATTAGAATGGAATAGATGGAATCTAATGACTTTATGAGAAACCAAGAAATTACAAATTACATTAGAGCCATACAGAAAATGTTCAACTGTTTTGCCATAATTTGGAGCAGTATTTAGTTTTTATATATTTAGAGGAATATTGAATTAGGGCTAGTACTTGCTGTACCATTAGGGAAGCCATAAGAGGCTCCAATGATGAGATGGAGAGTAGGCTAAGCATTTGTAGGCTGAAAGTGTCTCTTATAAGGGCATTTCCAAGATCTTTGAGGAACAGACCCATGTTTATAAGAATAAGAGCTGTTTCCCAATTGATAAATGATCAAACAATGTGCAAATAAACAGTTCTCAATGGGATAAAACCAAACTGTCAATAGCCATATTAGGAAATGCTTAAAATAACTCATAATGAGAGAAATGAAAATTAAAGCAGTTATGACATTCTACCTCATGCCCAAAAGATTGGCAAAGTTGGCAAAAAAGGGAAAATGACAAATGTTGGAGGGACTGTTGGAAGACAGTCATAGTGGAGCTGCGAACCGGTACAGTCATTCTGGAAAGCAATTTGAAACCATGCCCCCAAATTTGCTAAATTGTACATAATATTTGGCACAGAAATACCAGTTCCTAAAGAGATCAGAACAAAGGGAAAAGGATTAATGTGTAAAAAAAAAAAATAGATGCTCTTTTTGTGGTAGCAAAGAACTGGAAACTAAAAGTTGTCCATCAACTGAGTAATAGATGAATGGTTTATGGTATAGGAATATAATGTGCCATATGAAATTGTGAGTAATTATTTTGGAAAAATCTGGGAAGACTTGTATCAACTGATGGAGTGAGAAGTGAACAAATTCAGAAGCATTTATATGAGTACAATAGCATTCCAAAGACAGCTTTGGCAAACTGAAGAACTCTGATGAGTTCGGCTATCAACCAGCATTCAAAAAGACTGATGACAAAGTATGTTACCCACCTCCCAAGAGAGAACTGATGGACCCAAGGGTGCAGAAGATGTTTATTTTTTGCACACAGCCAATAAGGGAATTTGTTTTACTTCACTATTATAATTATTTGTCATAAATGTTTTTCCTTTTTTTCTTTCTTGCTTTTCTTTCTCCTCCCCACCAATTTCTTTTTTTTTTTTAATTTTAATTGAAGAAAAATAAAATTTAAGAGTTTGTAGGTCTAGCGTCCTCTGCTAGTTAGTGGGAATATTGCAGCATGAAACCTGAAATGAAACCATGAGATTTGCTCTGAGAGAAACCACTTGGCTGGTGACTGGAGTATAATGCCACTTGGCAGACAAATTATGTATTATTCTCCCTAGCTGGTTAATTAATTAATAGCATGAAATCCTGTTCTCTGTAGGCCTGCAGAAAACAGGATGAGTTGGGTGTGCATGCTGCCATTGCAAAGGTTGCATCTTGTGTCATCTGAGACACCCACCAAGTACAAACACAGCCCACCCGGCTGTCAACAGCAGTAAATCAGTGAGGTAGCAAGCAAAACAATTCCAGGGAAGGTGTCCAGGGCACTGGCAAAGAGACTAAGGAATTCCAAGAGGGAGCATGTGTAGAGTCTGGCGCAGAGTCAGTGCTTAATAAATTCATTCCCTTCTTCCTTAGTCTGTTTCTTTCTCTTTTTGTCAGTTTTGGTCTCTCTCTCTCTCTCTCTCTCTCTCTCTCTCTCTCTCTGTTTTTCTCTATCTCTGTGTCTGCCTTTCTGCTTCTGTGTTTGTTCCTCTCTGTGTCTCTCTCTCTCTGTTTCTGTCTCTGTGTTTGTCTTTCTCTCTTTCTGTTTTTGTCTCTGTCTCTGTCTTTCTGTCTTTCTCTGCCTCTCCATTTCTGTGTCTGTCTTGGTCTCTGTGCCTGTCTCTCTCTGTCTCCTCCTGGATCCCATATGGACAATGGTAGCTCACTGCTCAGCCTCCAGAATGGGAGGGAGCTTGGTTAGGGCTGGTCATGGACTCGAATCTCAGGTTCAGTCACACCCAGAGAGGACTTAGCTCTGTCTCAGTCTATTGTTTTTTCCCCCCTCTATCCTCAAATTACCTTGAATTTACCTCTCTATAGCCCCTGAAACCAAGGCAAGCTTCTTAAGGCAACACTTTTGTTTTTTAATTGAACCTGAAGAGAATTGCATATTTCAATTGTTTTAGAGATCTTTTAATTCTATATTGGAGTTTTGGTTTTTTGAGTGAATAAATTTCACTCTGGATATCCTGAAGGTATTTCCTGCTCGTTTTCCTGTCATCCTTCCTCTTACTGTCCCTTAGTCTATGGCCATAGTGAGGGGCTTTATAGTCTGCTTGCATATGGTAGCAGGTGGAGTAGGAGCACTCCTGGGGTCTCTGATGGGACCTGATCTGACCTTGCTGGGAGCTTAGGTCAGATAAGGAACCACAGAGAGCATTCATGGAAGAAAGTGAGCTGGCCTTTGGCTCTATAGTGACCTGAGCAATGAGAGTTTTGTGTATGAAGGCTGTTTTTTAGTACTTTTGTCTTCTGCTAGACATAGTTGGTCAGTCAATAAGCATTTATGAAGTGCCTGCTATGCACCAGGCATTGGGCTAAACTCTGGGAATACAAAGATAGATAGGCAAAAGACTGTGTTTACTCTTGAGGAGTGCATGGGCTTATGGGGGAGACAACATGCAAACAACTATGTACAAAAGAGACATATCCAGGATAAATTGGAAATAATCAGTAAAAGAAAGACAGTAGAATCAAGCGAGAGGCTTCTTGTAGGAGATGGGATTTTAGCTGAGATGTAAAGAAACCCTGGAAACAGGAGGCGGAGATGTAAAGGGTAAAAGTTCAAGGCATAGGGGTGGGGGTAGGGTGGGGCATAAGTCAGTGAAAAGTCTTTGAGTAAGGAGAGGCAGTATCTTGTGTGAGGAGCTGCCAGATGGCCAATGTCATTGAATTTCAGGGTACAGGTCAGGGAGTAAGGTGTAAGCAGATTGGAAAAGTCGAAAAAGGCTAAATTGTGAAGCTTTGCATTCAAGCAGGATTTTATATCTGATCTTGAAGATAATAGGGAGCCAATGCAGCTGATTAGGTATGAGGGCAGGGGCATAGGGGTCATTTGGTCAAACCTCTGTGACAGTCAGCATGAAATAGATGAAGATCTAGCAAAGGAGACTAAGAAGGAGCTGTTGGAGAGGTAGCATGAGAACTGAGAAACCCAGAAAGGAAAGAAAATCAGGGATTAAGTAGATGGTGGCCCATAGTGTCAAAGGCTGTAGAGAGTTAAGGAGTGAGAAGAGAGGAAATGGAGGCATTGATTGTAGATGGTCTCCTTAAGGAATTTAGCCTAGAAAAGGAAGAAGGAGATGGGACAATAACTAGTGGAAATGTGTGTATCAAAGGAGGGTTTTTTGAGGATGGGGGAGACATGGGCATGTTTATAGGGAGTAGGGAAGAAGTCAGTAGACAAAGAGAGCTTGAAAATAAGTGAGAGGCATGATGAAAAACGCTATCCATATCAGAGAAAAAAACTAATGGAGTCTGAAAGCATTCTATTTTCACTATCTTCGTTTTTTCATGTTTTTCCCCTTTGTTTCTTCTTCCACAACATGACTAATATGTAAATATGTTTTACATGATTGCACATGTAACCTATACCAAGTTGCTTACTATTTTAGAGAGGGGGGAAGAGGAAAAATGGAGGCAGAAGATTTGGAACCTAAAAAAAATTTAAATTCACGTAAACAATTATCTTTAGATGAAACTGGAAGAAAATACTATTTTAAAAAAAAGAAAATAAGTGAAAGAGTGGGAATGGTAGAGGGGGCAAATGACTGAAGAGGATAGGTTGGAATGGGGCCTTGGAATCACAGTTTCAGAGATGAGGTCTACACAAACTAGATGAAAAACAACTCCGTTTAGTGACCTCTGCCAGTAACATGACTGACTTGCTCCGGTTTCCTATCCCAGCACAAATCCGTCAAGACCAGCAGGCCCCTACCAGAAGTCCATCTTATCCTGAGGATATGAGAGAAAAGACTCTTCTTATCTGTCCATTTGCTGTAAAGGGGGAGTTCCTTGGCAAAATAGAGATAACATTAGCACCCTAGCTCTATCTCCTTCAGAGGTCTCCACCTGCAAAGCATAGCTGGAGAAAGGCCACATCAAGATAAGCTGCTCTGGGAATTTCAGCATTGGGCTTTCCATTCTCAGTGACGTAATTCCCCTATGGGTGAGGCTGCAGCTGCAGGCTGTGAGAAGTCATTCACAACTTTTAGGGCTGTGTCCTAGGATATACTAGTCTCTTTTTTGCAGCTAAATGAAGTCTATTGAAGGGTGTGACTACCCTCAATTGCTGTCCTTGGGGGATGTCCAGGTTAGTTGTTTGATCTGAGTCTGGTATGAGGTTTGGGTTTCATATTCTACCCTGCCTAATCACATAAAATATAATTGTTAATCGACATTCATCCCCTTCATCAAGACTTGGAAAGGTGGGAAGGCTATCTCCTCCCCAGCTTCTTCAGTACACACCAGAGACCATACCCTGGAGAAACTTCCTCCTTGGGGGTCCCACCCTCCTGATAGCCTCACTAGGACCATTATCTCCGGAAAGTTTCCACCTCAGTATTAGTCTGCTTCATTTCACACCTTCCTCTTTGGTCTCCTTCCTCCACTGCCTCCTCAACAGCTATTTCAGTTTCAGTATATACCCTGTCCTGTCTCCTCTTCCAGTTCTAGATTGTGAACTGTGATCAGATAAACTCTGCTACTGTTCCTGGATGAAATGTGTCAACCTGCTCTCTTTGCCCTACACCCATTTGCTTTACTTTTTTGGACCAAAGTGACCCTCCTAGCCACCTGTCTCCTATGTCTGTTGAATTCTCCATTAGAATATAGATTTCTTGAAGGCAGGGATTGTTTTTACTTTCCTGTTTGTCCCACCAATGTTTAACCCTGTACTTGGAACGTACTAAGTGTTTAATAAACACTTTTTATGTAATCAGTTCAGTTTTATGGGTGGGAGGAGGAAGAGAAGGATAAAGGTTCATAACAGAATGGGGATTTAATTAAGCACAAGGAACTAGTAAGTAGAGTCAAAGTGGGTAGAATAAATCTAGGGAGGCTGAGCTGGCCATAGATTTCATGAAGAGTGAGGGAGGGAAGAAACAGAAAGTTTGGGTAGGCTTAGTTTTCGTATTGGATGAATTTATAGAATAAATAATTCTGGTCAAGAATGCTACATGTAGCATCCCTAGGCAGGTCCTGCTGGACTCAGGAACTGGTGAAAGGAAGAGGTTCCCCAAAGTTTCATTTATAAAGTTCATGTAGGGGGGTATCACTCATGGAATCCCAACTCGTTCCCTTTGCCTATCCCTCTTGGTGCTAGATTAAAGTGACTAGTATCTGTTCAAAAGACCTGCAGAGAAGGCCTCCTGCGGCCAAGTGATCGTGATGTTAGGGAGGCAAACAGGTTTTCCCCCTTTCTTTCAACCAGACCCAGTGTGAGTAAATGGGTGTGCTTGAATGTCTGAATCACTGGCAGACATGCAAGATCTCCCTTGGACTTTGTTCTCCTACTTTAGACAAAGATGGAATTCATAGACTGAGAGCTCCTTAATCATTTCTGTCACCTCCCCTCTGTTTCATAATTGCTTTACATTTCAACTTATTATCTCCTTTCCTCCTCTCTAAATCCTCTTTCTATACTCTTGCTCAAGTTCCTTCATGCCCTATACCAAGAACCCCCTTCTCTCCAGTATCTTCCACTTTCCTGTCTCCACTCACTTTTTCCTATTTGCCTACAAACCTGCAAGGGTTTCCCCTCCCTAAAGCAACCACACAAACTCACCAAAAACCCTTCCTTCAATCCTGCTAACCCTCCATAGGGCTTTGGTTACCCTCTTCTTCCTTTCTTTGCCAGACTATTCATCACTCTTACTACTTCCTTTTTCCCATATAGATGTGAGGAGGCACAACATATAGTGCTAAAAATACAAGAAAAGTGAAATTCTCTTTAAGATTAGCTAAGCTATGAGAAGATTAAAGTTTCAACAGGAGGGCCAGATCTGTCCCTATGCCAAGTGTCACTGATGCCCAAGCAGGTCCTTGCTGGGGTTAAGATGAAAAGTCCCTTGGGTACACATCTGGGTTGATGGTATTTTCTAGAGTAGTGACCTAGAAAGGGGACCTTCTGGTAGATCCAAAGAAAATCCATGTCAAAGTGACATTGCCTCAGATCTCTAAGACAAGCGAGTTCCAGAAGTCTAACCCTTCCAATCTCCTAGCAAAGTTGATGGTAGGCAAAATCGTAAAGTAGGCAATCTTTGACACCTTATCAACATCCCTCTTTTCTTTTTAAAACGTAAAATAAAACTTTATTGATTGTTTTGCATTATATACATTTTCAGATTACTGTATTCAGTAAAAACAAATAATAGTGACCTCATCTGAAAGAGCCTGCAACATTTCACCTGTGTAGCAACCATTCCCGCCTCTCTATTAAAAATAAATATCAAGAATTGTTTCTTTTCTCTCTTGCCCTCCACCCCACTAGAGAAAAAAGGAGAAAAACAATTAATTGTAACAAATATGTATCAAGCAAAATATAGTTCATCAAAGGCAGTACATAAGAGTATCTGCGTTCTCTTCTGCCCCAAATCCGCCAGGTTTCATCAGTGTTTCTCTGGAAGCATTGCAATGGTCATAGTTCTTACAGCTCTCAAAGATTTTGAATTGCTTATTTTTGGAGTATTGTTGTCATTGTATAACTTATTCTCCTGGTTCTGCTCATTTCATTCTTTATCCGGTTACGAAAGTCCTTAAAGTGGCTCATTTTAATGATATTGATGCTATCATATGAATTGTTTTTCTTCTATTTCACTCTCTTTCAGTTCATCGAAGTCTTCCTATGTCTTGAACCATCTATTTCCTCATTTCTTTACCCGCTATGCACAATGCTCCACTACTACACAATACTCACTACTCTATGCACAATAGTATGACATCGTGTTCATGTACTACAATGTCTTTAGTCATTCCTCCATTACTGGACATCTTTTTAGTTTCTGTTGGGTTTTTTGTTTTGTTTTGTTTTGTTTTGTTTTTTACCACCACCAAGGAGCTGCTAGAAATACTTTTGTACATAAAACACTTGGTCTTCTTTCTTTTATCTTTTTTTGGGCATTAGGGCTAACTGGCCAGAGGGCATGTGCTATTTGGTAACTTTTATCTTTTTATAATATCAAATTGTTTCCTAGAATGATTATACCCATCCATAGCTCCAACAATAATGCACCAATGTGCTTGTATTCCACATCCCTTCCAACATTTGCCATTTTTTTTACTGCTCTGGTGAATGTGAAGTGAAATCTCAGAGTTACTTTAATTTTAATTTCTCTAATTAATAGTGATTGGGAGCTTAGAGTTTCTTCCGTTGAGAACTCTGTTGATATCCTTAGAACATTTATCAGTTGTGAAATGACTCTTTTTCTTATCTATTTGAATTGGTTCTTTATATATATTGGAGAGGAGATCTTTATCAAACTCAATCTACATACTGTCCTGCCTCCCATTCCTAGAGGTTCTTACTCTCAAAGGACTATTAAATCAAGTATTAGCTCACATGGACAGCTAGATGGCCAACTGGATAAAGCACAGGGCCTGAGATCAAGAAGACTTGAGTTCAAATCAGGCCTCAGACACTAATTAACTGTGTGACCCTGGGCAAGTCACTTAACCCTCTTTACCTCAGTTTCCTCATCTGTAAAATGAGTTGGAGAGGGAAAGAGAAGATCAGTCTAGCACCATTGCCATGAAAACCCCAAATGGAGTCACAAAGAATGTGACTGAATAACAAAAATTAGCTGATAAGGTTCGATACCTCAGTATCTCTCTGGGGCCACTAGATGACTCAGTAGATAGAGAACTGGACCTAGAGTAAAGAGTAATTCAAATGTGGTCTCAGGTACCTACTAGCAATGTGACCTTGACCCATTAGCCTCTATTTGCTTCAGTTTCCTCAATTGTAAGATAGAGATAATAACAGTACCTCATGAACCCTCTTTGTAAAGATCCAGGGTCATTGTAAAGCACCTACCCCAGTGCCTGGCACATGCTGGGTATTCAGTGCTCCCTCCCTCCCTCCCTCCTTCCCTTTCTTCCTTCCTTTCTTCCTTCTTTCCTTCCTTCCTTTCTTCTTTTCTTCCTTCCTTTCTAATATTTCTACTTCAGTAAGTTAATTTTGAAGACTGGAAAAGCTCCAAGGCTTAGGGCCATAACTATGAATTTTTTCACTGAGTTAAAGCAGTTGGTACAGAACAATTCAACCATGGATAAAGTGATACTAAGAGAGAGGGTCTGGCCTTCATCTGTGTGGCAGTTATAGGGAGGAGAGGCATCCAGGAGAAGGGCACCATGACAACAGGACCCTGGGTGGTGACAGGACTAGTGGAGGACCACAAGGCTACGAGTGGGGATGGTATTTGTCAAAGGGAGTAAGTCACTCTTCTTCCTTCTCCCCATAACAGCACCCCGAGGCAAGCATCCCTTTACCAGCTCTGTCAAGATCCAAAGGAACTGAGTTATACTAATAAAGTTACAAATGGCAGGGCTGATTTGACTGGGCAAGAGGCCTTGATGATGGAAACGTCTCCTCAGGTTGCAGCCTGCTCAAGAGGTGACCCAAGTGCCTCATGCTCAATTAAATAAAGATGTTTAGAAGGAAGACCAAGTTCATTCCAAATAGCTTCAAGGGAAATCCGTAAGAAAGAGGCAGACTTTGAGGTACCCAGGATTTTACGAGACTTTATAAGTAATAATTTAACATTTGTTAATGAGCAATTAGTAGTCTATTAAACCCCTGAGATAGTCTGCGTACAGATGAGATAATGACATGATCTCTCAAGTCTACATTCTGATTTGTCCTTTCCAAGAAACCTAGAAACCAGAACTGGAGAGGGTGTTGACTAGCTTCTGTCTTGTAGAGACAGACACTTTTCTTCTTCCAAACAGAAGCAATGATGATGGGAGAACATGAATGGGACATGGAGTGCTGGGTACCAGTCTGCTGTCTAGTCCCTCCTCCATAGTGACTTGCAGTTTCTAAATCCATAACTGTCCTGGCTGGCTTCAGTGCAGAGAGGGCAAGGCAGACAACCCCCTCCCTCTCCTCCTCCTCCCCTTCCCCCACTCTCCAACAGCTCAGTTCAAATAACCAGGTAGGCATGGTAGCCTAGGAAAGGAGAGTAACTCCAACCAAGGCTTTCATTTGCCCTCCTGAGGCACTATAGAGTCATTCCTGACTTTGACCCACAGAAGACCTGCTCTTCCTCTTCTTGTGGGGCCTCAGGTAGGCGAAGCAAGCCCATGGGGTCACTACAAGAGATAAGAGTTTCAGGTGGAACAGACCACCCAGTGTAGTGCTGTGGAAAGTGCTCACATGTAGAAACTGTGTCAAATTGCTTACCCTCTTAGAAAGATGCAGGGCAAAGAGAAGAAGGAGGGAGAAAGCTTAGAATTCAAATTAAAAAATAAAAGAATGTTAAAAATTGTATTTCCATGAATTGGGAAAAATAAAATATTTTTTTAAAAAAGAAAGAGTGCTCAACTTTGAATCAGAAGACCACTTGGACTCTGGGCAACTTTGGATAATGTTGTTTAACCTCTATGGGTCTATTTTCTCATCTGCTAAAAAAAGGGGGGTACAGGGGATGGGGCTTGAACTTGGTGCAATGAAAAGAAGCACTAAAGTCAGAAGCTGTTGTGGCTCTCTCTTCATGGCCCCATTTGGGGTTTTCTTGGCAAAGATACTGGAGTGATTTGCCATTTCCTTCTTTAGTTCAATTTACAGTTGAAGAAACTGAGACCACCAGACTTACCTAGGGTCACACAGCTAGTAAGTACCTGAGATTGGATTTGAATTTAGTTTCTCCTGACTCCAGGACCAGTGCTCTCTCTGTACACTGCACCACTTAGCTGCCCACCTGAGTTCAAATCCCAACTCCATTATTTGGTACCTTGGACAAGCGCTTCGTTTCCCCTCAGTTTTCTTATCTGTAAAAATGATGGCTTGGATTAGTTACCCTTTTTAAGCCTTTCTGGTTCTTGCTTTATGTGCCTATGATTCTGATGACCCTATGATCTCTACAATCCTGTCTGGTTCTAAAATTTGATATCCTCTCTATGTCAGAACCTAAGAGGGTATCCAGGCTCCTCTAAAGTGGAGGACTTGGGCTGTGACTGAGAGATTTACGGTCCTGAGGTAATTATGGGAGGTACTGACCACGACTCAGAGCTCATCCAGGTGCCGGTGGATGTGGCCTCTGGCATTACTGGGCATGAGCTTGAAGGCAAAAGACTGCCAGGGCTTGTAGAGAGTTTATCTCCATTAAGGGCCAGAGGAGAACAAAGACAGGAAGGAGGTGCTGAAACAAGCCTGAGGCTGGGGTGAGGAGGAAGCATGCAGGTGTGGCAAGATGGATGGACCCACCAAGCAGTGCAGCCTGACCTGGCAACTTGGATCCAGCTTGTTTTAGCTGTGTCAGCTGATCCTGCTCCCCTGAGGCCTGGTCTGCAAAGGACAGACCTGGGACATCCGGCTGGACCCCAGGCATCTCTGGCCTGAAGGCTTTATTGTGGAACCGAGGGAGCTGGAGTCTGAGTCACGCGTCCAAGCGCTGGTTCGAAGCCAACTTTTTCTTGGTTCAAATCACTTATTTCATTGGTAGATGAGTCCACTAATCCACCAGTCAGGCCTTCAATCACTGACAGATTGATTTCATCGGAAGAGGACACCAGCCGCATCAATGCATGCCAATTACAACCTTAGAGATTTCCTTGGGGAACTGAGAGGTTAAGTTATTTGTCCAGAATCACATAGATTCTATGTGTGAGAGTCAGAGCCTTTTTGAGACCAGGGCTGCCTGTCTACTGTGGTTAAGATCCCTAATTTTCCCTACAATTGACTTGAACTTAACAGGGACTTGTGCAGAAGTGAAGCACTTCAGGTCCACCCTGACAGTGCAATCAGATTATCTCTGGGGTAGATAGAAATCCTAGTTGCAAGACCGTTTATCCTGCAGCTTTTTGCCTCTGCCAAGGTTTCAGAACCTATCCTGTTGGCAGTTATAGTCATAAGGTCACAGATTTAGAGTGAGAAGGAAGGGAATCCCAGAGTCTTAGAGTCCAAATCCCTCAGTTAAAGATGAAGAAATAGAGACTGAGAGAGTTTGAGTAACTTGCCCAGGACCACATGGCTAGTAAGTATCTGAGATGAGAAGCTGTGTCTTCTTTACTACAAGTTCAGCGCCCTTTCCACCACAGTAGGGCTGCTTCATGAATAGGAAGAATATATTGGTCAGATGCTATGATTTGTGTTCTAAATAGTTATAGTTTTCATTGTTTGAAAGCTAGGGAAGGAAGGAAGAGAGCATTTGTTAAGTATCTAGTATATTCCAGAGGGGCAGCTAGGTGGTGCAGTGGATAGAGCACTAGTGGACACTCACTAGCTGTGTGACCTTGGGTAAGTCACTTAACCCCAACGGCCTCATCCTGGGTCATCTCCAGTCATCCTGATCAATATCTGGTCACTGGACTCAGATGGCTCTGGAGAAGAAGTGAGGCTGGTGACCTGCATAGCCCTCCCTCACTCAACAAAGTCAAGTGCAAGTCATGTCATCATGTCTCTGATGGCCTGGTCTTCTTTGGCAACGAAGGACGAACACACACACTATGTTCCAGGGACCATGCTAAGTGCCATATAAATAATATCACATTTGATCCTCATGTCAACCACAGGAAGTAGATACTACTATTATCCCCATTTAACAGCTGAGGAAATTAGGGCAGATAGCAGTTAAGTGACTTACCCAGGGTCATGCGGTTGCCTCATGTCTGAAGGTGCATTTGAGCTCAGCTCTTTCAGACTCCAGGTCCAGGACTTTATTTCCTGTACTACCTAGCTCCCTGGGACAGAGAAGTGAGACAAAAGTTCAGGATTTGGAGTTAGAAGACCTGGGTTCAAGTTCTAACTCTGCTCATTATTAGCTGTGTGCCCATGAACAAAACAAGCAACCCCTTGGGAACCTCAATTTCTTTGTCTGTAAATATGAGCAGGTGGGATGACATGAGCTCTCTGATTGATTGGAGCCCTAAACATATGATATAGTTTGAGGCACCAGAAGTTTAAAAAGAAACAACTCAACCTATCCAACCAACAGCAATAAAAACCTTTTTAACCAAATTAAATCAGTGAACCAAATGATGCATACAAGTACATTCTCCATCCACTGATACCAATTTAACCAATTTAGCAATAAAAACAATCTTGACATGCTTTTGGCCTTTGTGCCTTTAATAAATAATATATAATAAATATATTATAATATAATAAATGAATAATAAATAATAACACATTAATTTAAACCTTGTACCCCAAAGGTTTACAGAACTCTGTAATAAATGGGGGAAGAAAGGCACACCTGTCAAGGAATTCTGTTCAGTAGCAAGATATTATAGGAATCTACCCAGCAAGCTTTTTGGATTGACCAGTCCTACTTTCTTTCCAGTGACTGATGGTTAAGCCTTCCCAGGTGGACTCTGTTTTCCTTGTAGCTGTCTGAGCAAGCTTTGAGCAGAATGTTGAGGAAAATGATGCACACTGAAAAATAGTTCCCCCAAAGTATAAAATGGTGAAGAGACTGATCCAAGTGTGATGCCTCAAAAACCAAACCTGGTTTAATTATTTCATTAACTCAAACCAGCCATGATTTCAATAGTATATGTACTCATCTACCCATAGGAGACAACCTTCCAGATTTAATGTTATTACCTGGTGGCTGATCTACTGGTGCTGAACTACTCTGCGTTTAGCTAAGTTAGATCTTGGATGGCAGACACCTTGACCATCTCCGGATCCAAACTTGAAGACTTTCCAGCTTGATGAGACCTGACAATATTTGCATTCAGCACAGTATTTGAAAACTTAGGGTCACCTCAAGGCCCTGATGAAGCATTGGAGAAGTCTAGTTGTATATCCTGTTTGATTGTCATGGGAGAGGCAAAGCAGACCTTTCCACAAGGGCTAGAAGCGAGGGAAGTGTTCGGTTTTGTGTTTTCGTCAAAGTATGATTTATTTAGCATTATGAAAACTAGAGAGATATTGACTGACTCAAATAGCCACTCAGAAAGAAACCACCTTCTAGGAGAGGGCTGGGGAGGGAAGATACACAAAAAGTAGATATTTTCACATCATGCAAATGTGGAGAGTAGAAATATGCAAAATGCCATTCTTTCCCCTTTCCCCTCCTCAACTTTTCTTCTTGTCTGAGTTGGGCAACTTCTGCACCTGGTGTATTGGGCAAGTGTGGGTGGTGGAGAAGATAAGTTCTTTTAGTAGATCAGACAAAATAAAAGGAAGGAACTGTTCTTTTCATGGTTCCTCACATGCCATGTTCCAGCTCTCATTTCCCATCTCCATGCCAGGTTATTAAAAATGCCTGGAATGCATTTCCTCCTCAATTCTGTCTCCTAGAATCTTTTTCTTCTTTCAAGATTTAGCTTAAGAACTACTTTCTACATAAAAACTACCTTTTACACAAAGACCTTCTGAATTTTCCCAACTGTTAGTGCCCTCTCTCCCTTACCACTTGGAATTTAACTACTTTGTTTTCTAAACTATAATAATAGGTAGTATTTATACAGCATTTAAAAGTGTGCAAAGTACTTCAAATATGTTGTCTCATCTGATCCTCACAACAACCCTGGGAGGTAGGCATTATTGCTCTCCTTATTTTACAGATGAGGAAACTGAGGCATCTATCACGAAGGGACTTGATATAATCAGTTAATAAATATTTTTTAAACATACTAAATGCCAAGCCTTGTGTTTACCACTAGGGATATAAAGTCAAAAGTGCCTGCACTTGAGGAGCTCATAATCTAATGGAGGAAACAGTATGCAAATAACTATGTACAAATCAGCTAGAGACAGGATAGGTAGAAAATACTCAATAAAGGGAAGGAAGCAGAATGAACAGGCATTGGGGAATTCTTCTTGTAAGAAGTGGAATTTTAGCTGGGATTTGAAGAGGGTGAGGAGAGAGGGCATTCCAGTCATAGAAGGACAGCCAGTAAAAATGCCCAGAGTCAATGCAATGTTATTTTTAAGCAGAAGTATCCAGAGGACTTCACTCTCTATAACAGGGGTTCTTAACTTGAAATCCATTCTTAACCATCCATAAACCAAGAAGTTCTTGTATAGATTTCATGGAGTCTGTGAATGTTTTAAAAATATATATTTTGATAACTTTATTTCCATATAATTGGTTTCTTTTGTAATACTATACATTTTACTTAATATATTTAAAATTACTATTCTGTGAAAGGATCCATAGGCTTCATCAAACTATCAGAGGGGTCCATAACACACAAAAGGTCTGTCCCCACCTGTAGAGAACCTCTCTTCCATTCAGAATTAGCATCAAATATTTTCTATACAGTAACAAACATTGTTGGTGTAGATGAACCTATTTCTCTATTTTATTCCCTGTTTAATATAATAACCAGAAGGTTATTAAGTAAGCCTATCTCTGAGAGAAATGACTATTTCTCTCTTGTATTAATAACTAATTATTGTATTGAAACCAAGCTTTTCCCTGTTTTCTACTTCCTCCTCCAGAAATCAGTGTGGGAAATCTCTCTTAAAGATTTACTCATACTAAAGATCTAATCAAACATAGTAAAAGAAATTCTAAGTTTAAGCTAATGGGTGCATTACTGTTCATTGTGTTTATTCAGGCAGGTCTGGAAAAATGTGGATCCTCCCTTCTGTCAGACAGATGATGTGGAAATTGATAAGTCTCTTATAACCCAGCTCTCACTGTAATATTCATTCTCTCACTGATGGTTAACCAATCAGAGTTAATTGCTACCCTCAGGAACACCTGCTCTTCCAAGAGCATGTAAACAGTGAGTCCATGTCCATGAGAGGCCTTTGGTCTAAGAGAGAGGGCCAAATGATGTCCTTTTTATTAACAATCCTGCTAACCTTATTTAATAAAATGATTAAATTACCCAGAAACTATGTCTCTCAAACTTTTTAAATGCCACGTCTATATTGTTGCATCTGTCAAGGAATTTTGTATGATCTCAAAATATGAATGAACCTTGTGGGAGGAATGCCTTTAAAGCAACATATTGTTCTATCAAATCAAATACATCATATCCACCAGTGAGCTAAGCACAGTGGGTATATTCTCTGTATAGCACATTCTCTGCTTTCTTTCATCTGTGTAATTGCAAAGCTGTGACCAATGGTAGAAATCATTTGTAAAAGCCTGCCTCTTCCCTTCCCACATTTTTATCAAGGATTTCCTTAAGACAACCGACAAAGGAACAAATGAAGGGTGAATGCAACAGATATGTTGTAGGGGATGCACAGCTGAGTAAGATGTAGTTCCTGCCTGCAAGAAGCTTACAATTTAGTGGAGAGGCTAATCCAAGTTCACAAGTAATTCTAATACTGGGTTGAATGTGATTAGTCCCCAGAGACTAGAAAGAGCCTTCCAACATTTGAGCTAGGCCTTGCTGTTGTTTTCTTTTGTCCTTTGCTCTCCACGACTACCAATGATGTCAGGAGGGTGATGACTTGCAAGTGAATTGGATTTGAGTGAGGCAGAGCTGTGCAGCCACCAGCCTCACTGTCTCCTCCAGAGCCATCTAGGTCCAGTAGCAAAATATAGATCAGGACGATAGGAGATGGCCCCAGACACCAGGGGAGACTTTGACCTTTTTAAGCTAAGGTCTTTCTTGGTCTCTATTTGTCTGAGGCAACACCCATTTAGTGATTTAAGGCTAGATATGAAGTGAAGCAAAAGATGTCCTAGTTTGCCTTCTCAAAAAAAAAAAAAAATCAAGTGGGAGGGGATGACCCTCATGCTTTCTGGCCAGAACTGAAACAAGTGCTATTTACACCCACTGTGAAGCCCCAAAACCCAAACAATGAGCTAGTGAAACTTGGGCTAGGTCAGTAAGAGCTGGAGAGATTTGGGTTTAAAGGCATAGTCAAATAGCTCCATTTGAAACTTAATGGGCTTTATCAAAGCCTGATTTTTCAGAGTTCTTTTTTCAGGTAGTCATAAATGAAACCGCCTTAAAGTACAGGTAGAATGATGCAGGGGGAATTCATTTCAAGTAAAAGGAACAACATGAGAAAATGCCCAGAGGTGAGAAAAATTAAGAAGCATATTAGGCCAAATGTGAGATCTTAAATGTTAGTATAAGGAGGATATGAGTCCACTCAGAGTGATGAAGTGTACTATCAGGAGATAAGGAGTTAATCTCATTTCTAAAGGTACGGAGAGAAAGTAGAGTGCAGAGTTTGCTCTCATCTGTCTTGTAAGATAGTTAGGAAGTTATATTAACTGCAGAAAACACTTGCCCCCAGTTTACCTTTGTCCAAGTTATTCTAGGCTCAGTCCAGGGCAAGGATTCTTAACCTAGGGTTCCCCAACTAGGTTTTTTTTTTTAAATTAATTTATTTTCAGTTTTCAACAATCACCTCCATAGGTCTTAAATTTTCTCCCCTTCCCTCTCCCCTCCCTCCCCAAGATGGCATGAAATCTTTATATGGGCTGTACACATACATTCTTATTCAACACATTTTCACATCAGTCATGTTGCATAGAAGAATTAAAATGCATAGGAGAAACCATGAGAAAAACCAAAACAAAATAAAACATAACGCAAGAGAAAATAGTCTGCTTCATTCTGCATTCTGTTTCCGTAGTTCTTTTTCTGAATGTGGATGGCATTTTGTCTCAAGAGTCCTTTGGGATTGTTTTAGGTCCTTGCATTACTGTGAAGGGCTTAGTCTATCAGAAACAATCCTTACGCCCTGTGGCTGTTACTGTGTATAATGTTCTTCTGGTTCTGCTCATTTCACTCAGCATCAGTTCACATAAGTCTTCATGAACTAGTGTAATAAAAAAAAATTTGATAACTGCATTTCATTATAATTGGTTTCATTCATAATCCTATGAATTTAAAAAACTTCATTCTGAGAGGTGGTTCACCTGCTTCGTTGAAATTCCAAAGGATCTTATGACAACAAAAGATCTAGAACTCTTAGTTTAAAGCATTAATATGTGAAAGAATCATTGTCATATAGTATTTCATAATTCTATTATAAATTCAGCTCAGATCTCAGCCCTACCCCCAAACTCTGGGGAAATCTCCAAATATGGCTCTTTTCTCATTTCCCCATTAACATTTTAATCTTCATTTCTTTTGAATAACTCCAAAAGAAAACATACTCACACTACAGTTTAGGTATATTTATGGCAGGAAATGGAATAATAGTATAGAACATAGTATTGAGATTTCTAAATCACACTTTCCTGCTAAACAAAAATCATAAGCCCAATTCATAAGCCCAATAGCCATTGCTGAGCGAATGACCGTTCAAACATTTGATTTTTTTGAGTCAACTTCCAGGGTAACCTAGTCTGGACTCCTCCCAAAGATACCAGTGTTATATAACTGGCAAAGGAGAACTATTGTTCTCTCCTGCCACAGATCCCCCATACCCACCACAATAATAGATAGGAAAAAGGAGACAATCTCAGTGGTAGCAATGGTGGTCTTCTCTCTAACTTTTGTGGCTAGAGCGGACAATTATTGCCTAATTACCTAATGACCAATTTACCAGATGCACTCTGGATTCTCTTGAGGTTCTTAGAACTTTTGCTACAAGCACATCAGCCCAGCTTATTACTTTGACTGCTCTTAGTCAAGTCTTTCTTACCTCCCCAGGGCCCGAAACCATTCAACTCTGACATCCTAAAAGTCTGAAAATGAAATAGTAGGTCTGTTACCTTACCAGATGGTGCCATTTCATGGCATGTCATATGACTTCCAGTCCTTGCTGTGTTTTGCTGGTTCTATGCCACTTTCCCCATCCCAGAACATCTTTAGTAGCCCTGTGATGAGGGGTCTGTTCAGTCTCTATAAAAGCCCATTATATATAAATGTCTATATAAACGTCTTCTCACTGCAATATTTTATGACATCTTGCCACTTTTTTTCTGGGAACTTTCTCTCTGCTCTCTGGGTTGGTTCTTAGGGGTCATAGTTTGAGGAGAAACCAGAGAAAGGCAAAGCAACATTTTGCCAGTCAGGGTGAATGCTACTCCAGACTGACAAATCAATAGGTAAATGTAGAGCCTTAAAGAATTAATAAATAGGTTTTTGAATAGGGAAGTAATCTTGCCTTTTAGGAAGATGAATTTGGCATCATGTTTGGCCCCTTTTTTGGCTATGACAATAATTTAGTTAAAAGCAATTTACAAACATCCCTTTTCACTGAATATACCTCTTTTCTCAACGAAGCTAGCATAAATCAGGCAACATCAGAGAAAAGGAAAGGATATTTACTTAAGATAGAATGTAAGATAAATAACTAGGGATGAAATCAGGAAGCAAGCATTCATGCTGCCTTTTCCCCAGATTACTCCCTCCCAAGCCTCCAGTGTTGAGAAGCCATGAGACCACAAGTTTTCATTCCCCGTGACACTTTTTTAGCAAGGTATTGCTAGCTAGATAATGATAAAGTGCTTGACAAATCTTAAAGTGATATTTAAATGCTTGCCATTGTAATCTTTAGCTCAGAGGGTCAGTCATATGGGCCTCTTTCCTTACTAGTGCAGAATGATTACTTAATGCCCTGTGTCTTTGTGAGGAGTAGGGCAGAGGAGGTGAAAGCTGGAGAGAGGAGAGATGCAGGTACTTCTGGCTTCCTGCTTGGAGAGAGATGTGATTCCAACCTCTCTTCAGGTCACTGAAGGGAGAAAAAGACTCTGGAAAGAAGCTGACATGTAGAAGAGCAGGTAGTCTCTATCATGTCCCTATTCTATTTCAGTACACTAAAGAATTTGGGTAATTTCTCCCTGTGTGAGATCTGGGACTCTCTCTCTCTCTCTCTCTCTCTCTCTCTCTCTCTCTCTCTCTCTCTCTCTCTCTCTCTTTCTCTCTCCCCCTTTCTGTTGAGATCAGTTATATTACTCCCAAAGAGAGAGTTGAGTCTGTATTGCCTGTTATATATTCTCCTATGTATACTTTCTCTGATTTCTGTTTTTCTGTTTACTTAAATGAATAGGTTTCTTTGCTTGTGGAAATGATATTTGGTGGGGAGTCAAACCTTGGATACATAGCTTGGGCCCTCCTTTCCCATCAAGGAATAGGGATCAGGAGTGTAGCTGAAATCTAAAATTACTTTTCCCTAGATTAACAATATTTAGGGGAGCAGACAGACAGAATTCTAGTCATCCCTGTCTCAACCCCTCTTTCTCTCTGGCTCCAATCTCCTATTTTCCCTCCAGAAAAGAATCAAAGTCTTCCTTGGAAGAGAAAGGAGGAGGAAAGGCTAAAAAAATAAAAATCTATTCTTGCCTCCTTGTAGGCCACATCTAGACAGACCTATGTAGGTAGACATAATCTATGTGGGCAAAAGTGAAACAGCATCCCTCCCCATCCTATCCCACCTGCACCATCTCTCACATAATTACTGCTACTATTATTGTGCTATAAAAAATGATTAGCAGGATGATTTTTAAAAATCTGGGAAATCATACATGAACTGATTGATGCAGAGTGAAGTGTGCAGAACCAGGAGAATACTGTACACAGTAACAGCAACATTGTAAGATGAACAAGGGTGGATGATTTGACTATTCTCAGCAACACAATGATCCAAGACAATCCCAAAGGACACATGATGAAATGCTATGTCTCCAAAGAAAGAAAGGATGGTGTCTGAATACAGACGGAAGCATATTATTTTTCACTTTCTTTCCTTATTTTATTTTTTTTTGTTTGAATTTTCTTCCACAAAATGACTAGTTTGGAAATAGGTTTTACAGGATTATACATGTATCAGATTGTTTACAATTTCAGGCAGGGGAGGGAAGGAAAAATAGAATTTGCAACTCAAAACTTTTAAAAATGGATGCTAAAATTGGGCAAAAATAAAATATGGTTTTAAAAATTATTGCTGTTTTTTGAAGGGGTATTAGAACTCGACCCTCAGAGGAACACGAAGCCTGGAGTCTGAAAAGCAGAGTTTTGCCTCCTGACACTGAAAAGAGACTCTCAGTGCCCTGACAAAGTTAGCAAATCCCTCTCACTGGAGAGGGCACACATTGCTCCCAGCTTTCCTTCTCTCTCCCCACGGTACACACATGGAAGAACACCTCACACCTCCAACCCTGTAGGCACAATGATAGTCTCAAGTGTAAGATGATATGAGGCTTCCTCTGAACCTGTTGCCCACAGTCTCCATGGGGAAAGTCTCCCAGCTTCCATGACATGCTGCTCAGCCAGATGTAAAACCTCCACAAGACACTGCTATGCTATGGTCTCCTGTGGATACTACTCCATCAAATCCTCCTGTTCGATACCGCCTCCCTACACCCTGCTCTCCCAGACTAGTGGGCTGATGTTTCTGGCTCAGATAACCCTAGGTTATCTCTTCAAGGATCAAGGGGGTGCTACTAGTCTAGTCTAGTTTGTCTTAGCTCTTTAAGAAAAGGCAGGTCTTGCTTTCCTCTGCCTAGTGAGAGAGATTCTCAGACCTGAGCACCAAGGTCTTTAGAATAAAAACCAGGGACCTCCCAACAGAGGCATCTTAATCTTCTCTTTGGACAACTCTTGCTGGTCCAGTGATTTGGGTCTCTCTCTCAGACATCTCATGCTGACTTACCGTGATCATTTCATAGACTTCCCAATTTTAAATAGGTAGCTCATAGTTTATTTGCCAAATAATTATCAAATAACTCTGAGGTTTGAAGCTCTAGTTTTCAAATCCTGGGTCTCTGGTTTTCACATGAGCATGAGTGGGTAGGGAAAAGGCCATTTCTTTATTCTACTCCAGGGGAGTTTCTCCAGACTTTCTCTACACTGTAATAGAGAAACCACTTTACCTAGAACTTCACTCCATCCTTCACTTCACACATTGGAAGTACCACTTGTATCCCCTTCCCTGAATCTCCATTTGAAGGAGGACTTACCAGGCCAGTCAAGTCTCATTCCTCTCTAGACTTTCTCCATCAATGCACCCTTGCTGAGTACCTTCATCTCTTTCCACTCCCCTTTTTATTCTACTTCCTTTTATATGTTGTCTGTTATCTTTAGAATACAAGCTGCTTGAGGGTATGGACTTTCTTTTTTTTCTGCTTGAATTCATATCCCACCCCCCAGCACTTAGCACAGTGCAGGACACAAATTTGGCACTAAATCAAAGTTTATTGACTTAGGATAAAAGAATAGGCCCTAGGGGGCAAGGCTATTGTCTTTGCTAACCCTTTAATGGTAGTCTTGGTCTTTTCATATGTTGATAAAGCCATCCAAAAGCCTCAGATGGCTTTGAGGTATGGACTTTTACATACAGCCTTGTAAAAAAAACAAAGCCACTATACACCCTTATAACGTATAATAAAAACAATATTTATTCCCTTTTCTCTTCTCTCCTCTGATCTCCTCTGATTCAGAGGGCAGATGGCTTCACACAGTGCCCAGTGCATAGTAAGTGCTTAATAAACATATATTGTATTGGGAGTACAATTTCAATGGGCTGACCCACGTTGTTTGAATGCCCAACCTATGTTTCCTCAAAGATTATTTTATGGAGAACTAAAACAAGGAAGAGGCTCACAGGGAGGTCAAAAGAAGTGAGTTAAGAACCCTCTCAAGGTCTCTCTGAAGAACTTTGGAATTGATCTGTGACATGGGAAAAACTGACAAAGAACCACTCAGCATGGCATGCCTACATCAGAGAAGGTGCTGTGCTCTATGAATGAAGCAGACCTGCAGTAGATCAATTGCAGCTGCTTAAAAGAAACATGAACTGCACAAATCTAGAGACATCTCTATTCCGAATGTTCATATGTACTATTTGTGCCCCATCTGTAGCACAGCCTTCTGAGCTCACCACTGTACACGACTCCAACATAGCGATGTCATTGTGGTCCCCTTCAAGAATGACGGACAACAACCAACCAACCAACTGGCTGGATTGGAGGTGATGTATAATCTCCTTTTGGTAGAAGTGTGTGTGTGTGTGTGTGTGTGTGTGTGTGTGTGTGAGAGAGAGAGAGAGAGAGAGAGAGAGAGAGAGAGAGAGAGAGAGAGAGAGAGGGAGACTGGGTAGGGAAACTTAAGGGTACAATATATTAATCTACTCTCAAACTTGGTCACTGTATTGATTGTTTTTGCTTGACTATTTTTCTTTGTTACAAAGGTAGGTTCTTTGTGTATAGGGCAGTGGGAAATGAAAAATTATTTTCTATTAAAAAATAACAAAATGCACCAACAAAATCTCCCCAAACCAAATATGAATTTACTTAGTATGTCAGATCTACTTGGAGTAGAGGCACTGAGGTCAGGGGAAAACTATTATCTTAAAACAAATATGAAATCCTAGAAAAGACCAACCATGGAAAAAGCATTAACTCATGAAAACATGAATGAATCTACTCTGTATTGATTCCATCCCTTATGTATTTATTTTTCATTCATTCAAAGCCAGTTATACTTTGGCTCCAGGGGTGGGAGGGAGAAGTACCTGACCGTCTGTTCCATAGAAAGATGTTTAACCTAGTAACAAAGAGACCAAATACAGACAGCTCTCTTGTGGGAGAAAGAGTGCTAGGGTTGGTGAGAAAACTGGGTTTCATATTTCAGCACTGACATTTACTGCCGGTGTCACCTCTGGAGGGTCATTAAAGCTTCTGAGCCTCAGTTTCCTTCTCTGTAAAATAAGGCAATTGGTCTATAAGATGATCTCTAAATTATCTTCCAGCTCTGGTTCCTATTATATGGGCATCGTTAGAACAGTGTGATGTTAATAAGTGATAGAGGACTTAGATTCAGCTCCACCACTTACTAACTGTGTAGCATTGGCTAAGACATTTAATGTACCCAAATGACATAAAACGTGAAAGTATTTTGGAAAGGCTAAGGTGTTACACAAAGGCATTTTTATTATTCCTTCGTTTTTAAGCAAAATCAGATTTAAACGATCCCTAGCTGATGAGAAATAATTTCATTTTTATAGGTCACTAGAGAAAGATCCTGTAGCTTCCCTGGCCCCTCAACCTGTCCACATGTTTAATAATCTTCAGGTCATTCTCCCTTCTGTATAACCTTTGAGTTAGGATTTAAGACTTCTAGGTAAAGTATAAAAGGGGATTATGGACTTGAAAGGACTCATAGGAAGCATTACCTAAATGCAAGGCAATGCTGTTAGCTCCCTTTTCCCAGTTCTCAGTGAAGATGGATAACAGCTGGTCACCACCCTATGTATGCAAACCCTTCATCTACTTGAAGACTGTTATTAAGTTGTCTCTCTTACCTTCTTTTATTCAAGATTGAATAAGCCTACTTTCACCTTTCCTCAAAGGCCTTATTGTCAAGCCCTTTAGTCATTTCTGTGGCTGTCCTCTGAACCCTTTCCAAATTGCAGCATAATCATTGACTGCATGATGCATCTTTTAAATCCTGGTGCCCATTTCTGGACACAGTACCCTAAAAAGCGTCCATCTGGTAATGGATCTTGGGAAGATTATTTCACTGTACATTATAGCATACATCAATAATGTATCCTAGTTTTCTATTTCCTTTCTAAGCAAAAGCAGTAGATTGCTGATTTAAGGCTGGACCATTCTGAGGCATTTATCTACCTTTACTTTTTAAAAAAATTCTTTACTTTTTAAATTTTGAGTTCCAAATTCTCTCCTTCCTTCCTATCACTCCCTCAGTTACTGAAAAGACAAGCAAAATGGTAGCCATCATACATGTGAAATCATATAAAACATGTTTCCATATTAGCCATATTGCAAAAAAAAGGCCAAAAAAATTAAGAAATCAACCAAGTTATACTTCAGTTTACACTTAATCAGTTCTCTCTTTGGAAGTGGACAGAATTTTTTCATTTTGAGTCCTTTGTAATTGTCTCAGATTGCTGTGCTGATCAGACTAACCAAGTATTTCTCAGTTGTTCATTATTAACAGACTACTGTTGTGCACAGGGATCTCCTGGTTCATCTCACTTCCCTTTGCATCAGTTTTTATCTGGTCATCCCCCTACCTCAGCCATCTCATATAGATAGCACAATGGTACTCCATCACAATCATATGCCACAACTTATTCAGCCATTCTGCACTTGATGAGCATCCCCTTAATTTCTCATTCTTTACCACCACAAAAAAGTTACTATAAATGTTTTTGTGTGTGTAGGTCCTTTTCCTTTTTCGTTCATCTCTTTGAGGTGCAGACCTAGTAATGGTATTTCTGGGTAAAAGGGTGAAGACAGTTTTATAGCCCTTTGGGCATAGTTCCAAATTGTTCTCCAGAATGGTTAGACTAGTTCATAACGTCACCAACAGTATCTTATTTTCCCTCAACTTATCTAACATTTGTCATTTTGCATAGGTGTGAGTTGTTTTAATTTGCATTTCTCTAATCAAGTCATTTAGAGCATTTTTCATATGACTATAGATAGCCTTGATTTCTTTTTCTGGAACCTGCCTGTTTATATACTTTGATCATTTGTCAATTGGTGAATGGTTCTTATTTTTATAAATTTGATTCAATTTCTAATTTATTTAACAGAGAAACTAGCTATATATATATATATATATATATATATATATATATATATATATATAGAGTTATTAATTCCTTGTTTATGGTGCCTTTTTCTATTCAGCTCTGGTCTTTTCATCAGGAATGATTAAAAGTCCTCTATTTAATTGAATATCCATTTTTTCCCCCTGAAGGATTATGCTATTTTGCTGGGTGGGCTATTCTTGGTTATAATCCTAGCTCCTTTGTCTTCCAGAATATCCCTTTCCATCCCATGATCTCTGATACTTTAATGTAGAAGCTGCTAAATTTTGTGTTATCCTAACTGTGGCTCCACAATATTTGAATTGTTTCTTTTTGGATGCTTACAGTATTTTCTCCTTGGCCTGGTAGCTCTGGAATTTGCACTTTTCTGGCATTCCTCTTTCAATTTCTGTTTTACTCTCGGAATCAAAGTTATTGGAGCAATTTTCCTTCATAACTTCTCGAAACATGATATCTAGGCTCTTTTTTTTGATCATAGCTTTCAGGTGGTCCATTGCATCTAAAATGATCTCTCCTTGATCTGTTTTCCAAGTCTGTTGTTTTCCTAATTAGATACTTCACATTTTCTTCTATTTTTCATTCTTTTGACTTTGTTTTATTGTTTCTTGATGTCTCGTGGAGTTGTTAGCTTCCACTTGCCCAATTCTAATTTTTAATTGCTTGTGTCTTTCTTTATTCAGACATGGTCATAGACCTCTTACATCCTTGTTTGCTTGTTTCCTCCGGCATACTAGCTTGTATTTGTCCTTAATTATTAGTTTGTTTTTTTCTGAGCAGTCAGTGAGCATTAATGAAGTGTTTACTTCTGAGAATTCAAATATAATCTGGACAAAAGATAGTTCCTCCCTTTAGGAGCTTATATTTGAAAAAGGGGAAGACAACACCTAAAAGAAAACAAAAAATCTAGGGGTGTGTGGAAAAAGGGGTGTTGGAGAGGGGACTGGAAATGTGTGCACTGCGGGGAGAGGATCCCAGAGAAAGTATGAGAGGAATGGAGATAAGGCTGAACTGGGAGTCTTCCATAACATGGAGATCTGAGAGTACACAGCCAATCAGAGGGAGAGGCTGTTTCCAGTGAGAGAAGTATGAGGGTAAACTGAATTTCCAATGTGGAGAGGTTTCTGTGGTATAATAGAGAAGATCTGGAAGGGAAGGAGCACATCCTGGAGTGGAATAAAGACCATTCTACAGAGATTTTTAAACCTCTTGCATTTCTCCAAAAGAAGAGGAAGTCAGAAAACCAAACTACTCTTTTCCAAAGATACTTCCTTTATCTCACAGGAATCAAAGTAAATAATGAAATGCCTGTTTTAGTGATGACTTTTAATGCATTAGGATTTTTGACCCATTAAACTTTTGTGATCAAGGAGAATCAACTAGAGAATATTTCTTTAATTTCCTTTATATAGCACCTCACATACTTTTCTGCCCTCAGGAAACTAACAATCTACTGGGGTGGGGAGTGGCAGGGAAAGATGTGAAGCCTATAAACAGACACATATTTGATCTTTTGGGGAGAAAGATGGCACTAACAAGTTGGGGATGGAGAAAGCAAAAATTCCTTGTCTGATATGGCACATGAGCTGCACATTGAAGGTAGTGATAGATTTTAGGTAAAAGAGGTAAAAAGAGGGTGGATTTCTGTCACATGGGAATGTAAAAAGCTTTGAACTATGCAAAAGCATGAAGATTAGAGATGGAATGCTAAGTTCAAGGCAGAGTAATTAGGTCAGTTTGGCTGGAACAGAGATTACCTGAAGGATAGCAATATGCAAAAAAATTAAAAATATCTTAGTGGAGGACTTTATAAATACCAAACTGAGAAAGTTTCATCTTATCTTAGAGGTGATAGGGAGCCATCAAAGCTTGAATGAGGGAATCACAGTTGTTATTTAGGTGGCGCAAGAGTACATCTAAGTTAGTATATACTTTGAAGAGGTGAGGATACTGATTTAAATATAACCCAAAGCAGCTGTACTAGACACATAAATAAAAGTGTCTGTCTTCTATTTCTGTTCCTGTGAATATGTAGTTGTAGTAACAAACATATTAGGCCTTGTGGCAGAGCATGACTCCTTGTATGTACTTAAATGGCATTGAAAAAATAATCTGTCAGTTACTATTTGTAACTGATTTTTCACATTCCTTTTTCTAAATATATCAAAGTAGTCAGTCCTCCCAGAAGATCTCACAAAGACAAAACCAGCATGTTCAAGACCCATAAGAAAAATGGTGAAATCCCATGTTAGTACTGGATGCTTGTGTTCTTTTTTTTAAGAAAAAACTTAGTTGTTTTACTTAGAACTTGGTCAGACATCAAAGACATCAGAAAGACATCACAGTCATCCACTGCATTCTGGGTCATCATCGATTGTCTTAACTTGTGTCCTGCCATTGGACTTCAGTGACTGTGGAAGAGAGAAAGTGAGGCTGAGGACTTGGTGCAGCTCTGCCTTCCTTAAATCCAGTTCACAGGCAAGTCAAGACATCACCTGTGATGTCACTGGTCCTCCTTGAAAGTGAGGGATGGACAACAGCATTTCTTCCCCAAAGTGGAATGACAAAATAGAATTTTACCCAAATTCTAAAGATGTCCCCATTTGACTGTGGATAAGTGATGAAAGGTGGCCAAAGAACCACTTCCAAAGAGAAAACCCACCCCCTCGTTGGAAACTTCCTGCATAAATTTTTTTTGTTTATTCTTTTACTATAATGAACTTGGTGAGCATAAATGAACATTTTCATTTGCAAAGAAAAACAGAGAAAGAGAATTATATATATGTATATAAAATCATGAGGCTCTATAATCTATAGGTTGGGTTTTTAGAAGCATGTGTATATGTATGTATGCATCTATGGTAATTTCAGTTTGACCTGCTTCTTTGTCATTTTCTGAATTTCCTTCTCTCTTCTGTACCTTTAAAATGGTGTTTCATTGAAATTCTTTACTTTCTTTCTTTTTCTTTTTTGCATTATTGCCCCCATCTCCCCCTTAATTCTCCCTCCAGTTTAGAAAAACACCACCCCTTCTTTGAAACAAATAACCATGTGAAGCAAAACAAATCTATACATGGAGCCTAGAAATATAGGTCTTATTCTACACTTCTAGTCCATCCCTCCAAGAGGTGGGAAGCATATTTCATCATCAGTGTCATTGGTCACTGCCTTGATCAGAGTTAAGTTTTTCATATTTTTTTTGTTCTTTACAATATTGTGCTCACTTTATAAATTGTTCCTCCTGTTTCTGCTTACTGCACTGTGTGTCAGACCATACAAGTCTTCCCTGGAGATCCTTCTACTTCTACCAGTCAGGGATTAATCAGTCAACAAGCATTCTGTTGTCTGCTGGTCCCTACACCTGGCCTCTTCCTGACTGCTGGTAGAGGACAGGAAGAAATTCCATTCCATTTCACTTTCTCCGCCTGTCTCATAGTGGATTATCTTGCCTGTCTGTCAAGAGAGAAATGTTATTGGTGCACCCTCCCTTGGTCTCCTGGCCTGGTCTGGGCTTGACTTGACTCAAGAAAAAGAGAGAATGCTATTCCACCTTCTCCCCACACGGGTCCCCTCACCTGACTGCCTAACACTCTTAAATTATTTCACCCCGAGGCCCAATCTCTGAGACTGTTGAAACTGTAAGAACTCGCTTAAAGATGAACACATTCCCACCTGGCCTTGCCCTCCCTATCCCGGTGATCTGTATCTCCTACTGTCCTTATTCCATCTCCCACTGCCCACACCCTTATTTTCATGTCTCTTCAATCATCATATCCCCATCTCACCACATCCCATCGTAAAGCTACCCACTCCTTCAGTTGTGCTCCTTAAATGTGTAACTTAAATCTTTTCCTTTCCCACTCCTTCCATCTTCTGGTTCCCACTGAGATCTGGTTCCCTCCAGAAGACAGAGCCTTTCTGGCTACCCTTTCTAATGCTGCTTTTACTTTTTCCTCATTTCCCATTGCCCATTGCCGCTTCCAAGTTCACTCTCTATTATAGTCACTCAGTAACCTCTCCTCTATTTAATCTTTATCTTACACCCAATCAAAATTCAAGCAATTGTTGCCTACCTCCCACCTACCCCAGAGTCTGTATTCCTCAACTCTTGCCTTCGTGCTAAGGAGATTCAGTAAATTAAAACCTGTCACTCATCTTGTCCTGCCAAGACTTTGCCTTGGATGACTCCCATTATTCACTGCCATTACTTCTACAGGGATGCTGCTGAATGAAGCTGGAATTCATGAAACCATGCTTATTGGATCCACTACAAATTTATGTTACATACTCTCAACTGGGCTTCTCTGTAGCAAGGTAATGCTTTCATGCCTCTCTAATTGACTCCCTATCTAACTTGTTAATGCAGCTTTTCCAAATTGTTTCCCCCCTCCCCAAACCTCTCATAGCCACCCTCCTTCTACTCTCTCAAATGTAAACCTTGCCTTATATTTCACTGAAAAGTAAAGTCATTCCCCTAGGGCTCCATCTTCTCCTTCCTTCTCATTCATATTACTTAGATATCTTCCCTCACTGTCTTCTCCTTCACCCCTGTCTCACATGAAGAAGTAACCCCTCTGCACTCAAAGTGACACCCTTCCATCTTGTCTTCTCCAGAAAATTGTCTCTCTCTATCATCCCTACTCTCCCACTTGCCTTCAATCTCTCCCTGCCTACTGCCTACTTCCCTTACTCCCTATAAACATACCAGGCACTAGCCAGGCCTGGACAGAATACAGAGAATACAAAAGCAAAGAATTGAAGAGTCCCTATTCTCAAGAGGCATAGATTCTAAAGGGGGAGACAACTCCATCTCACTTACAGATATGAGAAATGTTATATAGGTAGAAATGTCAACGGGTTGGTTATGTGCGGTGAGTTCAGGAAATTCAGGACAATGCTGAGATCACCAAACTGAGAGAAGAGGGCCATGTGGAAAAGGAGGAGGCTGGGGGAAAGGGAAAATGACTCATTCGGTTTTGAAAATGTTGAGTTTAAATTCATATTTAAGATTTATGAAAGTGAATGTTGAAAACAAAAAGTAAATTAATAAATTAAAAAAAAGAAAATGTTGAATTGGTGGTATCTCTAGAATGTCCAGTTTGAAAGATCCTTAAAACAATCCTATGAATCAGACAAATACCACAGTCTATTGTTGGGACTAGAGAGGACTTTATAACAGAATTAGAATGGCCAGTCAATGCTGAAAATGACGGGCTCTTTTATTTAATATTTTTGAAGAAAACCATATTAATTTAATTGGAGACACAGAAGGAAATGAGACAGTGGGAGAATAAGGAAAGGAGACTGGGGCTATCCAATAAGTCCCCTAAACTGGAGCCAGGATTGATTTTTCCAAATTAAGGGAATCCTACTCTCTCAAAAGGGTCTGAATTACTATCTCCAAAGCAAATCAGAACAGAGAAGGGACAATGAAGAAATATAATTAGAGATACTGACCAGGAGCCTTAGACCAAATGGGCCAGGGCAGAAAGAGGAGAGTCTGGGAGGGAGGTCATGATGGTCTATTATGAAGCTCCATGCCTTAGGACAGATGAAGAAACCCCATCATCAGGATGGGACTTATAGATCAGAACTGCTCATGGATTTTTATAAGGCTTTACTTAAGTGGATCTGATTAGTTCCTTACCTTTGAGGTCATGGGTAGTTATAAGTCAATCTGTTATAAAATAAGAAATTTCTAGCCTAGAATGTTCTGTATGTAGAAGTTTTCAGAGATGAGGGATCAGGGCAGGGTTCTAGACAAGGGTAAAAGCAGAAGGGAGGGGTTATCAGAAAGAAATACCAGATATTCTTCCACAGGAGTCTGTGGAAGAAAGACTAGGTCAGAAAAACTAGAGATTATTCTAGACTTCCAAGACAAGACACAGAATTATCATTCCTAATTTTTTATAGATGAGGAAACAGATAGCTTCTCAGAGGCTAAGTTGTTAGTTCAGGCTGAATTGTAATAGCGTCCATCTGCTAGGACTGTTATGAGGACCAAATGAGGTATATATATTTAGATACCCATACATATATTTATATGTCAAATATATTATACATGATTATATATAAATATATATTATAAAAATATGTATATTTACATAACATAATCTGCAAATAATATATTTGCAGATAACACGCATATATGTATATATACATGTGTATATGTACACATGCATACACACATGTGTATGTATGTACACACATGTAAATGCATATATGTATAGATATTTTATATAATCTGCAAAGATGTATTTATATAATATAATCTGTAAATAATATATTTTTAATTAATATATATAATATAAATGTGCATTTATATAAAAACACATACATAAATATATACATATATATATCGTTGTGAGGATCCAATGAAATTTATATTTATATAATAAAAACTTACACATATGTTTATATATCAAATATATATGTTTATATATACATATTAAATATATTTACATATTATAATCTGCAAATATACTTATATAATATAATCTACAAATTATATATTTGCAGACAACACACACATGTATATACACATGTATATGTATGTATGCATGTGTATATACGTAAATGTATATATGTTATAAAAATATCATATGTATTTATATAACATAATCTGCCAATAATACATTTGCAGTTAACATATATAGTATAAATATGTATTTATATGAAACACATATGTATATACTCACATAGATATGTATAGTTGTGAGGATCAAATGAGGGATCATATATGTGTTTATATGTTTACATGTGCTATGTAAATGTTGTTGTAGTTACTATTATCATCAGACACTACAATTCCCTAGTCCTGGACACTATGCCTCTCTTACTGTAGACTAAGATTACATTAGCGTATTAAGTTGTATCAGAGCATAGATATACATGTTTTTCAGCCTCTTAAAATCCAAGAATATTTCTCAAATGAACTGCCATTTGGACATATCTTTTCTATTTTTTTTTTACTTGCAAAGTGAAACTCAACTGTACAATCAATTTTATCTTATAAGATTTAGTTCCAAGTTCTAACCTCTGGAGATACTTTTGGATTCTGCTTCTGTAGCCTAACTTGTTATTAATTCCTCCTACTTTTGTGTCATTAGCAAAAATTAGACTTCTCATAATTGCACTAGAAAATGACCATTTTTTCTTGCAAAGGCTGAAAAGAAGCAAAATTGCTTCAATTTTACAAGAAAATCCAAGCTCATCTGAAAAGATAAGAAATCTGAAAAAGAATTGCAATACAAGAAAGTTATGAAACAACAGTAGAGAAAGACATGTCAAAACAATATTGGGACTGCTATAACAAAACAAAAATCAAATACATAACAGACACACTCAAGAAATGAAATAAAAACTAATCATCAATGTCAACAAACAAGAGAAGTTTAAGGGAAAAAAGGTCAAAATTCAACAAAATATGAAATAACCTAAAGAATCTGAAAAGACCACACATAAGTAAAAACCTGATAGCAGGATTAATAGAATGGAAAACAGAATCGAAGATGATGCATTTGAAATGGGAAAACAAGTCCCCAAAATATCTTAACTATAATAAGATTTGCAAGTAATTCAGATAAAAGTTATGGGTTTGAAAAACAGAGAAAGGATTGGAGGAATCTCAGGGTTAGTGGTAACCCAGAAAATTTTAAAGAATTAAATAATCCATTGCTACATTACAGGAAATTATGCAAGAAAAATGTCCAGAACTATAAAAAAAAGCAAAATTATGCAAATAGAAACAATCCTTAGTAAGAGAAACCCATACCTAACTCCTTGGTGAAAATGAGGACTTCAGGACTGAAGAAAGGCAAATGTAGTCTTGATTTTCTCAAAGAGAGAAGAGAACAGAACATGAAAATTATAGGCTGATAGTTTATCAGTTCCTGGAAATTCTAGAACGGATCATTAAAGAGATGGTTAGTGATGGGAACATAGAGAAAAGGAATGGGTGATTACAGAGAGCCAGCATGACATCATCGAGAAAAGGTCATGCCAAACTAATCTTATCTCCCTTTATGTCAGAATTACCAAACTAATATGATCAGAGAAAGGCTGCTGATATAGTTAATCTAGGTTTTTAAGCAAAGCATTTGTTAAAATATCTCATACTATTCTTATGGAAAATATCTCATATAATTCTTATGTCTTTGTGACCCTGCACCTAAAGCAATGCATTAAATGATAATCAAATTAGGTTCAAAACTGGTGGAATGACTATATCAATACTATAGTTTAGAGTCCAATATCAGTTTTATGAGAGGTTTTTGACAGAGTGCTGCAAGGATCTGTGCCTGGCTCTGCGCTATTCAATATTTTGTATCAATAATTAAGCAGGGATGGCATGTTCATCCGATTTGCAGATAACGTAAATCTGGGAGGGATGAATGGCACAGCAGATATGAGAATTATGGTCTCAGAAGATCCTGACAGGGCATTGGGCAGAATCTAAGGAGATGAATAGGGATAATTGTGAAGTCTTACACTTGGATTTAAAAATTAATCTCCATGAGTATAGGATGTGGGAAGAACTATTGGAGAGCAGATTACCTGAAAAAGATCTGCGGGGGGAGGTCCTATGAGATTGAAATCTCAGTATGCGATTGACATGGCAGCCAAAAAAGTTGATGGGATCCTTGGGGTGCATCAAGACAGTAAAAGCTTCCAGGAATAAGGAGGTAGCATTGTAGTCAGCTCTGGTTGGACCCTGTCTGTAGTATTGTCCGTCAGTCACCAAACATTTATTAATCACCTTAAGAGTCTTGTAAGCTTGTTTTGGTCTACTCAGCCACAGCTTGTCTCCAATACATTGATGTCATTTCAGTCCTCTTCAAGAATAAAAGACAACAACCAGTTAAGCACCTACTGTGTGCTAGGCATGGTACAAAGTGCTATGAAGACAAAGGTAAAAGACAGTCCCTGATCTTAAAGAGTTAATGGGAGAGACAACATGCAAAGAACTATGTACAAACAAGATACAGTCAAATATATAATATATAGCACAGTGTGTGTATGTATGTGTATATGTGTGTGTGTATGTGTATATGTGTGTGCATGTGTGTGCTTGTCTCCCTCTTTGGGATCTCAGCTCCTTGAAAGGAATGATTTTTCCTTTCAGCACAGTACCTGGCACAAAGGAGGTAGGCACTTACTAAATGCTTATTGACTAATAAGGGCCCAACTGAGATGCTGTGTGTCTGAACATCATGGAGTGCTATTATGTCAGAATGGAGGGAGAAACACTTGCAAACTCTAAAGCAGTCTATGAATGTTGGGTATGGTATACATAGTCAGAATGCTCAGGTTCTCTTACTGTGCAGTGTTTAACATCTGTGTAGCTGAAGCTGTGTGGCTGTAAGGCAGAGGATGTCGTGGGGTAAGGGTTCAGGAGAGGTGGTGATCCCAAGGGCAGAATCTTTAGAAGAAACTGTCTCCTCTTCTGTCGAATATAAACTTCTAGAGCCTATGGACTGTCTCACTTTTGTCTTTGTGACCCTGCACCTAGGACAATTCTTGTGTTGGAGTAGATGCTTAAGAACTTACTAACCATTCTTTGTTCTAAGCACTTTGCTAATTTCTTGGGGGGAAAAGGCCAAAGGCAGCCCCAGATCTCAAGGATCTCAGGGTAATGGAGGAGACAGCATACAAAAGACTACCTACAAACAGGATAAATGGGAGATAACAAAAGGAAGGCACTTTTTAAGGGGAATCAGGACAGGCTTCTTGCAGAAGGTGGGATTTTAGCTGAGACTTGAAGGAAGCCAAGGAACCAAGGGGTGGAGGTAAGGAGGGAGAGAGTTCCAGCATGGGGGATAACCAGTGAAGTGCCCAGAGTTGGCAGAGGGAGTGTTTTGTGTAAGGAAGAGCAAGGCGGTCAGTGTCACTGTAAAGGAGGGAGGGTGAAGTTGTGAAGGGCTTTGAATGTCTAATGTATATTTTTTATATTTGATCCTGGATGTAATAAGGAGCCCCTGGAGTTGACTGAGTAGTGAGACCTGTACTTTAGAAAGGTCATTTTGGTAGATGAGTGGAGATTGGACTGGAATTCAGAGAGACTTGAAGCAGGAGATGAATCAGCAGACTCCGGCAATAGTCTAAGTGTGAAGGAATGAGAACCTGCATCCATGTGATGGCAAGGTCAAAGGAAAGAAATGGGCTTAAATGGTTATAAAAAACCAACAGGAGTTAGCAACAGTTTGGATGTGGGGGATGAGAGAGGGAGGAACCAAAGGTAACCTCTAGGTTGCGAGTATGGATGACTGGGAAGATGGTGGTATTCTGAACAGTAGAAGGAGAATTAATAAAAAATGAAGATTTGGGGGAAAAGACAATGATTTTAATTTTGGGCATGTGGAATTGAAGTTGTCCACTGGACATCCGGTTTAATATGTCCAATAGGCATTTTGTGATGCTCAGTAAAACAATTCTAAAGGACTAATGATGGAAAATGACATCCACATCTAGAGAAAGAAGTGTGGAGTCAGATGCAAAAAGAAGTAGACTATTTTCTTTTTTGTTTCATTTTTTTTCTTTCTCATGGTTTCTCCCATTCATTATAATTCTTCTATGCAACATGACTAATGTGAAAACGTGTTTAATGGAAATGTATGTGTAGAGCCTATATCAGTTCACATGGTATCTTGGGGAGTAAGGAAGGGAGAAAAGGGGAGAAAATTTAAAACTTATGGAAATCAATGTTGAAAACTAAACATAAATAAATTAATAAATTGGAAAAAAAATTGGAAGTCAGGAAAGAGGTTAGGGCTGGCTAAATAGATTTGGGAATCATCAGCATGGAGATGATAACTAAATCCATTGGAGCTGATGAGATCATGAAGAAGGAAGGACAATATTATAGAGGGAGCAGAGAAGAAGGCCTGAGATGGAGGTCTGTGAGACTCCTACTAGTTGTGCCCTGGATAATGAGCCAACAAAGGAGAATGAGGAGGGGTCAGATGTGTAGGAGGAGAGCCAGGATAGAGTAGTGTTCGGTTCTGGATACCACCATTTAAGAAGGGCTTTGATGAGCTGGTGAGCGTCCAGAGGGTCCAGAGGATAACAACCAGGGAAGAGAAGGGCCTAGAGTTCATTCAAATGACAGTAACTTAAAGGAACTAGGGGATTTATTCTGGAAAGAAGTCTCAGGCGGGGCATGATAGCTATGTTCATTTGAAGGGTTGTCATGAGGAAGAACAATTAGAATTGTTCTGTTTGTCCCCAGAGGGCAGGACTGGCCAGGACCAACAGGTTGAAGTTTCAAAGAGGAAGATTATTTTTTATGTTGGTAAAAGAACCGCAAAGACAATGGCACAATAATAACAACGAACAAAATTTTAGACAATTCGAAATCTACAAGAGTGGAATGGGCTGATTCCATAGAAGATGAGTTCCTTCTTATATACTATAGTTAGGGTTCCTTTCCAGCATGGGGGTGGAGGGGACTAGATGGCCACTGAGGTCTCAAATAACTATAAATTCTGTGATTTGAATCATCGTCCAATTTCAAGACTACAAGGACAAAAGAATCTTTCAAACAACCAAAAGGAATCACTTAAAAAAAAACTGATCAAGTACTCACAAGGTTTTTCTAAAATGACAACAATAAACCAAAACAATAACTAAAAAATTACCCCCCAATTAGAATATGATAAATGTATAACTAAAAAGTATGGCCTGCAACCCAGAATTAATTTCCCAGCAAATGTAAGTATTCTAATTTGAAAATAGGAGATCATAGGTTTAGGGCTTTAAGGGACCTTAGAAATCATCTATTATAGAATAAAAATCCACCTATTTTTGCAGATGAGGAAATTAAACTCAGAGAGGTTAAGTGACTTTCCCCTGATCATGTAGTCAGTAAATGGTAGAGTCAGAATTTGAACCCAAGATCTGTAACTCTAAGCCTATAGCCTTACCTTGTATGACTATACGTCAACTCTTCACTAAGTGTAAATGTATACTGAATTTACCCTGGGCCACTCTTTTCCATTCTTCTTTCTCTCCCTTACTCACTTCTCTCTCTCTGTCTCTCTCCTCTCTCTGTCTCTGTCTCTCTCTGTCTGTCTGTCTGTCTCTCTGTTTGTCTGTCTGTCTGTCTGTCTCTCTCTCTCTCTCTGTTGCATAAATCCATTGGTCACCTCCTTGAAGATGAGTCCCAGATTTATATATCCAGCCTAGTCTCTCTCAAACTTTAATCCAACATCAGACACTGCCTTGGTAAATAGAGCTACCCCGCAAATGTCCCTTACACATCTCAGACTCAACCTGCCTAAAATGAAATCATGAGATCATAGTTCTACAGATGGAAGAGTCTTTAAAGACCATCTAATCCATTACCCTCTTTTTACAAATTATGAAATTGCTGGCTAAGCAGGATAAGGAAAAGGCCTAATCTTTTCCATCTCAAAAGGCAGTAAAAGCCAACTGCTGCCCCTGGCCATGGGGTTGAAGGTTGTGAGAATTCTGTTGTGTTAGCCCTTCTGCCCTGGTCTCTGATGTGATTTATTGACTTCCTGGAACATGATTTTAGCCACTTGGATGAGGTGCTTGCCCAATCACCTGGTCTACCATTACCGGTCTATTCTGCCATAGGTTGCCATTGCTTTGTCCACACTGTTTAATCCATTGTGACCTTGAGGCAATGTGACCCTAAGTCCATGACACTTTTTATTCACAGTAAAACAAAAGTTATTTAGTAAAAATATGGATTAAAATTAAATAACAACAGGCATAAAATGGCACAGATTGCATAAAGACACCATCTCCTCCCTAAGATTGAAGTTGTCTCAGGAGGTGGAGAGCAGTGTATAGCTAAGCTTCCTTTTATACATTTTTTGTCTCCCCTCATTTCTAGATCTTTATCATTTAAATGTAATTTTCATTTTACTTTTTCCAGTTGATGAGCATTGATTTTATCTTCCTCCCACCTCTCTTTCCCACTGGAAAAAAAAAAGATAAAAAGAAACCTGTTGCAAAAAATACAGATAGTCAAGCAAAGCAAACTCCAATTGTTGTTAGGGTTGTTCAGCGTTCAGTTGTATCAGATTCTTTAAGACCCTATGGACTTGTCCATAGGATTTTCTTGGCAAAGATACTAGAGTGATTTGCCATTTCCTTCTCTAGTATGTCCCTATTTTACAGATGAAGATTTGAGGCAAGTAGGAGTTAAATTACTTGACCAGGATCACACAGCTAGTTAGTGTCTGAGTCTGGATTTAAACTTAGATCTTCCTGGTTCCAGGTCAGGTGCTTTATCCACTGAATCATCTAGCTGCCTTAAATTCCAGTGTCCATGTCCACAAATACATGATTTATTCTGAGACTTTTATCACTCTGAACCCTTGACACATGTTTGGCTGGTCCTGGAATAGTAGCAGTATCCTTTAGGCGGGGGAAGAAGCAGAAAAATCAGAGCATCAGGGCCTTTACATTGTAGTTATTTATCATGGGGAGGAGCTCTTGTGATGTGTACAACTGTTCTCTCTAAGGACATTCCTGCTTTGGGTCCAGTCACTGCTAATTTTATTTTTCTCTTTTGTTTTTGGGTGGATTTCCTCACTCCCAGGCTTGCAGCTTCCAGCCCTCTCAGAGCATCATAATCACCCCCATTGATTGTTTGCTAGTCTGTCTTCTTGAAGATGAAAACAGTATCTTCAAAAGCACGCTGCATTTCCTAAACATTCCTCCTGTTGGGTGACAGCCTGGGTAGGCAACTGTCCAACTACTCCCCTCCAAGCTTGAAACTCTGAGTCGAGAATGTCATTAATCCCTAAGGTTTTCTCATTCTTTGTGGCTTTGGAGGAGGCGCTAACTTCCTCCCATGAGCAGATCAGGATTGAATCTGAGAACAGGAGGTCATTTCACTAAATTAATGGCTAGTAAAAGTGGAACAAACAGCCCAGAATAGCCCAGTCTCTCTGTGAGTTTCATTGCAGCAGAGAGATCACTAAGGTGCTATATTTTTCCCATCAATAGTAGTAATTTTCTTCACTTTAAGATAAGCTTAATCACATTAAGGGCCTTCTAGTGCTTGCGGTCAGAAGAAAATGACTTTGCTGCATAGGATTTCCCAGCTGACTTGGTTCATTTTGTAGATTTCTAATTGATTTATTGTTGCTGTGTCGTGAAGCATTTGATACCACTGTCATCGTACTACCGGTGGCTCATGATTGGAATTGTCTGCCCAGTGCCTGGCTGTGCTGATAATGGAGAAACAGAAGGAATCCCAAATCCATGTTCTAGTCCCCTGGGTAAGAAACTTCACTGGGGAGTGAAACTTGGTTTTTCCATTTGAGAAAAGAAAATAAAAATTGTTTAGAAAAATCCAGAAAGATCATAAGTTGTTTGATCTTTTCTCTTGCATAAAAATTTTCTCATTGTGGAAATGTAGAAAAAGAAAGCAATAACTGCTAATTAAATACAGGGCTGATGGGTGTTGGAGAAAGAGGGCTAGTGTCGGTAAACTCTCTACTCGGGGAGGGTTTGACAAATAGTTTTTACCTTGAATATCTTTTTTCCAAACGGCTATTCTATTACTTAACTGTTTATCATTTGCTGTTTTTTTAATTGCCATGTTACACAAAGATGTATATAATCAAGGAATAGTGTTGGATCTGACTATCAGATCAAAGTACTAACATGCATGTTGTAAATCCATTAACAAACTATTCATTCCATGACTCACCAACCTATTTCTTGGTGATGAGCATTGTGATAAACAGTAACGACAGCAGCAGTGAGCTAAGAAAAACAAATAGATGTGACTAGAATCAAAGAATAACAGGCAAAGCTCTGATTTGCACCATACAGAGTTCTAGAAAATGCTGACTGTCAACATGTAATCTAGAATGAATTTGATGAGTATTTATTCATCAACTACTATGTGCTAGGCATTGTATTAAGTGCTGGGATATAGATAAAAGTTATTTGCCCATGGGTAGTTTATATTCTTAGGGGGCAAGGGGGAACCAACATGTATATAAATAATTAAATATAAAATACATGGGAAGTAATTTCAAGTGGAAATTGAGGGAGAATGGAACACTAAGAATTGGGAAATCAGGAAGGATTCCTTATGGATACCTGACCTGAACCTTGGAGGGAGCTAGGGATTCTAAGAGGTGGGTAGAAGGGAGAGCACTTCAGGCATGAGAGAAAATGCCCTTGAAAGGGCATGGAGGCTGGAGGGAAAATGACATTTCTGGAGAAGAAGAAGTCAGCCAACTAGGTATATAGTTGGAAGGTAGAGTGGAAAAGACTGAGCATTAGAATGATACGTGAAGACTGCTCAGTCTTTCTCTTCTTTCTCTGCCTGTCTCTCATGATAAACATTGCTGAGAGAATGTGTTGATAGATCTTAAAACTGAAGGAACTTTAGTAAAAATGAAGAAACTGAAAACTCTACCTTCCCTTTCCCAGTCCTTGCCTCTACCTCCTGCCCAAACTCAAATAAGTGCCTAGGGAATATAACTCCAGCTTCAAAGCCCATTTGATAAGGGTGATCTCTTTATTGGTGATTGATGCCCCTCACCTGCATGTAGGCAGGGCAGAGCTGGTGAGTTCCTTCCAGGTTCTTTGAGTTCTTTTGCATGCTTCTGGTTTTCAGCTTTGAGAGAGAAGATGGATGATGCCACATCCACTTAGGATGCTGAAGAAAAAGACTCTGGGAAGAAGTCAGCATGAGAGGAGCTGGTTGTCTCCATTATGGCCCTATCCCTAGCTTGCTATACTAGAGACTTTGGAGAAATTTCCCTTGGATGAGATCTGGGACACTTTCCCTTGATTAGCTGAGTTACTTCACTGACAGTGGGAGAGTCTTTTCACTGTATTTACTATATATTCTCCTATGTATACCTTTTCTGATTTCTGTTTTGCTACTGAATTGGATAAATTGGTTTCTTTGATAATTACTATTCATGTTCATTGTGGAACTGCTATTTGGTGGGAAGGGGTCAAGGCTTGAATATAGTTTCCTCCTCCTAAATTAATGAAACAATGATCAGACATTAGCTTGAACTTAAAAATCACATCCTTTAGATTGATGATATTTAAGGAAGTAGAAAGATAGAAATCTATTTGGAAGGCAGTGGGACCAGTCTCTGGCCCCAATGTACTTTGATCAAGTCATTTTTTTCAGTTGTGTCTGACTCTCTGTTACCCCATTTTGGGTTTTCTTGGCAGATATACTGGAGTAGTTCGCCATTTACTTGTCTAGCTCACTTTACAGATGAGGAAACTGAGGCAAATAGCATTAAATGACTTGCCCAGGATCACACAGCTAGTAAGTGTCTGAGACCAGATTTGAACTCAGGAAGATGAGTGTTCAGGCCTGGTACTCTATCCACTGAGCATCTAGCTGCCCTTCTGCATTTTACTACTTAACTCCTATTGAAGTCTACTTTGGAAAAAAGTGGAGGGAGAAGAGGCTAGAGATGTCTATTCTGCCTCCCTTTGAGCCACACAAGGACATTCCCATTCTATATATGGGGGCAACCCCTGCCACATAGGTTAAATTGATTGGGGTTTACAACTCAGTCCCATTTGAAGGTTGAGAGGGTTTGGAGAGTTTGAGAAATATACACTCAGCTAGGATGAAAAAAAGGAATTCCTCCCCTCCCATTCCTATCCTCCATGGATTTTTGAGGTATTTTTTTCTCTCAAGAAAAAAAAAACATCAGTGTAATCCAGAGAACCTTTTCTGTGGTGTACTCTCTGGAGAGGTACCCAAGGGCCACCAACATACATGAGCCTCATAAGACTATAGATATAGAACTGGAAGAAACTTTAGAGTCCATCTAGTCTAGCCCCATCATTTTACAGATGGAGAAATTGAGGCTGAGGGCTGTTAATTCACTTGTCCAAGGCCACACAGGCTGATGCAGTGGGGAGAGGAAGACTCATCGTCCTGAATTCAAATCTGACCTCAGACACTTATGAGCCATATGACCCTGCAAGTCACTTAGCCCTGTTTGCCTCAGTTTCCTACCTGTAAAAGGAAGCAATAGCAAACCATTCCAGTACCTCTGTCAAGGAAATCTCAATGGGATCACAAAGAGTAGACATGATTGAAGTGACTGAACAACAAACACACTTCGCAGGAGGAGAGCAATGTTGCAAACGGTTGTGTTTTTAACATTGCTGCTGTTCCAGATGTGTGCTTCCTATTTATGCTTTTGGTGAAGGGTGAGTTGAGGAATCCTGGGACCCCAGCCCTGAGGACAGTTGAGGTCTAGAAGGCAGCATGAACTTGGTTTAGGGTGCCTGGAACTGACCTCTGTAACCCTGACACCAAAGCCTAAGGAGGAGTGGAGAGGAGAAACTTTTCAGAGAAACCTTTCAGGGGAGAGCTGTTCTGACTGAATCCCGGCTGCTTGAATAGCAAGCTTCTCTTTTGCAATCCTTTGCTGGTCTGACAGGCTCCTACAGAATTACATCACTTCCTAAAAACCCTCAAACACATCTCCTTCAGAAAGTGAGCACTGACAAAAAAGCAGCAGGAAACAGGAAACGTTCATGCTCCTGTGAGGTTGGAGTCCAGACAGCATCATGCCTGAGAGGGGCCAAGGTAACTTGAGGACTCCCGGCTTCCTTCTCATTTTCTCCCTGCTTCTGGGGAAGCTCTTGGGTAAGTTACCTGCTGCCTTTTGAGTGTTGTCGTTGACGGGGCGAGGGAGCCAAGCTGGGTGCCCAAGGCTACAGAACTCCCCTGGGAGGGAGGGCGGACAACACCCAAGCCACCGGCTGGTCTGCTAGTCTCCCTCTCTCTCCCTTGCTTCCCTCTGCGGTCTGATCATGCTCTGCCCTGGCAGGGTATCTGACCCTCCTGGCACAATTTCCACTCGAAATAGCTGGGCCCCTATAATTTACCCAGACTTAATGGGCACATTAAGAAGCCTGTAAACCCTGGAGAAACTTAGGGGAGGGAGTGAGGCATCGGCTGAAACACACGAGCAGCAAGTGAACTTTTGAAGTGAAGGGGGCTGAGATCCCACCATGGGAAAGATGTGGTTAAAGGAGAAGGCGGCCGTTTGTGCACACAGCGATAGGGAGGTGATTGGTGCGGGACAAGGGGATGGAATCCACACTGAAGGGAAGGTGCTTTCTATTTCCTTGTCTGGTAACGTTTTAGAGGGGTTCATTTGCACCCCTCCCTTAATAAATGTTTGTTGGATTTTTTGTAATGGCAGGAATTGTATTTACATTGAGGACTTTCTCACAAAAGAGCATATAGATAACTTAGACTAGCATTTTCCATCTTCTTTCCTTTCTTCTCTCTCTCTGTCTCTCTCTGTCTCTATCTGTTGCTTTCTCTGTCTCTGTCTATCTCTCTATCTCTGTCTCTCTCTGTCTCTCTGTCTCTCTGTCTCTCTCTCTCTCTCTCTCTCCCCCATCCCCCTTTCTTCCACTCTCTAGATAAATACATAGATATATAATGTATGGATATATGAATATATTTGTGCATATGTGTGGTTGCTAAAGGTTTTCACCCACCATTGATGAATGTTTGTTTATAAAAACCAAAAGCTTTCCTTGTGGCAAAAAAGGTTCTAGGAAAGCCAGACTATCACATTTCAACATTCAATGTAAGGCGCAGCAACTGATTTGTGTCCTTGACAGTTACCATGGGAAGCAGGATTGATCACAATTGCCTTCCTCTGTAGACTGTATTTGCTGCACCTGCCCTTGGGTAAATAAAACAAATCTCCTTTTGGTTACTGACTGTGGATACTGCCAGTGTCTGACCCAGGGCAGCCTATGTGTGGGAAGAAGTGTTCTTAACCTGTAGGGAATCCTAGGATTTCGCCCTGGAAGGCTCATCTAGGGAGGCAGTTTGCTGCTGGGAAAGAGTGCTGGGTCTGGAGTCAGAGAATCTGAATTCAGCTCCTAACTAACTGTGTGGCTTTGGGTAAATTACTTAACCTCTCTGGGCCTCAGTTGCCTCACCTGTAAAATAAAAAGAACTGGCTTAGATGACCTCTGAGTTTCCTTGGAGATCTAAATCTATAATCTCATTCAAACTTCACATTTTACAGATGAAAGAAAAGGCTCAGTGAGAGGAATTGATTTGTATAGGTAGTAAGATTCTTGATTCCTCCTGGGTTCATGACACTACACACCTACATGGTGTGATACCTGGGGCCAGGAATCTCTGCCCTAAGAATTACTATAGTCAATTTTCAATTATGACAGAGAGGGATAACTCATTATTCCACTTGTAGAGATCCTCGTGTCTCTTTCTTCCATTGGCTGCCCTGCTCTGGGGCATGTCCCAGCTCATTAACAACTCTACTAGAGGGTGATAAAGACAAGGAGAGGAATTGAGACTTAGACCAGCTACCCCATTGGTTCCTCCGTAGCAACACTGTTATTATAGTGGTTTGTGAGGCAAGCAATTGCAACGAGTTTGAGGGAATCATCTGTGGATTTTATTTCTTAAATCAGAGAGTGATGGAAGGGAAGTTGCAAAACATCTAGTCTACCCTTTTAATTTTGCAGATGAGGTAAGTGAGGCCCCAGAGGGACTGGTGACTTAGTGTGGGATCTGAAAGTGGTCTCTGAGTCCAGAAGGCCAAGTCCCTCACTGCATCCGGGGCCATCACCAGTTGTCCTGATCTATACCTTGCTACTGGACCCAGATGGCTCCAGAGGAGGCAGTGAGGCTGGTGACTTCACACTTGAATTCAATTCACTTGCAAGTCATGTCATCACCATCTGGATATCATATTCCTCTACACTAACAGTAACATTTGGACACAAAAACTTCTACTAAGATTTCTCTAATCCATTGACTTCCTGAACCAAAGACCGATGCCTTTCTGAACCAGAGTAGGAAGTATGGAAATGTGGTTCCTGGAATCAAGAAGTCTTGGGGTTTAGATCCCAGGTCTGACACTTGGTAGTTGTGTAACCATGGACAAGTCACCTAAGTCCTTCGAGCCCTGGGCTATACTAATATCTTCCAAGTTATGGAGGTCTGTGATCTGCATCACATATTCTTTTTTTCCCTAATATTTTAATTTTTTCCAATTACATGTAAAAATAATTTTTAACATTCATTTAAAAATTTTTTGAGTTCCAAATTCTCTCTCTCTTTTCCTCCCCTCCCCCTCCCTGAGATGACAAGCAATTTGATGAAGGCTATACATGTACAGTCATGCAAAACATATTTCTATATGAGTCATGTTGTGAAAGAAAAAACAGACCAAAAAACTGCTCAAGAAAAATAAAGTAAAAAAGTATGCTTCAATATACATTCAGTTCTTTCACTAGAGGTGGATAGTATTTTTCATCAGAAGTCCCTCAGAATTATCTTGGATCATTGTATTCCTAAGAATAGCTAAGTCATTCACAGAGGCTCACGGTTAGAATATCGATGTTCCTGTGTACAATGTTCTGGTTCTGCTCACTTCACTTTGTATCAATTCATGTGATCAGGTTTATTGATAATCATCCTGCTCATCATTTCTTTTAAATCAGACACACTGGAGATATATTAGGTCACAACCTTATCCCTTGTTAATTTATGTACTTTGTCAACTTGATATATGTTTATGAATCCAGCATGAAATAGTATTTTTTATTTTTTTTATTATTGTTACTTTGTTTTCAGTGTTCTACAATCGCTTCCATATAACTTAGATTTTTTCCCCTCCCTCTCCCTTCCTTCCTGAAACGGCATACAATTTTATATAGGTTCTAAGCATACATTCCTATGAAATACATTTTCACCTTAGTCATGTTGCATAGAAGAATTAAAATGAATGGGAGAAACCATAAAACAAACCAAAATATAATACAAAAGAAAATGATCTGCTACATTCTGTGATTGAATTCCATGGTTCTTTCTCTGGATGCAGAAGGTATTTTGCCTTAAGAGACCACTGGGAATTTTTTAAGTCCTTGCTTTGCAACGAAGTTCTAAGTCTACCAGAAAAACTCCTTGCACACTGTGGTTGTTGCTGCATACAAAGTTCTCCTGGTTCTGCTCCTTTAACTCAGCATCAGTTCGTGTAAGTCTTTCCAGGTCTCTCTGAAGTCTTCCTGATCATCATTTCTTATAGCACAATAGTGTTTCATTGCATTCATATACCACAATTTATTCTGCCAATTGATGGGTATCACCTCAATTTCCAATTGCCACCACAAAAAGCATTGCTAAAAATATTTTTGTACATAGAAGTACTTTCCCTTTTTAAAAAAAATAATCTCTTTGGGGTACAGACATAGTAGTGGTATTGCTGAGTCAAAGAGTATGTACAGTTTGATTGCCTTTTGGGTATAATTCCAAATTGCTCTCCAGAATGATTGGATCAGTTCGCAACTCCACTAACAGTGCATTAGTGTCTCAATTTTCCTACATTCCCTCCAACATTTGTCATTTTCCTTTTCTGTCATATTAGCCAATATGATAGGTATGTGGTGATACCTCAGAATCATTTTTGTTTGTATTTCTCTAATCAATAGTGATTTAGAGCATTTTTATATGACCATAGATGGCTTTGATTTCTTCTTCTGAAAGTGCCTGTTCATATCCTTCAACCATTTATTAATTGCAGAATGATTTCTTATTTTTATAAATTTGTCCTAGTTCTCTCTATATTTGAAAAAAAATAAGGCCTTTATCAGAGAAACTTGGTGTAAAATTTTCCATCTAGTTTTGCAGAATTCTGGTTTTTAATTTACTCTGCTATCTGCTTCTGTTTTTATCAGTGAGCTTATTTCATTCACATTCGTAGTTATGATTACTAACTCTGCATTTCCCTCCATCCTGTTTTTTCTCTTGTTTTTCCTTCTCTCTCTTTTCATGCTGCCCCTTTTCAAAAATGTTTTGCTTTTGATTACCTCCCCCCTCTCTTCTATCAGTCTTCACCTCCCTTCCCCTCCCACTTTGCTTATCTCCTTCCTCTCCCACTTCCCTCTAGGTTAAGATAGATTTCTGTACCCAACTGAATGTATATCTTTGAATCAATTCTGATGATAGTGAGTTTCAAACATTGCCTCCCCCAACATCTTCCCTGCCACTTTCAAAACTTTTTCATATCTCTCTCATGTAAGATAATTCTACTTCTCCCTTCTCCCAGTACATGCCTCTTTCTCACCCCTTAATTTTATTTTTTAAAGATACCATCCCATCATAATCAACTCACACCCATGCCCTCTGTCTATGCATACTCCTTTTAACTGCCCTAATAATGACAAAATTGATTGGAGTTACAAGTATCACCTTCCTATGCAGTTACATTTTCTATTCGGCTCTAGTCTTTTCATCAGGGATGCTTGAAAATCCTCTATTTCATTCAATGTCCACTTTTTCCTCTGAAAGATTATATTCAGTTTTGCTGAGTAGGTGACTCTTGGTTGTAATTCTAGCTTCCTTCCTTCTGGATTATGATATTCCAAGCTCTCTGATCCTTTAACAAAGAAGCTGCCAAATTCTGTGTAATTTTAACTGGGGCTCCATGATATTTGAATTGTTTCTGGCTACTTGCAATATTTTCTCCTTGACCTGGGAGTTCTATAATTTGGTTATCATATTCCTGGGAGTTTTCATTTTGGGATCTCTTTCATGAGGTGATTAGTGAATTCTTATGATTTCTATTTTACCCTCTGGATTCTAGGATATCAGTGCAGCTTTCCTTGACAATTTCCTGAAATATTATGGCTAGGCTCTTTTTCTGATCACAGTTTTCAGATAAGTCTAATAATTCTTAAATTATCTCTCCTGGATCTATTTTCCAGATTAGTTGCTTTTCCAATGAGGTATTTCACGTTTTCTTCTTTTATTCATTTTTAAAAATTTGTTTTATTGCTTCCTGACATCTCATGGAGTCATTAGCTTTCATTGAATTCTAATTTTTAAGGAATTATTTTCTTCAGTGAGCTTTTGTAACTCCTTTTTTTATTTTTAAATTTGACCAACTCTATTTTTTAAGGAATTCTTGCTCATCTTTTCCCATTTGGTCAATTCTGCTTTTTAAGGTATTCTTCTCTTCAGTGAATTTTTGTACCTGTTTTTATCATTTTGACTTATTCTATTTTTTATGGTGATTATATTTTTAAGGAAATTTCTTTAGTATATTTTTTGTTCCTCCTTTACCAAGCTGTTGACTTTTTTCATGATTTTCTTGCCATCACTCTCATATTTTTTTTCCAACTCTCTGATTTTTAAAGTCCTTATTTAGCTCTTCTGGAAATTCATTTTAGACCCAAGACAAATTCACAATTTTTCTTTGAGGCTTTGCAGGTAGCTGTTTTGATGTTGTTGCCTTCTTCTGGGCTTGTGTTTTGAGCTTTCTGTCACCATAGTAAGTTTCTACTGTCAAGTTCTTCTTTTGTTGTTAGCTCAATTTTCCAGCCTATTTCTTGCCTTTGGACTTTATGTTAAAGTTGTGCTCTGCTCCCAGGGGAGACTGTTTCAAGTCTCAGCTTTATCGTGCCACTGTTTTCAGAGCTACTTCTAGGGGTTTGTAAGTTTTAAATTCTTCCAAGATGGTATGATCTAAAGGAATACATGGTCACTGCCTCCTCTAGGAGTCAGCACTGCCACCACCACCACTGAAGATTAACTCAGCCCCCCAAGGCCTGCTGCCAGCTTGCTAGGGCACAACCTGAGTTGGACTGGGGCTCCACTCTCACCCCAGTGAGATAGACCTTTGCTACTGACCTCCCAAGTTATCTTGGGCTGGATAATTTTTTCACCCTATTCTTTTGTTGCTTCTGCCACTCTAGAAATAATTTTGAGATGTTATTTTAAAATTGTTTGGAGGGGAATTTGGGAGAGCTTGAATGAATCCCTGCCCCCTTAACTCTGTTATTCTTGGGCATCACCTATTATTGACATATTGTCTTTTGGTATCAGCCTGACTCCTACAAAAGAACCCCAAATCTATATATTTGCCAATTCTTGATTTCTTTTAATGATCCTCTGAGAAATTCTAGAGATGTCCAATCTGCTTACTTAGATGACCTTCTCACTGTAGTCTCATGTCAGCATTACTATGTGGGACATAAGGCTGATAACCAAAGATCTTGCGAGTATCCTGAAAACTGTGGGTTTTGCTGTCCCACTTTGGTGAGTTTGACACTTCCATGCCTGGATGCTGTCACCCTTGAAACCAGGAGTTCTTAATTTAGGGCTCATGAAATTGTTTTTTAAAAAACATGTTTTGATAACAAATCCTTTGTAATTTTTTATTTTACTTTATGAATTTAAAAACTACGATTTTGAGAATCCACAGGCTTCACTAAATTGTCAAAGGAGTCCATGATGCAAATGAGGTTGAGAAGACAGACCTGGAAGCCATTATTCTTTCTCGATGAGTTTTAACTGGCTTTATTGCACCTAAGATAGAGCCAAATCTTTTTCTGCTACTTAATGGAAAATGGTGAATTCCACCCAAAGCTCTTAGCTTTCTACTCACAAGCCATGAGCTGGCTGTGTAAATCTGACTGGGCACTTAGTCAGCTAACAGTTCAAAGATTTCCTCCTACAGGTGAACCACACCCTGTCCTTCAGTGTTGGTCCAATTTGAGAAGGAAGGATATACAACAACAACCACTAAACCAACTTCAGCTATGGGGTGTAAGACCTGAGTTCTAATCCTGCCTCAGACATTTATTTGTTACATAACCCTGGGCAAGTTACTTAATCTCTCTGTGCCCCAATTTACCCATCTGTAAAATTGAGGAGGGAGGTTGAACTTAATGTCATACAAGGCTTCCTCAAGTTCTAAATCTATGATCCTATACATCTCTTGCATGGAACACAAGATGAGGAGTTTTGGCCAAATAGCAGATCATTCTTGGTGAAAAGGATTTCTATAGGATGGAGCTGGCTGCTTCAGGTTTAAGTCTACATGTGGACTGATCACAGGCATACTCATTTGAATTTGGATTGAATAACTGGATTGAATCAGGCACACAGTGCTGATCTCAGCAGATTTGTGCCTTCTGGGAAATCAGAGAGTACACTCCCTTTTGGGAATTCTCATGACTGTTAAGGTTCCTTGAAGCTGATTGAAGTCACAATACCAGAACTCCCCTTTTCCTTGGACCCTCTGGAATCTTCTGAGCCCTCAATCTGCTTACAAGGTTCTGACACTTGACTCATGGTGACTCACTAGGAAATGCTAGTTTTGATTCTTGTTTTTTCCCTTACTTCTTAAATCCAAATCCAGACTAGACCCAGAGAGCCCATTAATTCTAGTGACAGAACTTCTAGACAGAAATTCCCAAGGAGGAGCCAAACCTGGACTGGCCTCTCAAACCCGAACTGGCCTCTCATGATGAGGAGTGTGGCTGCTGCTCGTCCCAGTCATGCTCCTGACTGTCAGTTCATGTCAGCTCCTGGAAACAGCTCCTGACTTAAAGGGAGCTCCCAGATAAACCTGTTATAGCTTACATAGGAATAGGATGACCTTACTGGTAATAGAAGGATTGGGTTTTGCAAAGGCTGGTGGGGAGATTTGTGACGCTTGCTGTATGAGTGTACTGGGTTATTTAATAGAGAAGGTTTACCAGGTTTAGAAGTGAGCATTCCAGAATATAGGGCTAATTTTCCTCATGTGTAAAATGTGGGTTTTGATCTAGATAACCATTAAAGTCTTTTTAAATTCCAAATTCTATAATTTTCTGACACTAAGGGGGACACTACTTAAACCTCTCCCTTTATACCACAGGTTTCTCCAGCATGAAGATTGCATGTTAATTTACTTATAAATATTCTACATCTATCATTTTGCACAGTGCTTTCCCATGGTATGCGTTTAATAAATTTTTTTTGTCTAATTCAGACTTTTCTCATGAAAATTGAGGAATTTTTTCTTCTAGTTGTCATTTCATCTCAGTGAGCTTCACAATCTAAGCCCAGTCTGTTTTCCAGGATTTCTACACCTTGTTTCCCGGCATTCCAACTGAACTGTCCTACTTGCTGTCCCTCAAGTTCAAAGTGCCATTTCCTGCCACCATTCCTTTGCATAGACTGTGCCTGGAATGCACTCCCTCCTCCTTTCCATCTCTTAGAATCCTTAGTTTATTTCAAGGCTTACTGACCTTGAGTACCATCTCCCAGGAAACTTTTCCTTATTCTCCTCCTTCTTAGTGATCTCTGCCTCTTCAAATGACCATGTTTAGAGTTAGATAGGAGACATTCGAGTTTATGCAGTCCAATCCCCTCTTTTTACACAAAAAGAAACATATATATATATATATATACATAAATACATATGTGTGTGTGTGTGTGTGTGTGTATAAAATCTGTTTGTATGTTGGATTTCTTCTTTGGAATGGAATTTCCTTGAGGGCAGGAATTTTGTTACTTTTCTTTTGTGTTCCTAGGACCTAGTAGTAGAAAGCCTCACACACAGTAGGTGCTTAATAAATGCTTGTTAGTTTGAATTGAATCAGATTGTATTCACTTCCAAGAAAATTCAAGTTCAGGGAGAGAATGATGAGGGGGGACATAATATCCATGGCACCTTAGCCTTTCATGTGACTAGATATCTCAAGGAAGCTAGGTGGTGTAGTTGATAGAGCACCAGTGCAGGAGTCAGGAGGACCTGAGTTCAGATTTCACCTCAGACACTTGAGGCTCACTAGCTGTGTGACCTTGGGCAAGTCACTTAACCTCAATTGACTCATCCTGGGTCATCTGCAGTCATCCTGGTCCAGATATTGGTCACTGGATTCAGATGGCTCTGGAGGAGAAGTGAGGCTGATGACCTGCATAGCCCTTCCTTACTCAAAACAAAGTCAAGTGCAAGTCATGTCATTATTTCTCTGATGGCATGGTCTTCTTCGGCAATGAAAGACAAACCCATATACATATTTCTGGGTCATTGGTAGGTTTGACTTAAGGATATAGGAGAAAGAGCTGAGGACTTGGAATCAGAAGACCTGGGCTGGAATCAGAAAAAGGCCTTGTATACCCTTGATCAGTCATTTTATTTCTCTGAATGACAATTCTACAAATGTTGATTAAGGTCAGGTTCAGACTATAGGTCATGGGCCAATGAGACATACAGAGGTTTGGCTATGGCTTATCATCAAACTTATGGTGTAGTAGGAGAATAAAGACACAAATAGAGGTATAGAAGCAGGATGAGATAATAGGGAGAGAGTCTGGGAGTCAGGAACATTTGTGTTCAAGTGTATCTTGATACCTTCTCATACCTTCTCATTGCCCCCCCCCCCCCAGCAACCCTCTAAGACCAAAATTTGTAGAACAAATGTTGATTTTCATTAATAAAAGGGAATTTCCTTACCCAAAGTTCCCCAGACCAAATAATAATAGCTTCCCCCACAAAGAAAATGTTAGATAACTATGACACACAGTATTATATGATAATAGAGTTGCAAACCAATATGTTTTGAGGTAGGCTGAGTTTAGATTGTGAAACTTACAGAGAGATGAAATGACAAACTGGATGACAAAATTTCTAAATTTTCATGAGAAAAGTCTGAAGTAGACCAAAAAAATTTATTTTTCCTACCCAGAGATTCTCCCTCCCAAAAAATAACAGCCCACCACTCCCCCAGAGAAAATGGCACCTATGATATATGGTATTATAAGGTAAATGTATTTAGAGAGCTGTAAAGCAATGTGCTTCGTGAGGTCTGAGATGGGCAAGGTTGGTACCTATCAGAAGAACCAAGGAAGCCTTCCTGGAAGAAGTATATTGCATTTGAGTTGGGCATTAAAGGAGAGACAGGAATTCATAGACTGCTTATGGTATTAGATCTGCTAATTAATCATTCTTTTAGGAAACTGCTTATTATCAAAAATTGGATATTTTTAGACTTCTGCCTCCTTGGCTATAAAACTATTGTGACTGGGGGGTCATTTTCCATAGCTACCATGTAAAAATAATCCCTCAATGAGTTGGATAGGAGTATTTGTTTATCGAAATGGATGTTTCTGCCCACCATTAGTCTAGAGCAGGGGTTTCTTAACTTGGGGTCCAGAGATTCCAAAGAGGGACATAAATTTGGGTGAGAAAAATCACATCTTTATTTTGAATAACCTCTTAACTGAAAGTTAGCATTTCTTTTAATTATGAATTTTTTTAAAAAACATTTTCCTGAGAAGGGGTTTATAGGTTTCCCCAGATGACCAAAGGGATCTGGATATGACACATCCCAAAAGGTTAAGAAACCCTGGTCTAGAGACTCTGCCTCTTTTAACACCTGCTTATCAACTGCAACCATCAATTTATTTTTAACATTCTAAGGAAGTTCAGTCACATGAAGAGCTGATATTTCAATAGATCAGAAAATTGTTTCTCAATGCTTTGCATGTCCATTTTTGTCTCTCAAAATATCCTGTGCAGTAGAGAGTACACGTGTTATTTATCTACATTTTACACTTAAGACAACCTGGATGCAGAGGAGTGAACTGAATTGCCAAGTTCCATATGAGGCAGAAAAAAAGCTGCAACTCAGATCTTCTGATGGCCTCAGCTCAGTGGTCTTTCTACCATTAACTCTGCTTACATTGCCCTGTAATAGATTCTATGGGAGGGAGCAAAAAATAAGTAGGGAATAAAAGAGAAATGCTGCCTTAAGTCATTTGATTGAAATGATCAGACTTCAGGTGGCTTTCAGGCTAAAAAGTCCAATCAAGAAGGCATGAAAATAAAAATCTTAGATTTTTTAAAAAAGGAAATGACAAAATCTTTAACTGTAATTTTCACATAGATTAAAAGAAGTAGTAAAGGTAAATATTTAATATGTGGCCCCAACTTTTTTTTTTAAAAGGAGGAGCTCTCTGTACAAGGACCTAGGATTATACTTGCCATTAAAACACACACACACACACACACACAATACACACACCACACAGAAAGACTTGTATCAACTGATACAAGAGTGAAAGAAGCAGAACCAGGAAAACAAATTATACAATAAGAACATCATTACAAAAACAAAGACTTATCATGAGTCTGAGAGGACTTGTTAGGACTGAAGCATGCTGCCCACATCCTGACAGAGAAGTGATAGAATCAAGGTGTGAGATAGTGTGACAGTTGTTCCTGGGGTTTTGTTTTTCTTTTTTAGTGATTGAGAGTGGCAGAGAAAAAATGTTTGGTTCTTGATGTTGTTCACTGCAAAAAATAAAATTTAACTGATTTTGGATGCTTTCTGGGATCCCTCCATTGAAATTGTTTTCTGAAGCCCTATTGTGGCATGGAGGTGGCTCTAGGTTCTTGAAGATTGTGCCATGGGAGAGAAGGTTCTGTTGGATCCTGTCTAATCTGAAAAGGTCTCAAGCACAACCCTGTGTTTATAGCCTATGTACTAGATATTCAAGGCCCAGCCCAACTAAGCGTTAAGTCTTTTCAACAGATTGGCTGCAGAATGATGACTTTCAAGAAATCATTTGTAGTTTAACCACTGAGAGTCTTTTCAAATTCAGTTCCCCCACTCCCTTCCATTTGGTTCATATCTTACCCAACATTTACCAAAATATATATATAAGCATAATGGAAAGGGTAAAGAAGTGGTGGAAAGGAGCAAGATTTTTCAAATTGGTTATAATTAATTTAATTTTTACCTTATCAAAATTTGGAAGAAAAAAGAGATATCTAGATCAGAGATTCCTCCTTTCTAAACTAAGTGGCACTTGTACATTCATGGTAGAAGTAAGGTCGGCAAAGTAATTTATAGTGACTGGCATTTATATAGTACTTTAATACTTGTTACACATGTTATATAAACTGATACCCCTGTGAGGTAGATATAATTTAATGTTTTTACTTAAATTATTTTCAGTCAACAAAATTCCATTTTTTCCTTCTTTTTGCTACTCCACCAAACAAACAAAATCCCTCTAACAACCGCAGTGTTGGCTCTATGCCTTAAATCTGTCACCTCTATGTGAAGGGACTGGAGCATGCTTTAATAGTAATCTCCTAGTCATGGTTGGTCATCATAAGGATGAAAGTTCTTACAGCTTTCAATGTTGTTTGTTTATCCAAATTTGTTGTTAATGTGTACATTGCTATGACTGTCGGAAAGATGAGGAAGCAGGCCCAGGGATTAAATGAATTGCCGAGGGTTACCCAATTACTAAATGTGTAAGGAAGGATTTGCACTCCAGTTTACCCAATCCCAGGAAATCCAGGAGACCATACATTGTACCACATTGCCTGTCTGGCATTATACCATTATATCTCATAGTTACTACACTGAATTGCCAGTTGTTTTCCTGGACCAGATCATAATCATTCTGACAGTGCAATGAAATCAGATATATATGTACTTTTAAATTTTCATTTGTATTACAGTCAAATCATTCTTTTTCTTCTAGAGTGGTTGCTGTTGGGTCCCTCCTATCTCCTTTTCTCGCAGCCCTTGGCTTGTGTCACCAGTCAATAATCACTAATCTAGAGTAGTTGGTCTCCCCCTCTTACTTTAGAGACTTTTCCTTCTTTCCTCTCCTTTCCTAAAGTTTGAGACGACTCTCTCTGCTTGGGGGAGCAGGTTCACTGTGTTTCACATTGACCTGTAGCTCTTGACTCTCAGACTCTCTTGCTTGGCTGTTTGGGGCAGGTATTGATCAGAGGGAATTTTGCTGAAGCTGGATTAGAGGACTTAATCTGGTTCCTGCTTGGCCACTAACTTTGTGACCAGGGCCAAGTGCTTATTTTACTGGCAGAAAAGTTGGAAAAGTAATTCCTCATGTAAAGGTGAAAAATGGGCAAGGTGGTGGGCACACTGAAAATAAGGGCTGACTATGATAGATTCCCTTCTACTTAATTTGGGGCTGCAGTTTTAAAACCAGATATTTGTAATAGGAGGGAAGGGGTAACTTAATTTAGTTTAAATGGCTAGTATCATGAGAAATAAGGAAGTTAACTAGTGCACAAGTCATTTCATTCCTTGGGACCTCAGTTACCTCATGTATAATATGGACATAGTAAGGACTAAACTTCCTGAAGGCAGGGAGCTTAAACAACATGATATTTTGAGGTCCCTAGTTGTATACATCTTTGATTTTATTTTTTGGCAAATAGTATTTTTTTCCAATTACACATAAAAGTAGTTTTCAACATTCAATTTAAATAGGATTTTGAGTTTCAATTTTTTTTTCCATCTCTCCCTCCTTTCTTCCCAGTCCTCCCCCCTTCAAGATGGCAAGAATTCTGGTATAGGTTATACATATACAATCATATAGACATATTTCTGCATTAGTCATGTTGTGAAAGAAGAAACAGAACAAGAGGGAAAAGTCACAAAAAAACAAAGAAAAAAGTGAAAATGATATATTTTGATCTGCATTTAGATTCCATAATTGTTTCTCTGGATGTGGATAATATTTTCCCTCATGAGTCCTTTCGAATTATCTTAGATCACTGTATTGCTGAGAAGAGCTAAGTCAATCATAGTTGATCATAGCACAATGATGCTGTTACTATGTACAATGTTCTTCTGTTTCTTCTCACTTCACGCAGCATCAGTTCATATATGTCTTTCCAGATTTTTCTGAAATCCTCCAGCTCATCATTTCTTATAGCACAATCGTATTCTTCTACATTCATATGCCACAACTTGTTCAGCCATTCCCCGGTTGATGCACATCCCCTTATTTTCCAGCTCTTGGTCACCACTAAAAGAGCTGCTATAAATATTTTTGTATATGTAGATCCTTTTCCCTTTTTATGATCTTTTGGGATACAGCTCTAGAAGTGATATTGCTGGATTAAAACGCATGCACAGTTTGGTTGCCCTTTGGACATGGTTCCAAATTGCTCTCCAGAATGGCTGCATCCATTATAACTACACCAACAATACATTATTGTTCCAATACTCCCTACATCTTCTCTGACATTTATCATTTTTCTTTTCTGTCATATTAGCCAATCTGATGGGTTTGAAGTAGTACCTAGAAGTTGTTTTAATTTGAATTTCTCCAATCAATGGTGATTTAGAGCATTTTTTATATGACTATGGATAGCTTTAATTTCTTCATCTGAAAATTGTATGTTCATTTCCTTTTAAAATGTATCAGTTGGGAAATGACTTGGTGTATGTCTTTTAGCAAAGAATCAGAGCATATGTTGCCCATGGAAGGGACCAGGGGTCAGGTTCATCCCTATACATGCTCCATGGGATGGGCCGTGTTACAGAAAGAAGTTGGTATAGGTTTTAAGAAACGCCATATAGAGTAGTGAATGTGGACAGACTTTGAAGTCAGGAAGACTCAGACTCAAGTGATTCTTTTGACAGAGACTGGCTCTGTGATGTAACCTCTCTAAGGCAGTACACTACCAATGCTGCCCTGCATTGCCAAAGGGAATTTGCTCTTAGAGGGAGTTCTTTATACTTATGAAATCACAAATCTCAACCAAAAAAAACTTTTAAGACTTTTTATGCAGTTTCCTGTTCAGAAGAGAAGGGAGAATCATTTAAAACAGCCAAGAGAATTGGATTAGGGTGGTACACCCACAGATACCCCAGTGGCCTGAAAGAATGAATCCATATTTCCAAATAGAAACAGAGGGACAAACTTAGCAACTAAAAGAGAGAGTGACAGAGCAGGAAGAAACCTTAGGAACCTTCCAAGGTTTTTGCATGTGTATTTTATAGAGGGAGAAACTGAATGAGGCCCAGAGAGACTTGGTTACTTGCCTGAAGTCATGTGGCTAGTTAGTGGTAAGATAGCATCTAGTCCCAAACCAATCGCCTATTTCTGAAGAGAATGCACACTCCAAAATGTGTGTTCCAGGCCATTGGTCATTGTTGAACATGTGTTCCCAAATCTCCTGCTGCTGTGCACGATATCTCACTCTAATATTAAAATGGTGGCCTCTTAATGGGTTACAACAAGAGTTGTAAGCAAGTCTATGGAGCAGCTTCCCTAAAAACCTCATGGCTAATTGTGCCTTACGACTGCTTTTCAACCCATCAGGTGTCCCCAAGGTGGAATGCAGAGAGTGAAACAGATCACTATGGGCACTTTTGTCCATTATTCCCCAGCATCAGTCATGACTCTCTCTGGTTATGTCAAGGTCAATGATTGCATCTAAAATATGCTCTCTGTTTAATTTTCTTATGAATACTTGCTGGGGTAAGGAATCCTTCCATAGGTCTCCAAATATAGCTATCATTATTCGGGTGGTATTAGAAGGCATTTAGCCTTCCTCACATCTGCATAAATGTCTAATATTTTATTATTGTTGCATAAATTGTTCCTTGAATAATTCCTCAAATAAATGTGAATAAAGTGAACATAGGCTGAAGAGGTGGGGTTGTGGGATACTTTCAATAGGGTCAGCCTTGATCTTAAGCTATATTAATTAATGATCTGGTTTGATTGTATATGGAAGATCAAAAACACAGGATTTCAGGGTCATAGGGAAGAATAATTTCTTCCACCAGGGGAAAAAAGAGCCCTCCACAATGCCTGAAATTCCACCATTAGTGTGTCCAATGGTCTTTTTTTAAAAAAATTTATTTTCAATGTTCTACAATCACTACCAAACAAACTAGATTGGTCTTTTCTTTTTCTGAATTATTTTTAAATTCAAGTACTCCCCTGGGAAAGGAAATACATAAAATAAACAAATGTTTATTGAGGTCTACTAGGTGCAAAGGCTGATCTGGCAGAGATAACTAGGACAAGAGATTTATAGCTACAAGCAACTCCATTTTACAGAAGTGAAAGTCAATCCCTGAAAAGTTAAGTGACTTACCCAAAGTCACACAAGTGAACTCAGGTTTTCTGACTTCAAAGCTAGCTCTTTTTCTGCTTTACCAGTACTTCTTCTGTTACATAGGACAGAGTTTTGTAATATGTAACTTATAATTGATTAGAGGAGCTAAGACATAGCAACATATAACTATAATTGTGCATGAGAGGTACAAGCAAATTGCCATGTGAATTCCAAGAAAGGAAAGATCACTTACTCTAGGAAAGGAGGCTCAGAGGAGGCTTCACAGAAAAGATGTTTTTTGTCCTAGACCTTGAAGGATAAGAAGTAGACCCATAGAGAAAAGGAAAGAGAACAAGCCCTGGGAATAACAGCGGCAAAGATATGGAAATGGGAAAACAGAAGCAGTGTCATTTGACTGGATAAATAGCACAGGAAAGGAAGAGGTACAAGGTTTGGATCCCAATGTGAGAAACCTTGAATAAGGCTAAAGACTTGAGATAACTACTCATAGAATATCAGAGGTGGAAGAAACCATAAGGCCTTCCAACTCATTGGTCATCCAACCCATGCCTGAGCAAGAATCCCATAGCCATCTTCTCCAGCCTTCTCAAGTCTTTGTTTGAAGGAGGACCTCAGCTCCTCCTAGGGCAGTTTTTTCTTTCAGTAGAGCCTATATTTGTTGCTTCTCATGCCCTACCAAACACTAAGAAAATGTAAGCTCTGGAGGCAACTTTGGCTTTGTTATCTCCAGCACCTAGTATAGCACCTTTAATGCAGTAGGAGCTTAATCAAAGCTCACGATGGCACTGGCTCTTAGAGTGAGCTATTGGTGGATGATGTCATGCTTTTGCCTAGGGTGACTGTCAGTTACTCACTTCCTTCCTTTCACCACTTCTGCTTTGAGCACAAGTGAGTTGTAGAGATAGGGCTGAACCGCTCTTGATTAAGATTAGATTTGCCTCCTCGCCTAGAAGAGAACTTCCTTCTCTCTGCCTTAGTTGCTTTTTATTGTAGCCAGCTCTGACAGGCTGATGAGAGTGGATGTGTAAGCATGTCAGTGTAAACATTTACACCTTGGAAATCAGCAAAAGCTACAAATCAGAGCTTAATTTATTGTTTTGCTGATGGTGTAGATTTAATAAAGTGATAGGGAAAATGTTCATAATGCACAATGAATTTAAAAGCATGTCGTTTCTGTGGTTTTGTTTTTTTTTACTACTGGTTGTTAAACATTTACCAGCGGATCCCTGTCATATTTATCCACCAGACAACTGGTATGTGGCCTGACAGAAGTGCCAAACAGTACAGATTGGTGCAAAGGGCAGCTGAGTGGAGCGTAGAAGGCCTGGCATGAAATAATTGATCATAACTTTCCTTATTCGTAAATAAGACAATAAATAACTGATAAGCCTACCTTGTGGTCAGTACTTTGCTAGGTCAAATGACAAAAATGAAATAATTCATGCCTTTAGGGAGCTTACATTAGATTGAGGATGCAACATGTACCTATATAGAAATCTAGAAAACTTATATGAAACAGGTACGTGATGGTTTGGGGGGAAAGGTGGGAGGTGACAACTGAAAAGTAGCTCTTGAGCTAAGTCATGAAGGAAACCAAGAATTGTAAGACTCAGAAGGAAGGAGGGCATATGTTGTAGGATCATGCTGGGGAGAGGGGTGGAGGTGGGGGTAGGAAGGATGGGGACAAAAACCTTGCTCAGAATCCAGAGTGTAAAGTCAAATTGGAGAATACAAGCAAAGTTCCATGTTTAGGAGGTGGGCTGGGGGTTGGCTTTCAGCCATCTAGTTCAGCTTAATCCACATTAAGGAAGCACTTACTATTTTTAGAGTACTGTCAATCAATCAATAAGCTTACCATGCATGTTCCAAGCACTGTACTAAATGCTGGAGATATAAAGATAAGCAAAACCAGCACCATCTGCTCTCAGGAAGCTCACATTGTAATGGGGGAGACAACATTAAAGAAACCACAGATAAACAAGATGTATACAGGATGAATTGGGGATAACCTCAGAATTGAGGCGGAAGGCAGCCAGGGTTTCCAGGAGGAAGGTGATAGGAGGGAGAGCATTCGAGGCATGGGAGATAGATTGTGAAAAGAAACAGACAAGATATGAACTATTGTGTTTGGTAGAATGAGAAGAGCAGTGTCATTGAATTATAGAGGATGTGGAGAGAAATCAAGTGTAAGGAGACTGGAAAGGTAGGAAGGAACCAGGGCATAAGGAGTCTTTTTTCTTCTTTTTAAAATAATTTATTTAATTTTAATTTTCAACATTCACTTCCATAAGCTTTTGAGTTTTAAATTTTCTTTGCCTCCCTCCCCTACCTCTCATGGCTATACGTGCAAACTGATAAAGACTCTATATTTAATACATTCATATTAAACGTATTTTCACATTAATTATGCTGGGAGGGAGAATTACAATGAATAGGACAAACCACAAAGAAGAAAAAAGAAAAGAAAAAAAGAGAAAGCAAATAGTATGTTTTAATCTGCATTCAGACTCCGTAGTTCTTTCTCTGGATGTGGACAGCATTTTATGGAGGAGCTTTAAAAATTAAACAGATTTTCTGTGGAGGTGATAGGGAGCCATTGGAGCTTAATGAGTCGGGGGCAGGGGTGACATGGGCAGACCTGTGTTTTAGGAAGCTCATTTTGGCATGGATTGGATTGTGGAGTGACTCGAGGCAGAGACACCAATCAGGAGACCCCTGTAGTAGTTCAACCCTGAGGAAGTAAAAACCCTGAATCAGGATGTGCAGCTGTAAGAGGGAAGAAAAGGAGGCCCGTAGGAGGGATTCTCTGAAAGCAGAAATGACAGGACCTCTCCACATACTGACTGTGTGTGTAGGTGGAACCAGAAATTAGGAAGCAAAAGTTGTTGGAGGTCAAGACCTTACACCCCAAATGGTGAATGCATGTGAGGAGTCAAGAATGACATCTACATAGGGAACCTGGATGTTTGATTGTGAGGAGGGTGGTACCCTCAACAAAAATAGGAAAGTTTAGAAGAATGGAGGTTTACAGGTGAAAGAGGATCTTAGGGGAAAGCCTTGTGTTAAGTTGTCCAGTCATTTTTAGTAGTGTCTGACTCTTTGTGACCCCCTTTGGGGTCTTGGTAGAGATACTAGAGTGGTTTGCTATTTCCTTCTTCAGCTCACTTTACAGATGAGGAAACTAGGACAAACAGGGTTTAGTGACTTGCCCAGGGTCAAACAGCTAGGAAGTGTCTGAGGCTGAATTTGAACTCAGGAAATTGAGTCTTCCTGACTCTAGGGCTAGCACCATCCACCGAACCATCTAGCTACCCCCTACACAAAGTAGCTCTCTGCATTAAATTCAACAAGCATTTATTAAGTCCCCACTATGTGTCTGGCATGGTTTTGGGTACAGGGGATAGAAAGAAAAAAAGGAAACCATGCCTACCTTCAAGGAGGTTACATTTTACTCTGTAATAAGATTTGAATTATATTTTCAACCTCACAGGGCTATTGTGAGGGAAATTTGCAAATCTTTTTTTAAAGTTATTATTATTTTATTTGCTTTCAGTTTTTGACAATCACTTCCATATTTTTAAAATTCTTCCCCCTCCCTCCAAAAGACAGCATGCCATCTTGTATGGGTTCTGCACAACACCCTTATAAAACACATTTTCACATTAGTCATGCTGCATAGAAGAATTAAAACAAATGGGAGAAACCATGAGAAAAACCAAACCAAACCAAAACATAGCACAAGAGAAAATAGTCTGCTTCATTCTACATTCTGATTCCATAGTTTTTTCTCTGGATGTGGAGGGCATTTTGCATTAATAGTCCTTTGGGAATGTTTTAGGTCCTTGCATTGCTGAGAAGGGCTAAGTCTGTCTGAAAAAGTCTTTGCACACTGTATCTGTTACTGTGTAAAATGTTCTTCTGGTTTTGCTCATTTCACTCAGCAGCAGTTCCTATAAGTCTTTCCAGCTTTTTCTGAAGTCTAGGGCTTTGCAAATCTTAAAGAACTACAAAATTCTCTGCTCAGATGTAGCTTAGTGCATTGGAAGAGGGGCTGCATCTGGAGTCAGAGGAGTTAAGTCACACTTAGGCTCTGCTAAACCTTGAACAAATGCGTCAACCTCTTTGGACCTCTGTTTCCTTATCTGTAAAACCAGAGGTTCAAGCTGGCCCCTAACAGCCTTAAAGATTTTAGTCAATGATAATGAAACAACAGCAATAATTTAGTTCTGCCCGTTATTTCTCCTGCATGTCCTACAGTCAAATTTCAGAGGATAAACTCTGTGGTGGGATAGTATCTGCTTCCAAAGAGTTTCTTTTGTGTAAGGACAGTCCATTTATATCTAGAACACAACCTAGACTATCCACAGGAAGCATCAATATAAACCAATTAAAATGCTAATTGATTTAATTAATGTCTGAGCACAGATTCAGAGCCTTTTTGAATTGGAAGGAGCTGTTGAGGTCTTCTGGTTCAACGTCTCATGTTCCTCATCTCTAAAATGAGGACTGGGAACTAGATGACCTTGAAAGTTCTTTGCCAGCTCTTGATATACGATCCAATGTGATCCTCCATTTTATAGATGAGGAAACTGAGGTCCAGAGCAGCAGAGTAACAAACTAAAAGTCACACAGCAATTTAGGGTGGAACCAGTTAGATGAGAGTTCCTTTCGTAGTATTGGGAAATACTCAGTGAAGTCCCCTTAGCCAGAAAATGCTTTGTCAAAGCAGTTTGTCAGTTGTAAGTCAGGGAGAGAGCATCAAGCGAGGAAATAGAGATTAAAAGAAAAGCGGAGCTTTACTCAATGCGTCATAGGAGCAAGCCATCTCTCAACTTCAAATCGAGTTATATTTTCACTCTATTATTCCTTAATGAAGATGCTCATCTTGATAAATAACTCTTCTCTTATTTAACTATATCCTCTTGAATTTTGTCTTATTCAAAAAGGCAGGCTAGTCAGATTCCTGTGTGTGTGTGTGGGGGGGGGGGTTCAGTCTTTCTGTACCTATTTTCACTCTGTTGGTTTCTGCTAGAAAACAACACCTGCAAAGTAGAGAAGGTGATTATTTGGGGTGCAGGGTCTTCACCTCCAACTGCTTTCACTTCCTAATTTCTGGTTTCACTTACATTCATCAAGAAGGCTCAAGGAAGAAAAGGGGGGGGAGATGATCTTGCATGATTGTATTTGGGAGCTGAGAAAGGCAAAGGCTGTGTATCTGGGGCAGATTTTTGGTGGATTTCCAATTCTGTCTGTACAATAGGAAACCACCTACCCTCTGGCTTCACGGTTCAGCACGGAGACTCATGCACAAAGGGAAAATTAGCCTTCTTTCTGTGCTACTGCCACACTATGCTTTCTAAAAAATGGCAGCTAGGTGGTGCAGTAGATAGAGCTCTGGGCTTGGAGTCAGAAAGATCTGAGTTCAAATTCAGTTTCAGACATCTGCTAGCTTTATGACCTTGAGCAAGTTACTTAACCTCTGTCTGCCTCAGTTTCCTGTAAAGTGAGGAACATTATAGCACCTTGGACTCTTAACTTCTGTCTGCCTCAGTTTCTTCAGCTGTAAAGTGGAGATCACAACAGCACTTCCTCTCAGGGTTGTTGTGGGGATAAAATGAGATAATACTTGTACCGTGGTAAGCCACAGTGCCTGGCACATAGTAGGTGCTATATAAATGCTAGCGGTAATGATGGTGATGGTGATGGTGATGGAATTTATGTGCCATTAATCACCCTTAGGGTATCTTAGAGGAAGGACTGTTGTTATTGTCCAGAATTTGAACTCAGCATCATTGAGTTAGAGGGAAGGACTTGTCAGTCCATCTAATTCAAGAAGAACCCTAGAACCATAGAGTTAGAACATAGTCAAGTAGAGATTTGAACCACGAGTCTTCTATTCTAATACCAGTGCTTTTCTCATTCTGTCTTCCTTCGGACCACTGGTTTAAAGGCTCTCACTCGACACAGCACACTTTTGGAAATGGTATATATGTTTGTATGTCTTCTTAGGGTCAAGCTTGGTAATTATAATTACACTATGTGTTGTTTTTATTTTTGTTGTCATTTTAATTTGCGTTGTTATATTCAGGTGCATGTTGCTATGTCTATTGTTTAGTCATTTCAATTGTGCCTGACTCCTCATATCCCATTTGGTGTTTTGTTGGCAAAGATACTGGAGTGGTTTGTTATTTCCTTCTCCAGTTCATTTTATAGATGAGGAAACTGAGACAGACAGGGTAAAGTGACTTTCCAAGGGTCACACATCTAGTGAGTGTCTGAGGTCAGATTTGAACTCAGGAAGAAGGGTATTCAGGTCCAGCACTCTATCCACTCTGCCACCCAGCTGCCCAAATATGTCTATATATTTGTATGTGGTTATGTGTATGTGACAATATTTGTATGTTGTTATCCTGGTTCTGCTTCCTTCACATATCTTTTTGTTTTTTTTTCATTCAGCCCCATCATTTAATAGGTGAGCACACAGAGATATATAGAGGTAGAGGATCCAAGCCAGGACGGGGCAGGGCTAGGATTCGAGCCCACATCCTCTAGTTTTAAAGCCAGTCTGCTTATTGGGGCCAGTGGGCTGCCTCTGGCTGTTGGTCGATCTCTGAGGGAGCATCATGGTGACATTAGAGCTTTTTTCCATTAGTCCTTGGTTGCAAACTGGTTACCTGCTCCCTAAGAAGAAATCTTTATTAACTCATTTACTTTATTAAGAAGCCAAGCCACTTATGTGATAAAACTCCAGACCATGAGGTAGGGAAGAAGTCATTCTGTAAGAAACTTCAGCTCCAGTCTTTCTCCTAAAGTCTCTTTCCAGTGTTTCAGAAACCACTTGGGGAGAGGGGTGAGGGCGGAAAGCTTGGCTAGAATTTCCCCAGGATCAGATCCAGATGTATGCAATAGTTAGGGAGGGCACGTGTATTTGCATAAACATTTTTTGACAAACATCCATCCACACAGACTCCAGTGGACTTTGCAGTTTATTCTCACATAATTAGGTTTCTTGGGATGGAGACTGGATCTGGGCTTTAAGTGGAGTGCAAGACACAATTTTTGGCCCCCCCCTTTTTTTTAATCAAAATTAAGGGAATTAAGAGAGTAAGTGGTTAATTGTGGGAACTGAATGAACAGCAGTGACTCAGTCTTTTGGCTCAGTTCTGGAGCTAGCTTAGTTCCCTTTCTATTCAATTATAGGTCTAGTCCAAATTTTACCTTTTTTGTTTTACATTATAGATATATTCTATAGACATATTTCTACAACTATAGAAATGTAAATATGTGTGTATGTATATATAATATGGGCAGTTGGGGGTGTATGTGTGTATATGTGTGTGTGTGTGTGTATAATATGGGCATTTAGGGGGTGTATGTGTATGTGTATGTGTGTAATATGGGCAGTTAAAGGGTATAGTGGATAGAGTGCAGGACCTGGTGTCAGAAAGACCAGAACTCAAATATGACCCTAGACACTACCTGTGTGACCTTGAGCAAGACACTTAACCTGCGCCTACATAAAGCTGGAGAAGATAATGGCGAATCACTCAAGTATCTTTCCAAGAAAACCCCATGAATAGTATCATGAACAGTATTAAAATACTAAAAAGACATGACATTGGAAGATGAGCTCCTCATGTTAGAAGCACCTGGTGTGCTATGGTCCCCAGGGTCACAAAGAGTCGGACATGACTGCACAGCAACAATATAGAATATAAATGGCTCAGTGAATAGTGTTGAGCCTGGAGTCAGGACCATCTTGTTCAAATCCAGCCTCAGGTACTTACTAGCTGTGTGACCCTGGGCAAGTCACTTAACCTCTGTTTGCCTCAGTCCACTGGAGAAGGAAATAGCAAACAATTCTATCATCATTACCAAGAAAACCCCATGGACAGGATTGGCGGAGTACGGTCCGTGGGGTCACAGAGTGTCAGACACAATGGAACAACATGGAATGTATATTTCCATGTGCATGTGTTTGTATTTTTTAGTATTATTCTATTGTATTATTCCTTTGTATTCTCAGCATTTAGTATAGTGCCTGTCATAGTAGGCATTTTATAAATGTTTATTGACTATGTTAAATATAAAAAATTAAATTGTTATAATAATATTTTAAAAAATTCGCAGCTCCCTAGCCCTGCTCCCAATTAAATACATCTCTTGTAGGTCTCCATGGTCTTTCTTCATTAAGTGATGGTAATTGAACAAGATGGTGAAGCTGTTGTGGTTCACTTGACTTACCACCCCCTCTGGGGTAAAGAGCTTTGCAACAGCAGGTTGAAACCATAATTGCCATGGCTGAGGTTCTTATGGGGCTCTGACTAGCATTTTGAGAGCCTAAGGCAAAGCAGTCACTGGGAGAGACATTTTAGGACACTAACTCATGGTGGGGGATACACAGACGTAAGAACTTGAAGAATCGTCACATTTCCTCTACCATTAAAAAATCCTTCCCTTGACTCAAATGATTGTCATATGTCTCCCCTCCCTTTTACAGCAAAATTCACAGAATTTTATATTTATATATATTTATAGTTATTGCCTCTTGTACTCAGTCCCTTGCACACTGGTTTCCAACCTTTTTAAAACTATTCCCGGGGGGGGAGGAGCCAAGACGGAGGAGTAGAAAGATTCACATATGCTAGCTCCGAACCCACAGCCCATGGATTCCCTGTAAAAAGAACTCCCAACAAATTCTGAAGCAGTGGAAGCCACGCAGCAACAGAGTGAAGGAGATTTCCATTCCAGAGAGCCCTGAAAAACCAACCCTAAAGGTCCATCGCGCACCAGATGGGAGCAGAGCCTAGCCCTTCCCTGGCCATGTGGCACCAAGAGGAGCAGATCCCAGCAGGCTTCAGGGACAGAATCTCTGGCGGCTGCGAAGGTCCCTCCACCCACAGGCGCTACAGGTCATTGAGAGAGACTTCTGGACTGGCTCAGAGTGGAGCGGGGTGTCTCCATAACTCAGGCCTCCTCGGGAGGCAGCGGCAGAGGCAGCGGGCAGCCAGAGGCTCCCGGAGCAGGCAGGACCTCTGCAGGAGCTCAGGTCCATTACAGAAGGTCTCCCCATAAAACCCCTGAAGGAACTGAGCCTGGGAGGTGGCCCTGCCCCCACCTGAGCACCAGAACTTAAGCTCACATTGAATAGCAGCCACGCCCTGCTGCTGAAAGCCCTGAGGCTGGGGAGCAGCATTTGAATCTCAGACCCCAAGCACTAGCTGGGCAGACCTAGGCCAGGGTGCAAAGGACTCTCAGAAGACAAGTAACTGGCTGGGAAAATGCTCAGAAAAGGGACAAAAAATAAGACCAAAGAAGAATTTCTTGATGAACAGATATTTCCTCCTTTCCTTTCAGATGAGGAAAAACAATGCTTACCATCAGGGAAAGACATAGGAGTCAAGGCCTCTATATCCCAAACATCTGAAATAGATATCCAATGGGCTCAGGCCATGGAAGAGCTCAAAAGGGATTTTGAAAATCAAGTTAGACAGGTGTTGGAAAAACTGGGAAGAGAAATGAGAGAGATGCAAGAAAAGCATGAAAAACAGGTCAAAACCTTGCTAAAGGAGACCCAAAAAAATGCTGAAGAAAATAACACCTTGAAAAATAGGCTAACTCAATTGGCAAAAGAGGTTCAAAAAGCCAATGAGGAGAAGAATGCTTTCATAAG
>CM053772.1:155812387-155896640 GCA_028658325.1 Potorous gilbertii
GAGAAGGGAGGGATGATAGAAGAGAGGGCAGATTGATGATAGGGGAAATCAGAATGCTCGGTGTATTGGAGTGGGGGGAGGGGACAAATGGGGAGAAAATTTGGAACCCAAAATTTTGTGAAAATGAATGTAAAAAGTTAAATAAATTTATATTAAGAAAAAAAAAACCTATTCCCTCCAAAGTTACCAATGATATCTTAACTACAAATGTTGTTCAGTTATTCAGTCATGTTCGACTCTTTGTGACCCCATGGACCACAGTCCGGCCCTTCTATCCTCCACTCTCTCTTCAAATTCTGTTGAATTCATATTCGTTATTTCCTTGACACCATCTATCTATCTCATCCTTCACTGTTGAAAAAACCATAGCTTTGACTATAAAGACTGTTGTTGGCAAGAATTTTGGTACGTTGTCCATATTTGCCATAGCTTTTTCCAAGGACCCAGTGTTTCTTAATTTCATGACTGCAGTTGCTGTCTGCAGTGATCTTTGAGCCTAAGAATATAAAAACTGATGGTGCTTCCATTTCTTCTCCCTCTATTTGCCAGGAAGTGATGGGAACACTTGCTAAGGTTTTATCTTCAAGCCAGTTTTTACATTCTCCTTTTTCACCCCTCTCTAGAGACTTCTTAATTTCTTTTCACATTCTGCCATCAGATTTAACTACTCAGTCCAGTGGTTTTTCCTATCCTTCTTGACCTCTCTGTATTTTGTAACATTATTAACCCTTTCCTTCTCCCAGATATATTCTCCCTTGTCAGTTTCTCTGATATTGCCCTCTCTTTGTTCTTTTTCTAGCTGTCTGACCATTCCCTGACATCCTTCCCTAATCATCCATGTGCCACTCTCTAACCATAGGCATCATCCAAGTCCCTGACTTGGCCCCCTTCTTTCTCTACATTCTCTCTTGGATTCCTTTATCATCTCTTTGTAGATGATTCCCAAATCCCCTGGGTTCTAGTACTGCATCACCAACTTCTAGTCTCAAGTTGGAGGTCCCATAGGAAGGAAGCAAGGAGATAAACATTTATTAAGCGCCAACTATGTGCCAAGCACTGTGCTACACATTTCACAATTAATATCACATTTGATCCCCCCAAGAACCCTGGAAGGTCCCTGTGGTACAGATGAGAAAACTGAGGTAGACAGGTTAAGTGACTTACGCAGGATCACACAGCTAGTCAGTATCTGAAGCTGAATTTGAACTTATTATCTACTGTCCATAGGTATCTCAAACTCAGCCTGTATTAAATAGAATTGATTATTTTTCCTCTTAAACCTACCTTTTCTCCAGACATGCCTGTTTCTGCTGAGGGTGCTACCATCCTTCCCCGACACAGTAAACTCAGAATCATTCCCAGTTCTTCTCTATCCCTCACCATTCTGCATCCAATAAGATGTTAAATACTGTCAATCTTGCCTCTATCTCGTCTCTTACGTCCACCACCTTCTTTACACTCACACCCTCTGTGTAAAACTCAGGTTCTCTTGTTTGTGTTATTGAAGAGGCTTCCTAATTGGAATCCCAGTTTCCAGTCTCCCCCTTTTCCAATCCCTCTTCCATACTTTCAAAGTAATCTTCCTAAATCATAACTCTGACTATACTCAAGAGTCTTCAATGGCTCCTTCTGGCATTTAGGAATAAGTGCAAAGCATTTAAAGTCCTCCTTATCCTGAGTCCAGTCTAGTTTCCAGATAAATCATATTATCTCTAATACATTCTAGCCAAGCTGTACTATTTTCTCTCTCCCAAACTCAACATCCCTTCTCTTACCTCTATACCTCTAACACATTGTTTTCCATGCCTGAGATGCACTCCTTCCCTATCTTCACGTTTTAGAATCTCTACTTTCTTTCAAGGTTCACCTCCTACAGCAAGTCTTTTGTTAAGTCCTTATGTCAGTACTGTCTTCCTCCCCAAATTCTCTTGTCTTTATTTGTTTACACATTATTACCACTCCAAAGCCAAGAATATAAACTCCTTGAGGACAGGAACTCTTTTTCATTTTACCTTTATATCCCCAGGACCTACAATAATCCTTTGTATATGGTAGGGGTTTAATAAATACTCAGACATTTGAATTAAAAATGAGGAAACTGAGGGCAAGAAAAGTTACTAACTTGCCTAACATCGCATAAGGAATAAGAGGCAAGGTTAGGATTTGAACTCAAGTCTTTGGCTCTTCCCATCAGACCATCCAACCTTCATTAAATTGACTATAGGCTGCAGTAAGTAGGAGAGAGAGGAGAAGCTCAGTGAAGGTTGGAGTATGTCCTGGATGTGTGAATTCATGCCCTGGTCCTGGGAAGTAAATATAAGCAGAATTCACTGGTGGCCATCAATCACTAATGGAAGAACAGACCTATACATCACAGCATTATTGCTCCTTAAAAAACACCCAGTGCATCACAAAACATTTTATGTGTAGATATGTGAGACATGGCATAATGAAATTACCTTAAGTCAAAGTGATTTGTAACCATAGAAGTCACCACATCACCTAGCTCCTTAGCCAGAGGTCAGACCTCTAGAAGAAGGAGACAAAGGTATAAGGCAAAACACTTTCCTGTATTATACAGAAGGAAGGGACATCAGTGGACTGCAAATGCAGATATGTTACTCAATGAATCTGACAGAAACGGACAGACACACAACCTCTTTCGCCATGCACATAGTAGGCACTAAGTACTTTTTTAATTGAACTGCATTGGTAAATGGTCTTCAAGAGTTGCTGTGGGCAATATTGTGCGATGATTAACTATATTATATATATATATAATATATATGAATAATATAACTATTAACTATAATAGATGATAATAGCTCTTCTCAGCAATACAATGATCCAAGACAATCCCAAAAAACTCTTGATAAAGAAATGCTAACCACATCCAAAAAAAGAACTATGGAGTCTGAATGCAGATCAAAGAATGCAATTCCTTCCCCCCCCATTTTTTTTGTTTCTCATGGCTTTTCCCTTTTGTTCTGATTCTTCTTTCACAACATGATTAACGTGGAAAGATGTTTGGCATGATGGTACATGTATGGCCTATATCAGATTGCTTTCTGTCTTGGGGAGGGGGGGATGGAGGGAGAAAAATTTGGAACTCAAAATTTTACAGAAAAAGAATGTTGAAAACTATCTTCACATGTGATTGGAAAAAAATAAAATACTATCTTTATTTTTCAAAAAGAGTTGCTGTGGTTGCAAAGGACTAAAAATAAAATAGATGTCCATTGACTGAGGAGTGGCTAATTTAACATGAATGCAATGGAATATTACCATGCTATAAGCCATGACAAATATGTTGGATACAGAGAAGCATCAAAAGACTTACTTAAACTAATGCAAAGTGAAGTAAGTAAAGCCAAGAGTGTACATAATGACTACAACATGTAAATGGGAAAAACAACAGCCACAAAACAATTGAAAATGAAAGCTGCAAAATTTTAAAGAATAATCCTGGTCCCAGAGAAGAGATATAAGAAGACATCTCCCACCAATCCTTTGCAGAGGAGGGAGGTGGTGGTCCACAGGTGTACACATTCCATATGTTGCCATATTTTTTAATGTATTAACCAGTTTTGCTGATTTTTGTTCTCTTATCATCATTTAAAAATAATTTCTTTGTTATAAGAGATGGTTTTTGGAGCTGAAGGGGAAATGGGTAAATATCTGCAATATAAAAACAAAAAATATCAATACATTTTTTAAAAGAGTTGAAATAACTGAAAAATGTATTTACCTACAAGTCAACCTGTAGATCTCTCTCTCTAAACTTAACTAGGTTTGTCTTTAGACTGTGTGTGTGTGTGTGTGTGTGTGTGTGTGTATGTATTCTATCACTGAACCTGGAAGCAAAGCCTTTTTACCTTGGTAGAACCTGCTGGAGCTTATATCACTCCACTGGCATAGACTTTGAGAACCCAGGATTACTTCTAAACCAGAAGGAAGCATTGGAGGAGGACTTGGCTGGAAGAAGGGTTTATCTATAAAACCAACATAAGCAGATTCTCTTGATAACTTTAACTCAAATCTGGGTAATTAATTAATATGCAGGTGTGAAAAAAGAGAATGCAAACCTGGCAATTCTGTGTCCAATTTGACAACAGGATTGGTAGCTGTAAGATCTTAGAGATCATCTAAGCCAACTTCCATTTTCTAGATGAGAAAGCTGAAAGCAAGAGAGCTTAAGTGTTATAACAGGCAGTTAGTTAAGCTGCAGAGCCAGGATTTGACGGCTTTGGAGAGATATAACTTGATCTTCAGGGTAACAAGGCGCTTTCCACAGCGCAATCTTCAGTAGCATTGCCACATTCAAAGCCTTAGAAGCTGACTGAGTTCACCATCTATCAGACGTGGCATGGCTGACCAGATTTCATTCTTCTTGGGACTGTAGTGTCCAAGGAGACCGTGCATCCTGTAGTAATAACTAACATGTATGAGCCGAGCATTGTGCTAATAACTTTACAATTATTGTTTTATTTGATGTTCACCACAACCTTGAGAGATAGGTACCATTATTAACCTCATTTTACAGATGGGGAAACCGAGGCAAACAGAGTTTAAGTGACATGTCCAGGGCTGCACAACTAATTTAGGTCTGAGGCCAGATTTGGATTGTATAGCTGAATGAAATTTTCTCAAGTTGATTCCCACTGAATGGTGGACACCAGTTTACCCCTGGTAGAAAAGAAACCTTTCCGTTCTTCAGTTTATCACAAAGGTATGGAAAGCTGAGTGAATACAGCATGAGCCCTGGAATCAGGAGGACCTGAATTCAAATCCAATCTTAGACACTAGTTGTGTGACCTGAGCAAGTCACTTAACACTGTTTGCCTCAGTTTCCTTATCTGTAAAAAGGAACTGGCAAACCACTCCAGTATCATTCCTTCCCCCCAAAAAAGACAACCAAAAAATCAAATGGGATCACAACTGAAACAGCTTAACATCAACAACAAGGAAAGATGAATCAACTGGCAAAAAGATTTTTTCTTTATGGGTAACAGCATTTCCCCAACCCCCAACTTAATGCTGGTAAGCAGATCTATCCTGTCTCAGATGCTCATTTACATGGTCATTTAAAAATCAAGTACCTGGATTCTGGGAAAGGGGTAGTTTTCCTCCATGTTTTTCATAGCGAAAAGTTTCTAAATATTTTGTTAAATTAACATAATGTAACTGAAGCTGCTTCTTGGTTACTATGAAGCTGTCCCAAGAGAATTTCATGTGGTATGCATCTTGTTTTCATTAAATACCCAGGGGGATTGCAATCAGATAAACTCAGTCTAGCAGACAGAATCCCACAAATTGTATGTCAACACATACCGCTCCGTTTTAATTCATTCTCTATCATCAATTCCCAGTCCTTTAGAACTTGGATCCTTTATAACTATTTATTTAATTTCACAATACATCCTTCCTGCTCCACTTTTCTAAATGTTGTATGACATATATTAATGTCATCACAGAATTTAAATTACTTGGTTTCAGAGAATTTCATGACACTCCTTGAAATAGATTCACAAAACCCAGAGCTAGAAGAGACCTTGGAGGTCAGGCATTCTAGCCCAAATCTGCACAGGAAATGATTAAAGACAGCCTGCAGTATTTCTAAACTAGGGCTGAGAACTGCTGTATTAAATCAACAAAACTTCTCAATGATTTTAATTTAAATGTGTCTAAAGTATCTATTTGCTTGATCTCTCTGTCTCTCATTGTCTCTTTCTGTCTCTCTCATATATCTCTGCCTCCCTCTTCTCTCTCTCTCCCTCCCTCCCTCTTCCTTCCTCTTTCTGTTTCTCCTCTCTGTTTTCTCTATCTGTTTGTCTCTCCTCTTTCTCTCTTTTGTCTGTCTGTCCTCTCCCCACTCCTCTTCCCTCTCCCTCTCTCCCTCTCTGTCTGTCTCTGTCTCTCCCCTCTCTTTGTTTCTCCTGTCTCCTCTGTCTCTGCTTCTCCTGTCTCTCTCTGTGGGGCTCACTGTCTATCTCTATCTGTGTGTGTGTGTGTGTCTATCTGTATGTCTGTCTCTCCCTTTATTCTGTATACTCAAAGCTGCTATTAATGCTCCTTATATGCTAAATCAATTTGAGATAGGAATAACTAGTAATTTCACTGGGATAGGGAATTCCTAATGAGGAAACTTCCTCTGCCAGTGAGACTCAGCACCATCTCTGCAATTTAAAAATCTCAGAGAGTAATTTGGGGCATCGAGTTTAGTGACTGGCCCAAGGTCACAGCCCATATGTGTCAGGAAGGACTCAGCTCAGATCTTCCTGTTTCACAATCTGTCAGCTGTCTGTCTCTCATGCCATGCTCTTTCTCGTGTTTTAAGTCAATGTTCAATCAATAAGTTAAGAATCAGAATAATTATTGTTGACCTTTTAAAATGATTTAAGGTTTACAGAGCGTTTTGTATGTATTAACTTACTTGACCCTCATAACAGATTTGTGTTATAAATCGTTATTTTTCAGATAACATATCTGTGTGTACATATATGTGACCTACACATATGTATATACACATATATGTATATGCAATTGTTCTCAGAACCAAATGTGGAAGGGGGAAGTGCAACAGAAGAAAATGCTGTTGTACAGAAGGTGAAACCCCTCCCCGCAGGGAGCTGAGAAGCCAGAAGCTTGATTCATTCGGCCATGATCCCTGGTAGTCCAGCGAGGCTGCTGCTGCTACAGCTACGCAGGAGAGACAAGCAGGAAAAAATCTATAGCAATAAAAAGAAACCCCACAAAGATAAGTCCAAAGTTTTTTAAGGCTTGACCATAAAAGGTTAAGAATGCAACTGGTCAAAAAGACAAGCACTGCTCACTCACCCACCTGGGAGAATGAAGAGGTTTGGAGTTGGAAAGCTGGGGTATCTTGAACTTGAGAAGTGTTTGGTAGTTATGAGGTCAATAGCCCTTACATGAACAGCTAACTAGGGGCATCACCCTAAATTAAAATCAGGAGGCAGAGGAAATGTTTCCCATCAGCTAGGGTGAGGTGTCTAGAGAGACCTAAACCCCTAGACCAAGAAGTTTCATTCAAAGAAGATTAGTAGACCTTAGGGTATTAGATAGCTAAAGCAAATGACTAATGACTTCTACCCAAGACTCAGTGGAAAGATCAGACTGGTGACTGTCCTTAAAGGAGGCTTCATCTTACTAGTCGTGTGCCCTTGGAAAAATCAGCTGGGATAGATAACGTCTAAGATCTTTTTTATTTTTAAATCTATAATCTTATGGGTGAAAACAAAACAAAATTTATTTTCTCAAATAAATTGATCTTTTTATTTAAAAATGAATGGTCTTGTATTTTTCCAAAGACTAGAAGCCACTACTCATGCCATGTTAAGCTAGAAGGAAAAGCTTTCAGTAGAACAAGATTTATCCCTGGGTGTGGATAGGATCACTTAAAAGTAATGAAAAACAACACCTCAGTCCTGTATGCATGCCAATGTGTGTGTGTGTGTGTGTGTGTGTGTGTTTCTACAGGTTTTACTACAGAATTTTCTGGAGACGGGTTACCTGGCTCTGAAGAATCAATTCCTCCAGACCCAGTGGAAGCGTACACAGAACTGTCCTCTCCCACGGAACAAGGAGAAACTGATGCCAGCACCATGGAGAACACCCAAGTTCCTTCAGTTGTGTCAGAGGGGAAGGGGGTGCTGAGCCCGGAGTTTTTGCTGATGGTGGGGGTCCCCCTCATATTACTGCTCCTGCTATCTATGCTGGTAGTGTTCCTCGTAAGACACAATAAAAGAAGAAAATCCAAGCCAGGTAAGTATTTAGTGCGTTTTCCCAGTGAACAATTACTTCAAATGTTAAGACCATGGTAATAAAGAAGTTGTTTTGTTCTTACATGCAGTGCCTTCGAGTCAAGGATCTCAAAGCGCTTTGCAGTCATGTGAGTAGAATTATCATCGCCCTTTACATTTGGGGATATGGAAGAAAGAGCATTTACCAAAGTTTAAATTCAAACATGACTTTGCACCAATTGAAGTCAATATTTACTAACAACCTATGAAGTGCAATGCAATGTCACCCGAGGCAAGGGAGATACAAAAAAGGCAGACACAAAACAATCCCTTCAATCAAAGTCTTTATGGGAGGAGAGGGATGTTGGAAATATAGCATAGACACAGGTAAATAAAAGGCAGTTTGGGGAGGGAGAGAGCACTAGCAATGGTGGGAGTCAGGCAATTGTTGTTCAGTCATTTCATTCATGTCTGACTCTTTGTGACCTTATTTGGTGTTTTCTTGGCAAAGGTGCTAGAGTGGTTTGACATTTCCTTCTCCAGCTCATTTTACAGATGAAGAAACTGAGGCAAATAGGGTTAAGTGACTTGCCCAGAGTCACACAGCTAGTAAGTATCTGGGGCCATATTTGAACTCTGAAAGATGAGTCTTCCCCACTCCAGGCCTGGCACCCTCTCCACTGAGCCACCTAGTTGCCCTAGGTGGTTTGGAAATACTAGTCATAAATGTGACACCTGAGGACTCACTGATGTTTCCCCCAATTTGGGCTACTCTCAGGTCCATAGTGCTCAAGGGCATCATTATCCATCTCAGTTCAAAACCAAGGAACCACCATTTTCAATCTCCCTGTCAGAGCCAGAATTACACATGATAGTGGACAAAGAACATTTACTTGAACAGAGTCCAAGGCAGATCATAAGTAGTGTTTGAGATCTGGTGTCAGAAGACCAGGGTTCGAATTATGCCATAGCTACTTACTACCTTTGTGATATTGGCCTCTGTTCCTTAGCAATAAAATGAGGCTACTGGACTAGATGACTTGTAAAGTTACATCTAGCTAGAGATCTAAGATCCAGTCAGCAAACCCTCTCACCACTGATTTCCCAAGGGACTGGAGGCTATGAATCCACCCTACCCCCAGACACTCTCTCCTATCTTCAGCACAAAGGGAGTGAAATGGGCAATTTCTCTCATACATGGTTTGTTACAGAGATGAATGACTGTGAAGAGCTCCTCAAATAAGCTCTCTCTTATCTCAGCTCCCATCGCTGACTTCTCAGCATGGCGCTGCAGACTACAGAAAGTGGAAGGTTTTTGGAGACTTGCCAACTAGACAAACACTGAAACCTTGATGAGCTAAAGGAAGTACATCTGAGCCTGGTGACTGATTATTGTAGAGAGCCTTGTTGCTTCTTTCTGAAATGGCAAGGAGAAAAGGGGGAGAGAGCCTTCTATATACAAATCCAATTTTCTTCTCCCTTCCTCCATCTTAGACTGGAACAAGATTCTAGAAAGCCTTGAAGGCCAGAATCAGAATCGGAGCAGGAAGAAATTAGAATGAAGACGTAATTAAGAGTTATTTTCATCTAGGGCAAAACCAGTTTGGAATAGGGTTGGAGCAACAGCATAAAGGATATTCTGTTTTAAGGTGCAGTTAACCCAAGAAAGAGTAACCTAGTTTTCATCCCCACTGCAGGTGGGAAGAAAAGGTGTGGCAGTCTAGCAATACCAGCTAGCCAAGTACAATGAGGCTAGTGGTGGGAATCGTCCTCAATGCAGGGAGGAAGTATGCCCTCCTGGTGGTTAGGACCCTGGTTAAAAGGACCCTTCTCTCTATGCTAGTTACAGTTCTAGACCACAATAAGAAAACCACTTGCAAAACTATTATGATAGTCTAAACAAGAAGAAATAGTACCCCGAATTAGAATGAGTGCAGTGGAAATGGAGAAAAGAAGTTAGATTTAGGGGGAAAGAAAGATTTTCCAGTGAAGGAAGAATGAACAGAACTGTGCAACTTGCATCATGTATCCACCACCAGTGATATACTGAAGCCACCTCAGACCAGCCTAGGAGAGGTAATTGTTAAATTTTCAATATTAGAATTTACGCTCAGGAAATCAGAAAATATTTCCAATCAGGGCTTGATTTATCATTCTGTTGATTGTCCAGATTTAAGAAAGGGATGATCAATAATGCAGATCAAAATTAAAAGTGTGTATCTTATCTAAAATTTTTTGGGCGAGAGTTGGTTGCTAAAGATTTACCAGCACATCTCTACCTATCAATAAATTAAACTTTCCTTGAACCTATGTAAAATGTCTAGCCAGTGCCATCTCTCTAAGTAACGATTTTCATAAGTTTATTACCACTGCTTGTTCTGAGGAGGGCAGCTGGGCAGCACAATGGACAGAGCCCTGGGCTTGGAGGCAGGAAGACTCCTCTTCCTGAGTTCAAATCTGGCTACCAACACTAGCTGTGTGATCCTGGATAAATGACTAATCTCTGCTTGCATTAGTTTCCTCATCTATAAAACGAACCAGAGAAGGAGCAAACCATTCCTGTATAAAATGGGGTCATGAAGAGTTGGACACAATTGAACAGCACAACAATATTCTGAGAAGATTTGAGTATCCCCAGTGCACCCCATGATCTGGGGAACACACTCATCTTCATCTGACACAATACTTTTCATGGTTTTACAACTTCAGTCACATCTCCTTTCTACACCAAAAGGCCATATTTTAAAAAAAAGCATACAAAGACTTCCAATTTCTGTGATCATTTTAGTTGATTTTCTTTGGAACTTTTGTACTTTAAAGCATTCTCCCCCTTACATTTAGAGAAGGGAGATATTTAAATTCAGCAAACAGTAAGCCCTCAAGGAAACCACTCTGCAAAATTAGGAAATCTTAAAAAGTTAGGAATCTTAAAGATCATCTAGTTCAACCCCCTTCATATGCCCATTTTAGAAAAGAGAAAACTGGGGTCCAAAGAAGCAATTAGCTCTAGGTTGCTTTGTTGTGTTCGTCCTTAGTTCCCAAAGAAGACCATGCCATCAGAGAAATGACATGACTTGCCCTTGACCTTGTTCAGGGCTGTGCAGGTCACCAGCCTCACTTCTCCTCCAGAGCCATCTGAATCCAGTGACCAGATTAGTTAAGGGAAGGACAACCATGAGAATTCTGATCTTCTGACTTTTGAACTACTGGTCTTTCTGCTACATCAGGCTCTTTTTAACCTCTCACTCTTAGATTGACCTTCAATAATTCAGGTATAGGAATACTGTGGTCTTATACAAGAGTAAGGCAATATTTTCATTCATTTATGTTAATTCATTTAACAAATAACAAAAAGCAACTCTAAGATTAATGCTGTACTTTGCTCACCATACCCCTATATTGTGTGTAGTGTAAGTAGAATGGTGCATTTTACAGATGCAGAAACTGAGACGCAGAGGGATCAGTTGACTTCCCAAAGGTCACATGGCTAGAAATATTTACTGAGCCTGCTTGGTGCATAGCACTGACCTTGAGGCAGTGAGCACAATTTTGTTTCCACTGCCTTCTTGATGAGACCAGCCAAGCTGTTGGCTAAGTGACTGGCTGGTCAATCTGATAAAGTAATTCTATCTGAGTATTGATGACCAATTAATGACTAGGTGACTTTTGCAGGTTGAAAGGGACTTCCTAGTTCCTGATTCAAAGTATCACAAGAATTTGATGCACCACAGCAGACCTGGAGGGGGATGATTTAAGGCAGACATGGGCTTTTGGCACCTTTCACATCCTACCACATGGACAGCTGCCTGTTTGACCTCCAATCTAATCTGCAGCATCAGCCAGCTCTTTCTGTGTGATAAGCTCACTCACTGCTTCACCAAGGCTGGCCCTAGTTCTCTCTCCCCCTGCCTGGACATTCTGTTTGTTTGGGTCATGTTTATCATCTGATGGAAAATGGAAATTTCATAACTTGTAAACTCTGTGGGAGATGAAGATTCTTACTTTAGGGATGAGACAACTTCATATGTCTCAGTCACTTTTAGTCTTAATGACTCTCAGTGACCCCATTCTGGAGTTTTCTTGGCAAAGATACTGAAGTGGTTTGCCATTTCCTTCTCCTATTCATTTTACAGATGAGAAAACAGAGGCAAGTAGGATTAAGTGACTTGCCTGCTGGAATGACAGAGTTAATAAGTGTCTGAGGCCAGATCTGAATTCAGGAAGATGAGCCTTCTACCTTCATTCAGTCCTAGCACTTCATCCACTAAGCCACTTAACCAATAGTTTTTTTTTAAAAATTCCTGGTTTTTTATTGACCTATTTGTTGGAGGCCAATCTTGACTATTCTTTTATAGCAGATCATTCAGTCCAGCTAACATTTATAAAGGACCTACTATGTACAAAATACTGTGTTAGACACTGGCTATACAGAGAAACAATGAAAGACAGTATCTGCCTGAAGAATTCTTTAAGTACTTTCTATTGGGAGACACACAAGGTGAATAGGAAGTATGTACATGATAATTGGAGGAGAATAAAAAAAGCATTAATGGCTATGAGATTGAGAAAACCTTCCTGTAGGAGACAGTACATTTTTGGAGTTGTAAAGGAAGCTAGGGACTTTGGGAGGCATAGGTTGAGGAGGGAATATGTTCCAACCATGGGGTAACAGTCTATGCAAAGGCATGGAGGTGGTAAATAGCAAGTAAGTCTGTTTGGGAACTAAGGTAAATGAAAGGGAGAAACATGAAATAAACCAGGAAATGAAGTTAAAGAGCCAGATTGTAAAAAAGCTTTAAATGCAAAGCTGAGAACTTTGTATTTCATCCTAAAGGGAATATGACCCTGGTGGTGATAAGGTTCATGTAGAGTTGTGGTGGGACGTCTCTAAAGAATTTCAAAGACTCAGGTCAACTCCAAGCCAGTTGGAAAGATTTATTATAGTTTTGAGGTTTCATGCTCTGGCAAGTGGCTAAGTCCTTAGAGGAATATAGCCCCTTCAGTAAAGAAAGACCTCAGTTTTCTTATCTGAGTGTTGACCTAAATGACCCAGAAATCTATGATCCCTTGACTCCCATTTTGACTTCTGAGCACACACAAAAATCCCAACTGAGTGTAAAAAAGGAAATGAATGGGGAGACAGGTCTCCTAGGGAAAGACTTCTTGGACCAACTACCATCAATGAGATGAAGCAGAAAGAATCCAATTTGGAATCAAAGGATTCCCATGTCAGTGCACTGGATCCGGATCCTATTTCTGGCAACAAGACAAAGCAATAGCCATTTATCAAATGTCTATGTTAGGCAGTGGGGATATAAATATAAGCAAAAGGAAAGATAGTCTTTGACCTCAAGGAATTTATATTCTAATGGAGGTAAGAGAATACATTAAAGGGAGCTGAAAAGCAAGAGGGAAGGGGAAGAAAAGATTCCTGGAAAGGCATGGTGTTGAAACAGAGAAAGTCAGAAGTTGAGCCAGGAGGGGAACGAAGTTTGGCCAGTTTAGACCTCTCCTCCAAAGTGGAGATCATGGGAGCAACTCATTAATGAGAGAAGGGAGTTCATATGGCAGAAAGGTATTCCAGGGTGAGGTTCCGAGGTAAGTTCCAGGCTAAGATGGCAGCTGAGGCACGGTGTCAAAGTCTGGAAAGTCAGAAGCTGAGTCAGGAAGAGAATGAAAGTGTCACCCTTGGGCTCTTCCTCAAAGAGGAGGCTCTGGGAAGAGCCCATCAGCAGGGCTGGCACAGAAGAAGGATGTTCCAGGCTGAGGGGGCCCCAAGCTGTAAGGAAAGTTACTACGTGAAATGACAGCTGAGGCACTGTGTCCAAGTCTGGAAAGTCAGAAGCTGAGTCAGGAGAAGCTGTCACTTGCCAGTTGAGTGCTCTTGGCCAAATCTTTCCCACCTCTGGGTGGGTTTCATCAAATGTAGAATACATGGGTTGGACTAGAGCAGAGATTCTTAAACCCTCCCTTTTTTGCAATGAACCCCTTTGTCATTCTGATCAAGTGCCTACAGACCCCTTCTCAGGATAATATTTTCAAATGCATGAAAGACATAGGATTGCAAAGAAAATCAATTATATTGAAATAAAGTTATCAAAATATTTTTAAAGCAAGTTCATGAACCTCAGGTTAAAAATCCTTGGATTCCTTGATTCCTTAAGATTCTTCCAGCTCTAAATCCTAAAGAGAAGTCAGACAATGACGAGACCCTGGAGGCTATGAAATGAGAGGTCAGATCAGGGGAGGCTTCAGGGACACAAATGAGCCATCAGAATTAAGAAGGTTGAGAGGGGTCAGCTTGGCCTAAAGGACAGAGAAGAGGAAGTAGGAGAATATATAAAGAGAGGTAGGCCAGGTAGACTGCTCTAGAAACCTAGAAAATAGAGGACAAGCAATTGATCATCTTCCTTGCTTACTTCTTCTCCCTCCCCACTCATATCCTCCATCCTTCCCTGTTACCATGGTGTCCAGGGCAAGGATAGGCAGTCCACATTAGGGTTTCTGTCCTGATTTAATGCCAATTGCACTCACTTCATGTGGGTTTCCTCTGGAGCATGTCATTAATGGGTTTTTAAAACTTACTTATGCAGAGCCAGCTCCCAGGTACCATGGGAGCCTGTGGGAGAATAGGACATCAAAAGATAAACTGACATCCTGTCATGAAGTCACAGATGATGATGCTTCATGGTCTCTGGGGAGGTGCCTGAGGGCTATCATGCAGGGATGTGAATTGTGAAAACAGGGGGATCCTCATGACTTTGAGGGGGCCCAACTGTCACAATGATGAGCCCCTCTAAAGATACGCTTCCTCTGGAAGGGAATGTGTAGAAGTAAAGAGGAGGGTTAAGGCAATATAAATGGAAGGGCAGGTAGATGGTGCAATGGATAGAAAGCTGAGTCTAGAGTCAGGAAGAGCTGAGTTCAAATTTGACCCCACCGTTTATTAGCTGTATGATCCTGGGCAAGTCTTTTAATCTCTGTCTGCCTCAGTTTCCTTGACTGTAAAATGGGGAAATAACAGCACTTGCCCCCTAGGGCTGTTGTGAGGGTAAAATGTGATGACAACTAGAAAATGCTTAGCATAGCGCCTGGTGTTTTAAACGCTCACCGTAATTAAATTTAGGTGGTATAGATGGGAAGCTGGACTGATTGAGGAAGATCTGCGTTTGACTCCAGCTTCAGACACTTGGTAGCTATGTAATTCTGGACAAGTCATTGAACTGCTCTGAATCTCAGTTTCTGGTTCATTTTACACATAAGGATAATGCACCCATCTCACAGGGCTGTCATGAGCATCAAACGAGATAACATGTGTCGAACAAGTTGAAGACTTTCAAACAGTGCCATTGTGATCTGGAGGGAACCATGACCCCAGACCACTAAGCTCTGCTTTAGCCACCCCAAAGGGATCAGAGAGGAATAGAACCTATAATTGGAAACAGGAGTGGGGGAGGGGAGTGTTTTCTTCTTGGCAGGGGAAGGAGGAAGGCTTCAGGCTTACTATTAACCAAACTGTGCTATGGCAATAGAATGATGAATATTATTGTGCTGTGAGAAATGACAGAATGACCCACATGAGCAGAACCAGGAGAACAACGTACACAGTAGCAATGACATTATAGAGAAAAGCGACTTTGAAGGGTCTGAGCACTCCAGTCAGTGCCAATGATCACAGGCCCAGAAGACTGAAGATGAAACATGCCCTGAAAGGGCATGAGCCCTACATGGAGAGATGCATTTGTGGGCATCACCAATGTGGGAATGTGTTTGGCGGGACTATGAATGTTTATGATGAAGGTGTTATTTTGGGGTTATTTTGGTTGTTCAGTTGGGGGTGGGTTAATAGAAAGAGTGGGTTATAAATGCATGTAAAAATAAATCAATTTTAAAAAGAAAAACACCATAGAAATATGTTTATTGTTATGATAGTTATAGTTTGCACAGCAATCATTTAAGAGTCACCCCCAGGAAAAATATACCTTCTATATCAACATAGGCTCCCTGAGAATCCAGCACCTGCAGGGAGCTGGGACAACTTTATTCTGCTGAAGAAGGAAATTCCCTTCAGCTCTGCAAAAGCAATCAGACATTGGTGCCAAAGAACAGAAAACTGGGTACGAGATTTCCTTGGATTAGAGATGCTATTCGAACCTGCCAGCTCATAGGAAATTATGACAACAGCTCATGACTGCCAGGAACACAGTTCCAGGTGCCTGCTGGCTGTTTCCCCCCCACTTGTGACCTGCATTTGTCTGCAGGCAATGAGCAAAGAGCAGCCTACAATTGCTAGAGATCACCAATATTTGGCTCTATGCAGTGAATCCCTGTGCTTGGTGTTTTTGCAGCTGAATAGTTTTCAGATGATAAAATGGCAATCGTGCCCCTTGGTTGTCTGAAATCTTTCAGTCAATAAGCATATACCAGGCACTGTTAGGTGCTGAGGATACAACCACCAAGAACAGAATTCCCAACCAGTTTATATTGCAATGGTAGGCAGTGTTTCTTGTGGTCTGCTGGAGTCCACTTCCCCAAAACCCAGCATTTCAAGCTGCTATACTGGAGCTGCCCCATCATGCTTTCAAGATCGGAAAAGGTTGTACCTTCCTCCAATGAACATCTACTATATGCTAGGCACTGTCCCAGGTGCTGGGAACACAAGACAAGATTCTGAGCCTGATCTACATACATTCCAATCATTCTGCAAACCAGTGTGTTGTCTAAATTCCACTCTAGAATGCAGGATATAAACTCCTTGAGAGGAGCGATGGTCTTGTTTTACCTTTGTAGCCCCAGTGCTTGCAATTACAGGTAGTTAATAAATACTGACAGAGATGTAGTGGGAAGAGGGCTAGCCTTGGGGGTCAGGAGAACTCAGACACATACAGGCTTAGTGACTCTGAGCAAGTCCCTTTAATCTTGAAGTGACTCCAGGCAACTCCCTAGGACAGCAAATTAATGAGAAGGGATTGATTTGCATTAGTAGTGGAAGTCTCTCACCAGGAGTTCATTATAATGAAATTACAAGTCTGATTTAAAAAAAAATGGGAATAGAGGAAGAACTCGACTTTGAGACTCTTGCCGGGTGGGACAGGACAAACTAAGAAGATATGGAACCCATGTGGAGAAACCACTGTAAAGAACCACCAAAGCTGGCAGGGAGTCATTATGGAGAATGTTCTGCCTCCAGGTGCTCCACGATTTACTCTGGGTGTGAGAGAGCGGAAACACTTTGCCTGTTCTCCAGGATTGGGATCCGGCATGTGGAGAAGAGCTGTCCAAAAACCATATGGAGCCTTACAACTCACACTGACAAACTAGTGCATCATTCAGAAGGGATGTCAGGGAGAGTGGCCAGGGGAAGCCTCTTCTTCAACTGACTTACGATGTGTCTGAGAGCAACTTTTCTGGATGTCTGCAAGCAGAGGGCTCTCACTAAATTACCTACAAGGTCGCTTCTTGCTCTTCTTGAAGGTGGTTCTGATGTCTCCTATGTAGCTTCACTTTCTTTCTGACTGATATCCTTCACACACTTCATAGCCATGTGCAGGATTTCTACCCATCCTTTAGCATGGTTCAATGGGAAGTGCTCTGGATTTGGGGACAGAGGACCTGGATTTTAATTATAGCTCATATTGAGCACCCTGTGTGAATGTGGACAAGTCACTTAATCACGCTGGGCCATAAAAATGCCTTAGCCAAAAACGCATGCATACATAAACACATACACATGCACATATATATGTACATTATTGAATCATACGCACACATCACATATTCATATATGTGTACATATACACACATATGTATGTATGTGTGTATGTGCATATGTATATATACATATATATTTATATCATGTAAAAGGCTCCCATCTCCCAAGTTTGGGGTCATTTTTTTTCTTTCTTTAAATGAATTAGCTTTCCTCAAGGCCCAGCTAAAACCTCATCTTCTACAAGAAGCCTTTCCTCAACCCTCTGTTAATTATTTCCTATTTATTCTCAATATGACTTACTTTGTATATATTTATTTGCATGTTATCTCCCTGATTAGATTATTATAAGCTCCTTGAGGACAGGGACTGTCTTCTGCCTTTCTTTGTGACCCCAGTGTCTAGTACATAGTAGGCATATACCTACCGTCTGTCTGGGTCTGCCTCCAACCTGTATTTTTGACGTTGAGCTTTTGCACCAAGCTATAAGTCTTACTAAAGCAAATCCTCAGGAGCCATCCAATCCAATCCTCTCAGCTTTACAGATGAGAGAACTGAGGCCCAGGGAAGTAAGTGTCTGTGACTCACCTCAGGTCAGGTGTGTGTTCATCCTTTGTTGCCAAAGAAAACCATGTCATCAGAGAAACGATGACATGACTTGCACTTGACTTTGTTTTGAGTGAGGGGGGGCTGTGCAGGTCACCACTTCTCCTCCAGAGCCATCTGAATCCAGTGACCAGATATTCATCAGGATGACTGGAGATGACCCAGAATGAGGCATTTGGGGTTAAGTGACTTGCCCAAGGTCACACAGCTAGTGAGTGTCAAGTGTCTGAGATGAGATTTGAACTCAGATCCTCCTGACTCCTGCACTGGTGCTCTATCCACCACACCATCTAACTGCCCAAAGGGTCAGGTAGGCAGGAAGTGTCTGAGCTGAGATTTGAAAGCAGTCTTCTGACTCCAGAGACAGTCTTGTATTCTTAATAGGCATATTCTATTGATTAAATTTCATTCTATTAGGTTTATTCCAATATCTTGATATTTTTTGGATTCAGACTCTGTCATCCAATATATTAGCAGTGGTAACAACAACGACTGATATTTATATAGTATTTTAAGGATTGCAGAGTGCTTTATATATGTTATCTTTTCTAATCCTCATAATAACCATGTGTAACCATCTGTGTATCATCTGATTATTGGATATGTGCTACTGATACCTATGTACCTTCCACCGAGTCATTGCTTACACCTCTCTAAAAATAACTCATTTCTTTCTATAGCATTTTAAGGTTTACAAAGCATTTCCCTCACAACAACCATGTGCATTAAGTGTTGCAAGTGTATAAATCCCCCCTTTTCACAGGTGAGGGAAGCTCAGGGAGATTATTGGGGGCAGCAGTCAAAAAGATAGTCTCTTGACTCCAAATCCGTTATCCTTGTTGCTTAGGAGGGAAGGTCCCATATCTTTCCTAAATATCGTTATCTTCTTGAGTTTTAGTCAATCAGCTTCTAGCCCACTGCCCTGCCCTCAGTAAGGACTAAATAAATATTTGTTGAATTGGGTTGAATTTCTTCCCATTGGACTTCTCTCGATACTCTTGACCGTCACTGAAGGTCTTTATCAGGGGCATCATAAGGTCATCCTTTTTTTTCCTTTTAGTTATGAGTTAGGTTTAGGCAGTCTCTGAAAACCCTTAAATTTAGGAATGAGCTGGAGTCCGCTCAAACCTGTCAGCTGTGAGTCCCAATTGCTAAATACTCAGTGTGGTGAGTTTTTTACTTCTTGGAAACGGCAATCATGACAAATTAGGGCCTGAATTATTGTTTTGTTGATTGACTAGACTTAAGAAAGGGTTAATAATGCCGATTCAATTTCACAGTGTGAATGCGTACATCCCTCCCCTGGATCCTTGTACATCCCTCCCCTGGATCCTCTTCCTTTCCTCCCCAGCCTGATAGTTAAACGTGTGACACCACGCCCTAGATTTTAATTCTAAAATTCTGTGATCTTACGACCTCCTTTCTTGGTAACGAGGCTAAGTGGAAGATCGAGTGAAGGGGTGAGTTAGGGAGCCCCTAATTAAACCAGCTCTGAAGCAGTCAGGCCCCAAAGGCTCCGATTTTAGCATTTTTTAGTATACTTTACAATGGAATGTGGATGTCTTCAGGACAGGAGCTGCTTCAGAATTTTTATTACTTCCCAGCACCCAGCGCACTGCAATGAACAGAGTAGGGGCTTCATAAGTCCTTGCTGAATTGAAATGCATCTATTTGACTTAGAGGTCATTAGTCATTTTAAAAAAAATTTAGTGATGCCCCTGTTGTCACATTACAATCATTTCAAATATATCCTTTCCCCCTTCTCCTCATGAGCCTTCCCTTGCAACAAAGAAAAAACAACAGATAAGCAAAACCAATCAGCACATCTGCTAAGTATGAGAGTCTACGCAATATTCCAAACTCAAAACCAATCACTTCTGTAGTGAGAGGAAGAAGGTACATTTCTTCTCTAGGGTTAAAAACAATTATTACAGTTACAAGATGTTCAGTTTTGTTTTGTTTGTTGTCTTTTTTCCAAAAGAATTTAAGTTCATTTCCTTATTGTTTATGCAGAAGAGTCTGATTTTAGAAAGGGGGGGAGAACAAAGTGATAAGTAATTATGAAAATATTTATTTAATTTTTATTTTATTTCAGATGAATTAGGCAGTGAAAACGTCAAAAGGTAAACATTTTCAAGTTCTTAAATCAGTTTCATTGTTGATAGGCACAGCTCTGGAGATCCTTAGGATTCGCTTGTTTTCCAGTCTTTGTTTCCTCCTGATTCTCCATGGAAGGGAGGGAAAGTTCCTTTCTCCTGGTGAGAGATTTCTATGCACCTTTTAGCATTATAAATAACCCAAAAGATAGTCCCTAAGTGGTGAGCAAGAAGAAATATGTTTCTGCCCCTCCAAACCAAATTCTTAGGAAACTACGGAGAAGGAAGACTCTCATTTGGTCTGATTATTTTTGTCCAATGAACAACCTCTTTATATTTGCTGCTAATGATGCTAGAGGCAAGATAGGTAATAAAAATTCGAAGTCTGGGTGCTGTCTCCCAGTCTTGATGTTTTCCGTGTCTATTCCTCACATTGTTCGGTACTCTGATTCTGACTGAACATTTTCCCCCTACCAATTAATTTTCCCTCTGAAATTAAGGAATAGTGGCAACCAAAAGAGACAATGGCAGAAATATAACCTTCACAAAATAATAGCTGGCATTTATAGAGAGTTTTAAGGTTTATGAAGTGCTTTACGTACATTATTTCATTTGAGCTCACAACAACTCTGTGAAGTAGGTCATTCCCATTTTACAGATGAAGAAATGGAGGCTGAAAAAAGTTAACTTTTCGAGAGTCATACATCCAGTCTAAAGAAGGATTGGAACTCAAGTCTTCTTGACTCCAAGTTCAACCCACTATCCACCATGCTGCTCCCCTTTCAAAAAGAAGCTTTCCTGGACAAAGTCCAGCCCTCTCCCCCAAGCTCAACCAATCGTTATCTGATTGGACAGTCTTCTTGCCCTTTGTCTAATGAAATGTCCACACCACTGGCATGGGAGCAGCAGTACAACATAATGGTTAGAGGAATGGTCTTAGAAAGACGTGAGTTCAAATGCTACCTCTGAGACATGCTAGTTGTATGATGGACAAGTGGCTCAGGAAACTCTAAGACTTTCAGTTACATTTGAGTTTCTAGCTGTATCTGTGGGGAACATTTCCACCCTGATGAAATCAAAGGTTTGAACCCTGCAAAAAGGAAATGCTGGGGCTTTTCTGTTTCTTTTTTTATATCTATAATAACCAGACACTTTCTCCTCGATTTTGTTGTACATTCAATTATGAAACCTGAGAATTGGTTGCAATGGATTTCTGAAATGGAAAAGTTCCATTTTTTTTTTCAGAGGAGAGAAAAAGATAGAAGAGGGTAGAGGACTGAAGATGGTTTCTTGACCTCAGGGGATTTTTTCAGAAAGCCTTTGATGAAAAGGGAAGTAAGACTTGGCAGGGCTAAAAACATGAAGAATTACCTTCCTGAAGACAGTCTTCTGGTTGACATCTTAGCGCTGACTATATTTTCCACCTTTGGTCTGGTTTTTGGGTCACCCTATGGTTTTCTCCCTATAGCCCTCATGTTGATACTGCATTCACTCTTTTTTTGGGGGGGGGAGTGGGCTTCAGTGAGAGACTGAGTTTTCTTAACATTCTTAGCTTTGAGTGAAGGTTAATGCCATTGAATGAGGCAGAGTCCCTAGGTTAGCCCTGAAAATCAGATGTTGAAGCAAAAATAGTACCAAGTTTCTACAGTACTAAGATACTGGGGATTCCTGGAGGAACACTTGGCCTGCTAGACCCTTTATTTTTCTTCTAACCTACCTTTTACTTCCTCCCTTCAGCCCTATTTTTGAAGAAGATACACCCTCCGTCATGGAAATAGAAATGGAAGAGCTCGATAAGTGGATGAACAGCATGAACAGAAATGGTATTGGTGACTCCTAATTATATTTTTTAATGAGACTAAGAGGTTTTCCAGATCTCCAAAGATGAGTTCTCCTAAAGATAACCAAGATTTTTTCAGTAGCAGTCTTTCAAAACAGGAGAGGATGCTTCTAGTTGGGAACCAAAGCATTAAATGAAATTTAAGATACTAGTCATAATGCTAATAAAAGTATTGCTCTCCACTCTTTAGAGATTTTTAATCCCATTTTAAAACAGATTTCTAATGTCTTTAATAGGATATTAGAATCCTTCTGTAAGAGAGATGGCATGGTACAGTAGATAGAAAGTCACCCTTGGAACCAGGAAACCCTGAGTTTGAGTCCAGTTTTTCAAATACATGTGTGACCCATCAGAGTTCTAGACAACTCTTTAAGATTGTAAGTTATGTAAAATGTACAAACCTGAATTGGTAGAGGGACTTTCCTCATCTGGGAGTTCCTTATACCAAAAAAAAAATCAATAAGCTATTTTTATCTCCATTCCTTTCTGTTTCTATAGCATTTTATCTTCTGTGGAAGTTATTCTATTACCATTGTGACCACAACAGAAAGCCATTTTTCATCCATTTTATATATTGAAATACCCAAACCTTCCATCTTTGAACAAAGCTGAAGATCTGTTGTGGACACTGATGTAGTCTGAGTAACCAACACAGTATGGAATTCCACTATATTTGGGTGGAGGGAGTGAAAGGAAGGGGAAATGATTTGTTTGAAAACACTAGGTTGGTGTGAGACACTTTTCATTGAAAGGATTCTAAAGAGTCTTACCAAAGCCATGCCTGCAACTTCTAGAGCTCCCAAGGGAGACAGTGTCCAAACATGTCACCCAAAGGATGAGGCTATACTCTCCTGTGCTTATTCTGATGTCCATGAAATGGAGTGACATTGACTAATTATGACCAAAATGTCTTTCACCCTTTCCCAGCTGAATGTGAATGTCTGCCCACAGTCAAAGAGGAGAAGGAATCAAACCACAATCCAAGGTAATTGCAGATAATGAAGGGCTGTGTACATGGGCAGATGTGAAGGTAGAGGTTGTGAAGAAAAAGTAAGGGAAAACTGCACAAAACATACAAGGTAATGTGGTTCAGTAGGAAGAGCCTTGGCTCTGGAGTTAGAAGTCTTGGGCTCTGATCTTGCAAATATAACCTGTGGCCCTGGACATGTCATTTATCTTTTATGGGCTTCAGTTCCTCATCTGTCAAAGGAAGGGTTTGGACTAATTCACTTCTGAGATCTCTTCCAGCTCTAGACCTATAAGTCTATATCCTAGTAGCCACTTATACATTTTTTAAAAAATCAGTCTTTATACTTCCCATATCTTCTAAGTAGATACTTAACTGTTGAACTCCAATTTTATTTCAATAGTTCTAATTATGCTAAACTGTAGTTTGTGTGTATAAGAGAAGTGGATGTTTTGTACAGAAAACAGATGGCAGAAACAGTTTCCAAAGGGGGTGAGTATAAACAACAGGGAGAAAAAGTGAAGCTTTACATTTAATAATTTTTTAAAAAGCCAACACCTGGACAGACTATTTTAGGAGATGGGGGCATTACAAAAATATTTTTATTTCTGCCACTAGGTGGCTCTGCTTACTTGAAAATCTTGTGGCCACCCAAGGTGGGGTATCGCTGAGCTCCCGTTGAGATAACACCCCCTTTGGTATAGAAAGAGGGTGCTTAGATCTGGGAATTTTTAAAGCTGGTTTGTAGATAGGGATTGTCTGGTCAGAGTACGGAGGAGATACTTTACCCAAAGGTGGAAGATTTGGAAAAAATTAGAGGAGGTGATCCAGAGGGACCATTCTGCAAGATGGTGCTGAGGTCACAGGAGTCTTTTGGATGAAATATGAAGTCAGGGAACTTAAAGTGCTTTTCTTGACTATCATCCGTGTCTTTTGTTGAGATAGAAAGATCCACACACATTTCAATCCTTCTGATTAGGGTAAATTTCACTTTCCTAACCACAACCCACACTTTGGATCATCTCTTGCATTCAGTCACCATGACCATGCCATATAAAGAATCCCAACTTACCCAGCTGAGGCCTTGGAGCAAGGTTAGCTTAGTTGGGGGTTTGGAGAGTTAGCCTACCTTGGCCTTGAGCGAATCATAGTATCATTAGTCTTAAATAGGGAAGGTACCTCGTCTCATTTTACAAATTAAGAAATTGAGATCCAGACAGAAATGACCAAGGTCACACGGGTAGTAAATGACAGCTACGATGGATGCATCCAGATTTTCTGCCGCCAAAGAGGATGCTCTGATGACTCTGTATCTTTCAGGCTACATGGTAATATACAGCAGCAGAGTCCCAACCCAGAAGTGTGGGAAATGCAGTGTTTTGGTCATATCAATGATTAAAAGGGAGGGAAAGTCAATATTTAAAGCCTTGAAAGCTTCTTTTTTGCTCCACTCCCTTTTCTTCCCTCCAGGAAAGGCCTCCTCATGTCCTATCAAACCTGTTCCTGGAGGGGTAGGAGGGGGAAATTGAATTTCTTCATTTCTTTGTCATGGTATCAATGAAGTGCTTCCTCTGGGGATTGGCTTTGTAAAGGTTATCTCTTAACTGTGGAATGGAAGATTTGCTAAAGGCAGTTTAAACACTAGGGAGCTAAGGAGAAAGTATTTGTGGGAAAGAGACTGAGAATTTCCATGCCTCAAGAACGTCGAGATGTATAGTGACCATAGACTAAATAAGGCAGGATCCTAAAATAGATTATTTCATTCTTGAACAAATCAGTGATCCATTGTGCTGAAAACAACAGCCCCTCCCTCTGCCAAAATTCCACAGCTAATGCAAAGAGGCTTTTCATCAAACTAGATTTTTATCCTGTTTAACAATAAAATAATAGCCTACTACAAACAGTAGGATTAGTAAGAAAACCTCATCTCTGGAAATTTTAAGAGGGAAACATCCCTTACTTAAACTTGTCCTCCCTCGGCCTCCATCTCCTCATCTATAAAAAGCAGGGATCAGATTTAGATGATGTCTAAGAACATTTCCAACTCTTATTCCCTTTACTATTAATTCTGAAGTCCCAGCTCCAGAAGCATGTCATATAGGAAGGAGACACAATACTACCGAGAAGCCTGACTTTGGTCTGTGATGAGGAAGTGCTAGAACTCCTTTCCAAATTGCCTTCTCTTAGAGAAGTAATTTACTTGAATGTAGAGCTCAGGCTTATTACCTGTTCAGTACTAAGTGTGGAGGCTTCTGTGTACATGGTCCAGTCAAGAGGAATCTTTGTAGAGCATCATTCTAAACTCTGGCTTTATGGGATTCCAGGTATCTCCAATCCAACAGTCTGATGTTCGCTCCCCTGGAGGGTCTGATCTACTTATCTACTGATCTACACTTATTAACTGATTATTATGTACAAGATACTGTGCTAGGATGCTAGGTGATGGTGTTGCAAACAAAACCAACCACCTAGAAAGAAAAGCAACAGTCCCTTCCTTCCAGGAGAATGCAGCACAAGTAAATGCAAAGCATGTATAAAACCAACCCAAAAGGTATTTATTAAGCACCTATTATATACAAGGACCTTGATATGATAACTACAGAATTGTCCTCTGAGTCTGGAAAACCTGAATTCAAGTCCACTTCTGACACATCCTGGCTGTATGACCCTGGACCAGTTACTTGACTTCTCAGTGGCCCCAAGTAATTCTCTAAGACTACAAATTACAAGAGAATTAAATCTGATTGGGGAGAGGAAGTTCCTTCCCACAAAGTTCTATACAATGAAATCACAGTCTGTCCAATTGAACATGCACAGAGACACTGGGCCTCGTATTGGTCATACAATGACCAAAGGGAAATTAGCTCCTGCCCCAAACTGCTTATATGCTAACTTGGCCTTGAGTTTGTTGATCAAAAATTTTTACAAGCTTTAGAAATGAGTAAAACGTCAAATGAGATGTATATTTATGTGTTGGGAACTGGTGAAAAAAAGACTATTCTGAGAGTTGTTATTTGTTGGGCAAAAAGTGATAACCTACTTGGACAGTTGCTTCTTACTGACTTATTTCCTTATTACAGTGGTGTCAGACTCAAAAAGAAGCTGGATGTTATTAAGCCTCATATTGACTTAGACAACCATATAGTAATATTATTAATATTAGCTATGTTCCATTGTATTTTTCTTTATTTAGTTAACTGTTGCCCAATTATGTTTTAATCTGGTTCTGTTGTAGCCTTACAGTTGGAAAACTTCATGTTAAACATTTCTACTTTAACATACTGAAGCCAAAATTCACTAGAAGTAGCCTTTCACCTCACTCTGCACTCTAAACCCAGTCAGAGTGCCAAGTAAGAGGTGACCTCATGTGGTGGGAAGGGCAAAAGTTTGGAGGAAGAACTTGGAGTCACCACATCTGCTGTGCCTCTGGCCACAGCTCTGCACCCCTTTGCCCTCAGTTTTCTCACCTGCGAAGTGAGAGGATTAGACTAGACAATATCTAATGATTTTGTCCAGTTCTAAACTCTGTAGATGGATACAGCTAAGGCGGTACAGTGGATAGAGTGCTGAGCCTGGACCTGGGAAGACATCTTCCTGAGTTCAAATCTGACCTCAGACACTTACTACCTGTGTGACCCTGGACAAGTCATTTAACTCTGTTTGCTTCCATTTCTTCATCTGTAAAATGGACTGAAGGAAACAGCAAACTACTCCAGTATCTTTGACAAGAAAACCCCAAGACAGGAGTCTGTCTAAATGAACATACACAGAGACACTGGACTAGGTGCTGGGCATACAAAGACAAAAGGGAAATTACCTGTCCCCAAATTGTATCTATGCTACCTTGACCTTGAGTTTATTGATTAAAATTGTTATAAGTTTTAGAAATGAGTAAAAAATCATTCGGGGTTATAAAGAGTCGGGTGCTACTGAAATGACTAAACAAAAAGAATCTTTGTAGAGCAATCATTTCAAACTCTGGCTTCATTGGATTCCAGATAACTCCAATCCAATTCTATACAATCTAACAAGCCCCTGCTATGTGCAAGACACTACCTAGAAGAATATCAATGTGTTCAAAATACTCAAAACAAAATGTTTTTTCATTTTCTTTAGAATATATGCCATAAAATAAAATCAAAACATTCTTTTTAAAACCATTAAAAAAGAATATATGCCATAAAATCCTTTAAGAAGGAGGGGTGAAGAATGCCCCCAAATCAGATGATCTAGCATTGAAAATGGCCAAAGCTTGCCATTCAGCAAGGTTGAAGAAATAAAAGTTTATCCTGAATTCTGATCTAAAGGCGAACAGTAGGAATATCTCAAGAGAAAAAAGACTGAGAGTAAAGCTAGCCTGTTCAAGTCCAAATGTCACTGTTAATTAGCTGAAGAAAAAGAGTACCATTTTTCATTGGAGGTAAGTCAAAATCTCTGATCATCAGAGACTGTCAGAGCTAGAAAAGACCTTTGAGATCAGCTCATCTAGTGCAAAAAATCCTTAGCATTTCTTGTATCACAGACCCTTTTGGCTATTTAGTGAAGCCCATAGACCCCTTCTCGGAATATTGTTTTTAAATAATTGAATTTCAGTTGGAGGTTAATGAAAATAAGGATATATTTTCTCCCATTCAAAGTATTGGCATCCTCTAAAATCTCTCCACCTAACCCAGGTTAAGAATCCCTGATCTAGCCCAACCCCTTCATTTATAGATGGGTATCCTGAATTTCAGAATACAGAACTCTCTTGTTGAGGACTCAGGAGCCATAAGTAACAGGGCTAGGGTTGAACCTATATCTTCAGCTCCAAAGTCAGTACTCTTTCCACTTGAGACCCCCCTCGTCCTTTCTCCCATGCTTTGGAGAACATTGTTTTCTAGCATTACGATATTCTTTTATACTGATTATCTGTCCCGGGTTACTTGTCAACACAGTCCAGATTCAGTATATAATTGACAACTTGCCACTTTATACCAAATATATCTGCTCTGGCCTTCTAGGAATAGACGATCAGAATTGAATCAAGTTAGAGGAAGCCAACCTGGGGAAATTAATATGTTCCCTAAAAACTAAATTTCAGAAACTAGGGAAGTAGCCAATTAATTGGATTTCATTTGTACAAGTGTTCCTTAAGTTCAGAAATTCCCATTTAAGGAGAAAATTGAGCATCTGTCCAGTTACCAGTTGCCTGGCAAAGTCCAAGTTTGACAGGTTAGTCCAGCATCAAATATTCTTGAGAAAGGCTATTATGATCAGTTCTAGTCCTGAAAATTGTAAGCCTGCTCCCTCACATCTTCTCTTATACCTTTCCATCTGAACTTAAAAGTCAGTGCCCTCTCCTTGGATTTACCAGGATTAATATCATAAGAGTTTCTTTTTTCTTCTCTTAGAATATTTGAAAATCAATATAAATAGACAGAGTCTGACTGCTCCAAAGAGCTTTCAGGCTTTATGTTCTTGGGCCAGGCTAAACCAAGCTTGTGAGATATTGAGGGAAGCTTGGGGCTGCTCTATCTCCACTCCCCACCCCTAAGGATGTGTCACAAAATACTACTCATCCCAAGAAGTGAGGAATTTGCTGTTCTCTTGGGATAAGATATTCCAAATCTATGGCTATAAGCTCCTCCAAGTTACCTATGTGTCACCTCTGAATGTGGTTCAATTTCAAAGCGCTCTCTACCCAACCCTGCCCTTCTAATTCATTTTTTGCAAAGTTGTTAGCTTTCCGATAGATTTTATTTTTGCTTCTGCTTTTTTGAGGCAGATGCTACAGTGAAAACATTCTGTACTGGTATTTAGAGAACTTGGATTCAAATACTGACTATTTTCTATATGACACTTCTGATGGCCCCAGTTTTGTCCTTTGTGAAATCAATAGGTTGGACTCCACAGCCTCGGAGGTTCCTTCCAGCTCCAAATCTGTGAGCTGTTTTATTGACATTATTTCCCTCAGGTGGTTTAGCTACAGGTGAGAATCAGTACCAAAGTTAAGAAGGATTAGCTTTTTACTGGAGGTCATGATCTGGCTTTGTGGCAGTAGTTTTCCCCAAAAAAGTAAGAGACTAGATTGACAGTTTTCTTCTACAAGCCCTCTCCCCTCTATCTTTCCTTACCCTTAATGAATTCTTAGCATGGTGCAGTTGCTACACGGGAAGCCAGGAAGACCAGACTTCTGCTCCTCCCTATGATGCCTGCTAGTTGTGCGGTCCTAAGAAAATCTAGACTTCAGTTTTCTCATCTGCAAAATGGGTATCTGTAGCACTACCTTACATGGTTGTTATGAGAATCAATCAAGCAGCATTAATGAGAGCTTATTATACTCTAGCTTTGTGCTGAGAACTGAATGATCATGCATGTAAAATATCATACCTGTAAAGATATGATCAAAGAGATCATGTATGCAAGTCACTTTAAGTTTTGCATGTCAATGTGAGCTATTACTGAATTCTTCCCAGGTGCTAGGTCAACCAAACTCTTCAGAAAAACAGGGAGAAAAGCAGTTAGAATTAGAACCTTGGCGGGAAACCTGCTTCCTTTCCCTTCTGGTAAAAGGAGAAAGAACAACAACCTGTAGTAGTTACTTTACCTCCAGAGCAAAGTCAGGACTTCAATGTCAATGTTCTGGACAATTCTCCATCTAGTCTAACCTATAGTTTTGTATTTTTAGTGCATTACTTACTAAGGAATTCCTACCCATGCTTGTCTCTCTCCGTTGTCAGGAAGTTTTCTGGACTTCTGCTGCACGTTCAAAATCAATCAACATCTACCAAGCATTTATTGTGTGCAGAGAGCACTTCTGGTCGTTACGGGACATGGATAATGTTAAACATTATCTAAGATATGGTCCTTTATTCTTAAGGATCATAGGATCAAGTCCAGTCAGTAGGCATTTTTTAACTGTGCGCCTAAGGATTGGGGATACAAAGAAAAAAAAGAAAAATCAGTCCCCTTTCTTTAAGGAGCTCACATTCTAATGGGAGAGACAACAAACAGATAATTATGTTAAAAACAAGGTAGACAGATAGCTAGAAAGATGGATAGACAGGTAAATAAACAGACAGGTAGAAAGACCAGACAGACAAAACAGACAGATAGACAAAAATAGACCGATAGAGAGCAGATTGATAGATAATGTGTGTGTGATAAATTGGAAATAATCTTAGAGGTAAAGAAGATGCGAGCAAGGGTTTTTGCTGAAGGTGGGTTTTAGCTGAGTCTTGGAGGAAGCCAGAACAAGGAAATAAGGAAGGAGGGCATTCCAGGAGTGGGGGGACAGCAATGTCAGAATATACGGTTTTCTCTGTGAGGAACATCATGGAGGCCAGCTCACTGGATCCAAGTGAAGTGCAAGAAGATGGAAAAAGGTGTGAAGGACTTTCAAAGTCTAACAGATGATTTCATATTTGATGATGGAGGTAAGAAGGAGCCACTGAAGTTTATTGCGTAGAAGAGTGACATAGTCAGACTTACCACTTTAAGGAGATCCATTTGGCAGCTGAGTAGGAGATGATCTGCAGTTGGGGAGACACTTGAGGCAGAGAGACTAGTTAGAATAAATTTTCATAGTTGGGATGAGTGGTGATAAGTGTAGCAGCTGCACAAGAGCAGAGAATAGGATATGTGAGAGGAGTTAAAATGACAGTGCTTAGAACTGCTTGGTCATGCACATTGAGCGAGCGAGTGAGTAAGAGTAAGGAGTCATGGATGACTTGTAGGTTGCAAGCTATAACTGTAATGCACAAAACTGCATTCGATAGCTACAAAACAGAGCATTAAGCCCATTCCTTATCTCTCTTTTAAGTGGAAAGGGAGTGCAGCTGTTCCTAGGATCATACATTTAGAGCTGGGATGGGGAGGACTTCAGAGGTCATCTAGTATGATCCCCTCATTTTACAGATTAGAAAATGGAGACCCAGAAAGAGGAAATTACTTGCTCCAGCTTAGCTAGCCAGGTATAAAGGCAACATTTGAACTGAGATTGACTGCAAATCCAGCAGACTTTGCACAGCTCCCTTCTGCCTCCAATACTCCTTATTGAACTGATGTCAGCTAGCTAGCAAAGTAGGTTGAGCTCTGTCCCTGGAGTCAGGAAGACCTAAATTCAAATGCGACCTCAGACACGACTAACTGTATAATCCTGGGCAAGTCACTTAACCCTGTTTGCCTCATCTGTACAATGAACCAGAGAAGGAAATTGCAAACCACTCCAGATCTCTGCCAAGAAAACCCCAAATGGGGTCATGATGAGTCAGAGCTGAAATGACAGAAGAACAGCAAAGTGCATCAGAAAGTATATTCAGATTCTTACCAGAGATAATGCGGAGTGTTTTACAAACCATAAAGCTATACAAGCCTATATAAATGTCACCTATGGTTATTAGTTTTTATTTTTATTCCCTTAATTCCTTTTCACTTAATCACAGAATTTAATTCACTTACTATAGAGCTCAGCCCTTAGAGTAAGGAAGACATGAGTTCAAATCCTGCCTTAGATACTTACTAGCTGTTATGACCTTCAAGTCATTTGACCTCTGTCTGCCTCAGTTAAAATGGGGATATTAATAGCATCTACCTCCCAGGGATATCGGGGCAGTTGGAATCAGGAAAACCCTCAGACACTAGCCATGTGTCTCTGAGCAAGTTACTTCACCCTGCTTGCCTTAGTCTCCTCATCTATAAAATGGGCTGGAGAAAGAAATGGCAAACCACTTCAAGTATCTTTACCAAGAAAAACCCAGACAAGGTCACAAAGAGTGGCACATAGCTGAAAAATGACAGAGATGTTGGACCAAATGAGTTCATATAATAAAGCACTTTGCAAAGCTTCAAGTTCAATATAAATGTGAGTTGCTGGATTTTACTGTATTAAACACCAGGAATGCAGATTTAAGAGCAAATCTGTCTGGTCCCATACTTGCATCATCACAGTTTTTGGAAAGATGACTTTTTTTGCTATGCGGTTTACCATTTTCTGCCAATCTTTGCTTCATGTTTCCAAACTCAAGAGCAGTATTAAAATGGATGATTTCCCTGCTTCTTGGATAACGCAAGCAGTGGTTATACAGAATCTGCCTAATTTTTTCCTCTTTCATCCCTTCACTCTTTTTTTTTCCTGCTAAAACAGAATTTGAACTGTGTTTACATTATACTAAAAAAGGGTTGAAAACCAGCTTATTATTTGGACTGCAAGATGGCAAACACAAATGGTTAGGCTGATTTTCTTCCTGAATTGGCTGAATCTATTGGTACCTGGAATCAGAAAAAAAAAAGTTCATTTCAGTGACAGAAGTGAATAGGTTATTTCTTTTTTTCCAACATCTATTTTAGGCCTTCCTTTGCCATGGTCTGGAAGGACAAGTTCTGTACAGTTATTAACAGATCATAGAATTTTAGAGCCCAAATGAACCTTAGAGATCTCACTTTACAGATAAGGATACTGAGACCCATGAAAGGAAAATGACTTGCCCAATAACAAGAGTTGACCTTTTCAAAGTTTGCAAACTGCTTCATAAACAATATTTTCTTCAACTCTTGAAATCATCCTGGGGGAGGCAGGTAGTAGACATTACAGACCCATTCAAAGGGATAGTGATGTATCCATTTCACATAATTGGGGTCAGTGGCAGGATTGGAATTCAGGTCTCCATGGTTCTGAGTCCAGCATCCTACAAGTTCATTATATCATTTGGACTCCCTTAAATACAGACACATGTGTACACATGCACACACATATATGAAGATATATACATATACACGTACACACAAACACATGCTTATACCCATATGTGTGCATGCATGCGCACGTGTACATATCTGCATGCATGTACACACGTGCAATCATGCAAACATCATGTGACCATGGTCGGGCAGTGCGTGCACACGTATGTTCACGTATGTGTGCATGTTCACATAATATCCGCACAATGCACATATGTGCATGCATGTACAATATAGTATATATGCACGCACATATATGTATATGCATATCTGCAATACACCTGTATGTAGATGTATGTTTATATATTCGTGTGTATAGGTATATATCCATGTCTATACATACATACAAATACTTACATGTGCTCACATATATACATAGTTATCCGTGCACATGCATGCATGTGTGTATACACATGTATACGTGCCTGCACGTGCACACATATATTCATACATGTATATACACACAAATGCATTATATATACACATGAGTGCATATACATGTATACAAACATGTGTATGCACGTATATACATATGTATATACACAATTCACATAAATGCCTATGTATCTATACACTGATTTGCACATATGTGCATACACATGCATATGCCCATATCTACACATGTATATACATACATGTATACACACGTGCATGTACACATGTACATGTCCTATATGCCTTGCATATGCACACATATTTACACATTTGTGTGCACACAATACATAGATACATACATATGCAAAGGAGAGAGAGTGCTGTGATGTAAAATAAAAGGCATTATTAGAATGAATTTTTTTTAGAGAAAAAAATAAACGTCTTTTGCCTAGCTGACCTATAAGGTCCCTCCCATTTCCAACCTTGTGTTAGTGACTCCACTTATTCTAAAACTTCAGTATAGTCTTTTGGATTGAAGTATTTCCCATTCTTAACTGTTCATGTTGCCCACACTTTGAAAAAGTATTTGTGAATATCAATGCCCAGATTTTTGGCTCAAATTCCATGACGGTGTTGGGGGTGGATGGGGGAAACAGAAAGATTTGGAAACGCTCCCCCAAGTTTGCCTTGGGCTGGCCCCATATCAGTTTGCTTTGGCGCTCTGAATGGGAGGCTCCGGGGTTGCCAAAGCTGATGCTGGCTGGGGATTATTTGACCAGTTCACTCAGGTGATAAATAGCAACCCAGAAACCAAGGAACACACCTAAGTAAACAGAAGGAGTGGAGGGTGAGAAAGCGCCTCCAGGCTCAGCTCTGGAACCAGCCAACAACCTAATATTAGTGATTCATCAATAGCCCTGTGCTACACCACCCCCGATCTCCATCACTCTCCTGGTGAAACGTGCATTTGAGCGCTAACAGACACTAGAAATGTCCTTGACTCCCATAATTAAAGAGACTCCGTGTCCAAGCTGAGATTGTACATGAGGTGGCGTTGCCCTTTATGTTGGCCTACTCTCATTGACTTGGAATAAGGCGCATCGTTAGCTATGGCCATCCTGTTCCTTAATACCCTAAACCCATGGATTCTCGGTAGTGGAGACTGGCCCATATTTTGCCAACTTTTATATTCTAATAACAAAACATTGTCAAGCCCTGGCACTTAGATGCCTGGTTTTAGATAAAATGCTTGTCAATGCACTGGCTATATGAAGAAAAAGCAGTTTTGGTTTGAACTACTTACGATTCTGAAAGTCAGATAGAAAGCGAGATTGAAGAAAAACCATTCAATCAGTCAATTGATTGTATTTATCAAGTATTTCCTACGTGTTAGATATTGTGCTAAGTTTTAGGGACACAAACAAAAAACACAGAAAAACCAGTCCCCAACCTCTAAGAGCTTAAATTCTAGTGGGACACACACATGTATGTATGTATTCTTGTATACAAATAAATATTTGTATGTACACATGCATATATGTACGTATGTGTAGATATGTATTTATGTATGTACACACGTGCACACACACATATATTTGTATACAACAATACAAATTACCAGGTAGCTCGGCAAAGAAAGCCACAAGCAGCTGGGGAGGGGGTTGCCTAGGAAAGGTTCTGAAGCCCAGCAAACATGACCTTGGGAGGTAACTTGCCCTCTCTGGGGCTGACCTTCCTGAACTTCACGTTGCCTTTAGCCCCAGTTCTATGATCCTAGATCTCTTCCCGTCATAGTATTATGTAGCTCCTGGTGCCCCCTGAACCCAGGACTTCTTTTTGAAGATACACATCTCATGGTGCCCTCTCCAAGGATGACTGCTCTGACGTCATGCGACATAGAGGGCTGTGGAGAAGAGATGATCGACCTGCCCCTTGCTCCCCATTTTCACACTAGAGACCTTCCTGTTACCATCAGCAGCACGTCTCCTCCTTTAAGGTTCATTCCATCCTATCCAGATTCTTGTTCCTGTAATCCAGGGCCCCCAGCTCACTCTCCCTTCTTGACCTTAAGTTCCATCCCCAGATTACCAACTTCTCCATCCCAATACCTTCTTACTTTGAGTAGCCTGGCTTCTCTTCCTGCCCTGTCTATGTGCTTTCCTCTCCCCGCCTCCACCCTTGGAAACTGGATATTCCTCAGGTGCCAGAATTCCTGTCTACAGCTCTAATTAGTGGCCCTCATTTCATCAGTTGGAAGAACTCCCCAAGACAGCTTTCCAGGACAGGCAGCTAGAGGTAAAAACCTCAATACAGAAAAAATCGCTGAAAGAGGAATTAGAAAAAAGGAAAGTAAATTCAAAGTAAACAACACAATGGATGTATCAGTCAACACAATGGAAGAGGGGAAAGATGTTCATTCGTATTTGCTCCCACTGAGAGAGGGATTCAGAGCTGAAAGGATTCTGTGTGACTGGCAATAGCCACCTTTAAATCATTTGTGGATATGCTCAAAACAGGTTTTTGAAAACCTGCCAGGAACTCCAACACTAAAGGGAAAACAACAAATGGAAGTTTTTTAAAGGACAATTTGGCATATATTCATTAAAAATTGGGCTAGATTTGATTAAAATTGAAAAAAACTTCCATCTGGATGTGTCAGCATCAAAACTAGAGAAGGAGGTGAGCTGGCATAAGGGAAGTGGTCACCTTTGGGTTCTGCTACAGATTTCGTCCTTAGCCAGTAAAAGATAGCCAAAAGAAACTTTTGCTTCTAGATCTGTTCTGGAGAGAAGGCCCAAGTTTGAGTTCCCTTTTTGCCACTGATAATTTACATGATCAAGGGTAAGTCATTTCTCTCTGAGCCTCAGTTTCCCCAATTATAAAACAGAGATAAAAATGCTAGTCCTACCCTCCCTTCTTGTTTAAATAAGATCAGGTATGTGAAACCCCTTTGTACATGATAAAGCCATTCAGAAATGTATTTGTCATGTAATCTCAACTGAGCCCTCAAAGAAGCAAGGCAATCCTTACATCTTCCTAATTGCTTCACTATCTGACTCACCACCATCTTCTATCTCTCCTTTATGATCAAACTACACAACCTACTTGCAGTTTCCAAACATGGTGCTTCATCTCCCTACTCCATGCTTCTTTTACTGTCTATGTTTAGAATGCACTCCATCGTCATTGACACCTCCTGGCTTCTCTAGTTTCCACCAAGACTCAGATCAAATACCACACTTTGCAGATCTTTCTCAGTCATCCCTCAGATGCTAATGTCTTCCCCTCTGGCTTGTCTTTCATCTACTCTGTATATGTCTTAATTGTGTATAGCTAATTATTTGTTCTCTCCCCCATTGGAATGGGAGCTCTTAGAAAGCAGCAAACATATTTTTGCTTTTCTGGGTATCTCCAGTGTATAGCACAACATGTGGAGCATGGTGAACACTTAACAACTGCTTGTTGACTGATTGGTGGTTAATTGAATTTGGTAGTGTCAGTAAGTGGTGTTATTGGTGTCAATGAAAATTATAATCCCAAATGAGATATTGATATTTCTCTAGTTTCCTCCGTTGCACAAGGATCAGAGCTAGCTCACTTTGCTTGTTTTTACAGTGATGTTGAATCCTGAAGGTGAACAGTGCCCATGTTTTTCCAAGAGGAGCAGCCCACAAGGGAGTCTGCAAAGCCTGCCAATGGAGGATGAAGTGACTAAGAATTTAATTAATTTCAAATAACTATAGACACAAGAACCTTTCCCTTTCCTTGCTGCACCTACTTTTCATAATGCTGATGACATCACCTGGACCTGAAGGGATGTACAAAGGCATACATGATGAAAACAAGCTCTGGCTTTAGTACACAAATCTCTCCAGTACTGGAACCCACAGCCTGTGGTTGTCCTTTCCTCTTCCTCAACCTCCCATTGATTGTGGCAATGACTCTACCTCACTGTGCTCACCTGTGGGAAATCTTTGCTACCTTTCTTAATTCTTCATGGGCTAGAATCCATTCCTTGGATCTCTCTACGTATCAGTGAGTTCCTTTGGGGAACTTCATTGCCTCACTTGTTTTGCATGTGTCTGTAGACCATATGTCTGATGATAGATAAGACGTCAATCAATAGGTCAATTGTATCATAGAAGTGACTCCACCCCAATTTACAGTTTTAATTTAAGACATGATCTCAGTGAGGACTTAATAGTCTGTTTCTATTTCACAAGTAACCCACAACGTACTGAAGTGCTTGGTGATTTGTAGCTTATCATCACCAGATCTAGCCAAGTTCCCTTAAACACCAGATCTACTCAGATTCCCTTACAGAGTCCTTGAGGATTCAGGAAGGGGCTTGTAATGTCCACACTTCCTTTCAAGCTGAGCTTTTCTTTGAAGCAGAAATCACCTTCAACTTTAGTCAGTTCCTTCCCCTAACTCAAGTAGATCCTTAAGACACTGTTCACTCTTGGTGTTTATATTGATGGAGGAGTAGGAGAGAATGAATGAACTTGTCCCCTGTAACAAGCAAAGAGGATAAAATACTGAGGGTTAATTTTATTTCTCAGAAAGAGGAGAGAGGGAGTCAGGAAGGAAAAAAGAAAAAGAAAGGAAAAAAGAAAGAAAGGAGAAAGGAAGGAAAAACTGATCAATTTTGACCTTTAAGGCAGTCCTATAACCTGCTGATTTTCTAGGACATGTGACAATTTATTTGGGGCAAGTCACAATGAATGATATTTTTATGTATTTTGCCATCCATATACCTCCTGAGGGGCTAGTGGGCTGGTGAAACATTCTTGTGGGCTGCTGGAGTTCTAGGGCTTGTTTGTAAGGCTGCCTTAAGGTATGATGAGGCAGCTGCCCCCTTTCCATTGCCCGCACAAGTATCTGCATTCCTAACTATGCTGAAAACTTGAAGGCAGCGTTCCAACCCCATGGTGTCTTATCTGTTTGCATGCCAGGAGGTTAATAATCCTTTTCTCTCTCTACTCGACAGGGGATATGTTTCTAGTGTAATTGTTTTCTCCTCTCTTGAAGCCAAATCCCCAAGTCCAGGTCTGTATTTTTTTTCTTCCTGACTACTCAACCAGGTCCAATTTATTCAGTCTACTTTACAGAGAATCTTATGGACAACAGCTGCGAAAGCATTCAAAAACCCTGTCTTGGATTTTCGAAGACTTTTTTTTTCTTAGTAAGGGTAGAAACTCCTAAGGATAGGATCTAGACCTGTGATTTCTTTGGCCTAAGAACTCATAGAGGAAACCCTCCACCAATGCAGGAGTGTACCTTCTCCACTACATATTGTCTTATAGAATTGCCTAGATCACTGAGAGATTAAGCTATGTGCCCATAGTCACACTGTCAATACTGAAAGCACATCACTTGTTCTTAAAAGTGACAAAGAGTATATTGTGTCATTTCAGACTTGGAAGGAAAGCAAGTCTGGATGTTCTCCCAACAACTTCAGAAAAATCCCTTTTCTATCTGGTCCATTTGCCATATTCCCAGATCACTGGTGGCCTCAGTCTCCCCTGCTGTTCTAAACCACACAACTGTCCTTCAGTTTCCCCCAATTCTCAGACCCTTCTGTCCTCTTTCATTCCCTCTATAGACTGAGAAATTCCAAGGTATCAGTTCATTGCCATAAGGTTCTAAATGGGACATGCTGCCTGTGATTGGATTTAGGAACCAACACCTGCCTTCAATCCAATTTAAGAAGAGAGTAAGAAGCACAAAAGCTGCTCAGGAATAGACACCAAAGGCATATTATCCGAGATTTCCATTTGGTTTTGAAAGTCAAAGGATCATGGATCTGGAAAAGGAAGGGATTTATGAAGCCATAAAACCTGACCTCTTCTTACTATCATCAGAGAAACTGAAGCCCAGGAGGCTGCTTGCCCAAGGTCAGACAGATAATAGTCATCCAAGGTGGGATTTGGACCAGAAGCAGGGCTCTCTCTGCAGTCTAGAGAGAATTCATTCAATAGCATTTTCACTTAGTGATACTTACATTTCCTTTTCTTTACATTCCATATCCACATCATAGAATTATAGAACTGAAAGCAAAGGTCTATGATCAGACCACCTCCTATTTAGTAAGCCAAGCAAGTTCTTTGGAGGCCACATCATTTGGTGGAACTCCCAGCTGCAGGGGATTTCTAGAGGTGGGGCTGGAGGGAATCATCATTAATAGAATGAATAGATGGTTATCACTTCTCATTTTTTCTCCCCAGAGAAAAAACACTCTGGGTCACTACTTGTTCAGCTGTTTTCAATTGTATCCAACTTTTTGTAACACTATTTGGTTTTTTTTGGCAAAGATACTGATGTGGTTTGCCATTTCCTTCTCCTACTCATTTTACAGATGAGGAAACTGAAGCAAACAGGGTGAAGTGACTTGCCAAGGGCCATAGTGCCTGAGACTGGATTTGAATTCAGGAAGTAAAGTCTTCCTGACTACAAGTTCAAATTCAGTTAGCTATCCACTGCACAACTTAGCTGCCCCTGTATGACTAGGCAAGTATCCAAATTATTTCTTTAGTAGTTCAACCTGTTACAATACTCAAGAAACCATCTGCTCCAGACCTCTTGCCTCTAGGGAGAAGAATGCTAAAGTCATACAAGACAGGAGGTATTTTTAAAGATCTCTTGGGACAGATTTTTCTAACCTCCACTGGAGACTCAGTGTTTAATCAGCCTTGTAATAAGGAAGTTCATGCCTAGGTTGAACCAAACCTCATCTTGCTGCAATGTAGGAATCTTTCTGTTTCACAGGATTACAGATTTAGAACTTGGAGTGGGAGAGACACCTTAGAGGCCATCTGGTCCAACTTTTTCATTTCACAAATATCCGGGGCCACGTAGCCAGCAAGTGTCTGAAGCATGATTTGAATTCAGGTCTTCTTGACTCTAAGTCCAGTACTCTCACCATTTGATCACCTTGCTGCCTCTGTAGATATAAGAACAGTCTATAGGACAGTCTTCTTTAAATTCTTGAGGGCAGCTATTCAACAAGTCCTTCTTTTCACTAGGCTAAACATCTCTAATTTATTTAGTCTTTTCCAAAAGCAACATTTTCCCTCAAAATGTTTTTTTTGTGGCTTTTTACTTTGCTCTCTCTAGTTTCTCCACAACCTTCTTCTTGGAAATGAAGACAACAAATAAATATTTGACCAATACTAAGTATAACATAAGAATGTTAATCATAATAGCTAGCATTTTATAGTTCTTTAGGGTTTGCACACCACTTTATATCTATTCTATTATTTAATTCTCACAACAACAAATGTTGGTACCTTTATATTCCCTTTTATAGATGAAAAAACTAAATTTGAGAAAGGTCAAGTGACAAAGGTCACACTGCTAGTAAGTAGCTAAGACAGGATTTGAATTTAGCTCTTCTTGACTGTCTCTATCTACTGTGTCATCTAGCTGCTAATCACTTTCTGGCTCTCATCTTACATCAGCATGATAGAAATCTGTACATTTCATCAGTGTGGGTATGCCCATCACCAATGCAATCATCAGTCCTTTAACACCTTAGTAGAATATCTGCATGAGTTACTGTGGTCAAAAATATTCACTACTTGGTGGTGACCTCCTCTGGACTTCTTGAGCTGATCCTCAGAAGACAGATGCACAGTCTGTTGCTGGATCTGTGCTCAAAGACTTTTCCATTGTGGATATACCATAGTTTGCCCATAGTCAGCCTAGGCTTTGAGAACTCAGTTACCTTCATGCCAATATGAAGCACCAAAGGAGGCCTATAATGGAGGCTTTCACCTTCTGATAGCAGACTTAGCAACATACAAAATAAAGGGATTAACTCTTGGCACTTGGTGGAAAGACATTGACAAGCTGCAGAGTTAACAAAGACTGGTGATCAGGCCACATCAAAAGGGGCTAAAGGATATGGGACCTTTAGCTTGGAGAAAACAAGGACATGGATAAGCTATAGAGATTTAGAACAGTACAACCAGGATGGAGAAGGACTTTGAGTTCATACCATAGGAGGGGATGTTTACCTCTGATGCTTTCCACCTGTGTGGCCCTGGACCTTTAATATTGAGACAGCTTCCTTGGCTACAAAATGAACAGGTTGGAATAGGCAGCCTCTGAGGTCACCTCTAACTCTGGGCTTCCTGGGTCCCATGGATAGAGAAAAGTGCTCCCATGAACTTAGACGGGAAATCATTATCCATTTGTTTTGAACATAATCGGTCTCCTTTGCAATCTTATGCATTTTGTCGTGTACATTTAAAAAACATTATCTGGAAGGGTCCATAGACGTTCCCAGACTTCCCAAAATGTCCAGGATACAAAACATTGCTTTAGATCTATGAACTAGGAATATTTAGTCTAAAGGGGAAAAGATTTAAGGGAGACTCAACTGTTATGTTTGAAAGGCTGACATATGGGAGGAAAACATGAATTTTTTCTGCTTGGACCCAGAGGTTAGAACTAGGAATGAAGAATGCAATAGCACCCCCCCTTTACCAGAGGCTGAGAAAGAAAGACTGGATGACCACCTATGGGGGAGCAGTTAAAGAGGCATTGGTTGCACTGGCTGCCCTCTGGACACCCTTCCAATGCTGACATCTTGTTTTTCTGGCATTCATTTTGAAACTTTTATTCAGAGAGGGGGGAGATGTATATGGATTTAATAATAAATTAAATTCTCTCAGGGAAATTTCTCGCTTCTGGAGATGCCAACACAGATCCTCATGTTTGCTGTGTGGAAGGGAGTCCAAAGCAGCTTTGACATTAGGGCTCTTTCTTCATGGTCTTCAACCAACCAATCATATGGAGTGAGAATGGGGAAGAAGAAGGCACATTGTCCTTTCCTGGCCCATCATTTGAATTTTCCAGTTAGGTCTTGGGTGAAGGGGCATTTCTGGAATTTGTCATATTTCATTTTTCTGAGTGGCACATGCCATAAGAGAGCCAGGGACTCACACAAAACAGAACCTTTTCTCAGCTCTAAAGATGGCCTGGACCCTTTACTCTCATGTTCTTATAAGATACCAACATGAGACTTAAGGAAACATTGTGATCTTAAATCTCTGTGGGAGTACACCATTAAGGATACTGTAGGAAGTTTAATTGATAGATGGAGAGTATGATTTATATACAAAAGAGGAGAATATGACTCCTTAGACACAAGTACACTGGATTATTTATAAAAGCTCTCAGGTCTCTAGTTTATTTTTTTAATTTTTTTTTATTTCTTTAAGTAATCTATTGGATCTGCACATTAAGCAGCTTGTCTTCTACGGCATGTCTGCACATAATGTGCTTCATTTTCCTATTGAGAAAACCACTTAAGGAGAGGCCTTGTGTTGTCAACTGAGGTGAAATTGCTGGAACGGCAACATTGGGAACAGATGTGAAAATTCAGCATGTTTTATAAATACCAGCCTGCGGAAAGACTGGGAATCACATAGTCCTGGAATGGGAAAAAAAAAGAAAAGAAACAAACAAACAGAAACTTGGTAAAATAAGAATAATTGTCTTCCTTAGTGGCTAGTGATATTATATATGCTCAACAAATCTTGAATCTTATTTAAAATCAGGTGAAGGATGATCTTAGGGGGATGGAGATTTTCCGTACACTTCAACCTTACAATCAGTGAAAAATATCATACATTAGCTCAGTGAGTCAATCAAACGTGAAATTGATCATCTGGAGAAAAAGGTTAAAATCCTACTATATGGTAATTCAGTCTATTTCAACCTCACATTGGGTGTGCCATTCGACATGACTACTGATAAATGTCTTGAAAACTATTGATAATTTTCAGCACTAACTGGACAATATGAGGGTTCTTGCCTTATAATGTACCTGTAAAGAATGTATGTGTATACAGATAATTGTGTTTCTTTTTTCATTTTCATCTTGTTTTCCAGTTTCCCAACTGTATGCCAGATTGCTGTATGTTATAAAACAGACTGACCTTAGCTGCTTATTCGATTAAGAGTAGCTGAGCACTAGTAGGTTAGGAATTGCCGGTTGCAGAGCAAGGAAGGATCCTTGGCCCTCTCCAATCAGATGAAAGCACTTTGAAAGCAGGGACTGTTGTTCATTTCTGCCAGTGCAGTGCCTTGTACATAGTAGGTATTGAATAAATTCTTGTTTAATTGAGTTTTACATCTCAGATTGAGAAGCAAAACTGATTATGGAGGAAGGAAGCCTTGGTCCTCCAGTTTCTTTGTTGTTACTGAATGGAGCTCTTTAGGATGGAAAGAGAATTGAAACACCAGGCAGGAAGCAAAGCCATTTACTAAACCTCAGAGATGGGGTAAAGGATGCTTACATCTCAAAGAGAACCCCCCTTGCTTTCTCGAAGAGTTTTGACTTCACAATTACATTCAAGTGATACATAAATACAGATAGAGAAGCAATGCCCAAGAGACATAAGAAAAATTTTCTTGTCAGAAAGAAGAAATCATAGCTAAGATATGGGCTAGACTGGAAAGCAAATGGAATTTGGTAAACTTGTCACTGTCCTCATTGTTACCTGTCCTAAGTAATACATGTGTTTTTTTTTTTTCATTGAGGGATGACGTTGTATTGTCTGAAGAATCTTTATTTTTCAAGTTTGTAATAAAAATGGAAAAGTCTCGTATTGGAGTTAAGACAGTTTTTTTTTTTGTTTGTTTACAACCAACTCCTGCCTCAGTTCTCACACTACCCAGTGAAAACCAGGATGATTCCTTGGTGCCCAACGGGTTCTTAGTACTCATCATGGGTATTGGGGGGGGTGGGTCATGACAAACAAGGAAATAATAAGTAACTGTATTCTTGGTCACAGGCCCTTTAGAGGTGGTGGGTGTCCTTTCACTAGAGGTCCAAGAGAAAAGGTTGGGAGACCACTTGTAGGGGATATTGTAGAAAGGATTCTTGCTCAAGTATAGGTTGATGTAGATGGCCCCTAAGGTCCCTTCAGAATACCTGGAACTCATGCTAAGTTGGTGGGGGTAAAAAAGGGGTAGGCAGTAAGGCTTGCTTGAGTTACTTATTGTAGAAAAGCCTAGAGTTTGAAATGTGAGGATCTGGGTTCAAATTCTGTTTCTTCCTCTTATTAATTATGTATGAACTTGGCAACTTACTGCCTTTTTGTGCGATTGTTTCCTCACCTGTGGAATGTGGAAACTGGACTATGTGATCTAAGAAGGACATTGACAAACTACAGAGTATCCAGGGTAGAGCAACTAGATTGATGAAAGGCCTTGACTCCATGCCATATAAGAAGCTTTCAAAGGTGATATTCAATTTGGAGTAGAGAAGACTCAGGGCAAACCTGAGAGCCATCTTTAAGCATTTCAAGGGCTGTCCCATGGTGTCACAGATGTCTCACTCTTTCTGTTTGGCCACAGATTTGAGAACTAGAAAATGACTGGAAGCTGCAAAAAGGAAGATGTAGGCTTGATGCAGGAAAAACTAAAACTAATAGAATGATAGAAATATGAGACAGGTAACCACAGGAGGTAAAATATTCTCTGTCAATAGCGTGTTTCAAGCAAAGAGGCTGGATGACCAGTCTTGGAGGCTATTGTCTCGTGGATCCTTTCTCAGGTACACATTGGATTACAGGGCTACTGAGGTCCCATCCAACTATGAAGTTCTGAGATTTTATGGACTCTAAGGTTCCTTCTAACAATAGAGCTTATGATCCTATGATTCCTAATATCATTGCCCTCTCTATTGAGATTGACCTAAGAATGTCTGCTAGAGTGTAACTATGGGTAGAGAATTGTTGTTGTTCAGTCATGTCCCACTCTCCATTTGGGGTTTTCTTGACAAAGATACTGAAGTGATTTGCCATTTCCTTCTCAAGGTCATTTTACAGATGAGGAAACTGAGGCAAACTGGCTTAAGTGACTTGCCCAGGGTCACACAACTAGTAAGTCTCTCAGGCCACATTTGAACTCTGTGCCACCTCGTTGCCCACAGAGTAACTTGCCCCAATCCAAAGGTCAGAGGATTACAAGGGAAATGAACCAAGAAGACTGTTACACTCCCCACTGGGAATCTGTTTGCTCCTAGGCTCTATCAGGTTGTAGGGAACCTGTAGCCTCAAGGGCACATGTGGCCCTCTAGGTCCTCAAGTGCAGCCCTTTGACTGAATCCGAACTTCATAGAACAAATCCCTTTAATAAAAGGATTTGTTCTATAAAACTTGGGGTCTGCCAAAAGGCCACACTCAAGGACCTAGAGTCCAAGTTTTATAGAACAAATCCTTTTATTAGAGGAATTTGTTCTGTGAAGTTCGGATTCAGTCAAAGGGCTACAGTTGAGGACCTAGAGGGTCATATGAAGCCTGGAGGCTGCAGGTCTCCACCCCTGCTCTAGGTTATTGTCTCTTCTCCTCCCTACAGAGTACTAAAAGAAGAGATATATTAGGGTGCTGGTCAAAAAGTCAGCTGTTGGGCTCTTGGATAATGATGTCATAACACTGGTTAGTATTTCATCCTCAACTGTGTCTCCACCAGCAAATTTTCTAAAGCTGTAACACCGTCCTCAGAGACAGGCAGGAAGGGTTCATAGAGGAAGGAAGCACAACCACAAATTGAAGTAACAGGACCCACCCTGCTGGGTGGACCCTTTAAGATATAGATTGGTCAACCCAGAGTGAAGCAGCTGAGGCACACCCTGCACCTCCTTAGTTTCAAGGACACAGATTCTAACTGTGAAACCCAACCTCCTGGCAGCCAAACCAGTGGCTGGCTCCAACTCTGGCCTTGACTTTCCCCTGTCCAGTTGGTCATTCTGCTTTGTTCTGTCCTCGCCTGTGAGTTTGCCTCAGCTGGCCAGTTGGGACTCAATCAAGCCACTTTTATTTTCCCAGTTTTGACACCTGTTTGTGGGGTCATGGAATCCAAGAACTGAAGCTAGAAGGGATCTTAGAGGTTGTCTGATCTAACCCCTTTACTTTACAGATATCCTGATAGTTACGGAAACTGTGGTCCACGGAAGTCAGATGACCCAAGGCACGCATAAGAAGAGTCCCTGGGCTTTTCTAGTCTCCCAGGGGACTCCTTGTCTCTGCCACTTGTTTGATTACCTAGTAGCTCCAATGCCACTTAACTGTGGTTCCTCAATTCTCCATTCCTTCTGGTTCTCTTTTATGGATCCTCCCTCTAACCCTAGTTTATTTTTCTTGTTTTTCATTCTTATTTTCAATTCCAGCTTCTTTCCCTTCCTTCAGACCTTCCCCACTCACTGACAAGGCAAGAAATAAGTACCCATTGTACTCCAACCCCAGTTTATGTAACTGTCTGACTCAACCAGTCCCTAGTTCTGGCTCCACCTGCAGCTACTGATTCTAACTCTTCTGACTGACTCACTTCTGACTCAGTCAATTAAACTAATATTTGTCAAGTACCTACTGTGTGCCAAACAGGGTGTTAGGCCCTCAGGTAATGGGTAGATTGGCCAGTAAGGGCTCAGTGTTTAGAGTAGGCTAGGATTTGTCCTTCTTGAGGGATTATACCTGTATTCCCCACCTGATCCCAAACCACACAGAATTTTGGAAGCTTGTTTCTAGCTGTGGGTGATCACGGGACTGTTACTGTATTCCTCTCATTATGCAAAGAAACAAGTCTTACCTAATGTTTTACTTGGGGACGGTGGATACAACATGTACTTGAATACGTCAATACAATGTATATAGAAAGCCTGCTGTAGGCTGAACTGAACAGAACAGGATACAGAAACTCTTCTCCAGAGTTAGAGGCGAGAGGGGCCTGAGCATGGATTTCTGGAAGAAAAAAAACAAGCATAAGAATTAATAGACAAGAAGGAGGGCTTGAGAGAGAATGTAAGCTCTTCCGGGGTGGGGGCTGTTTCATATTTATGCTCCCAATGCCAGCATTCTGTCTGGCACATAGTAGGTTTGTTGACTGATTGATCTCTAGGGATGGCTTAGGCAGCCTCAAGAGTAGAGGCATGTTCCAATAAGGAATTTGCACTCAGCAAAGCAGCCTTGTTGTGTATCAAGCCCAGATGGCTCTGGAGGAGAAAGTGATGCTGGTGACTTTGCACAGTCCTCCCTCACTTACATCCAATTCCCTCGCACTTATGTTCAATTCCACCTACCTGACATCATGGTCCTCTTCGAGAATGAAGTACAACCAGCAGTGGTAATTACATTAGATTGCCATCTTTATAGTGACTTTTTCAGGAAGGCTTTTTGCCAGTGGCTACTGATGGATTTTTAAGACAGAGTTAATGTGCCTTTCTGTTCATGCATCTCCCCTGCCTCAATCCAAATGGACTCTAGAGTCTCTCTGAGTCTTTACATTTTCCTCTTTATTTTATATATGTATGTGTGTGTTGTGTGTGCATGTGTATACTACCTCCCTTCTCTCCTTCTAAATGAAGATGGAGATTTGCCACTGCCTCTGCCACCATCACCACCCTCCTCCAACCTGCACAAATACAATCCCTGAAAATGTTCTCTCTTTGTATCTATGTATCCTTCTAACTCTTGATTATTTAGTCTTATCTACAGGATAAAAGTTTCAAATAAGTAGGTAGAGCCTGGAGGTGAGTTATGGCAATATTCTAAGTTTTTGACCTAATATAATTTTTGCAGGACGGGTCTTTTAAAATATTTTTACTAGGCTGAGCACATTTCCATGCACTTCTACACTATGGAGTGTAATGGAGGCAATTTTCTCCAGTTTTCTTACAGTCTTAGCCATGGTTCTAAGGGAAGAGTACTGGATTTGGAGCCCGAGAACCTCACTTCAAATTCTGACTCTACCATTACTACCTGCGTGACTTTGGCAACACTCCTAACTTTTCTTGACCTCAGTTTCTCCAGTGGTAAAAGGAAGGGATTGGACTCAATATGAGGCCCCTTTCATCTCTAAATCTACGATCCTATGTGTAACACATAATGCAGATTTCCTGCCTTCTAACTTTTGTGATTGTTCAGTCATTCCAGTCATATCTGACTCTTCATGACCTCATTTGGGATTTTCTTGGCAAAGGTACTGGAGTGGTTTACCATATCCTTCTCCAGCTCACATTACAGATGAGGAAACTGAGGCAAACAAGGTTAAGTGACTTGGCCAGGGTCACATAGCTAATAAATGCCTGAGGCCACATTTGAACTCAGAGAGAAGAGTCTTCCTAACTCCTAGTGTTCTATCTACTATGCCACCTACCTGCCCTCATGTGCTAACAAGTGTGATGGAAATATACTATACACGTATTTACTATGTAGAATATATACTCTATAAATGGAAATTCATTTTCAATGCATTCAACCAAACTTTATTCATCAATATGTGCAAATAATACTCCCCCTCTAAAAACAAAGCATCAAGCTGAGTCTTAGAGGTGCTGATCACCTTTATTCATACCAAACTGACAAGGAAGTTTTCTCTCTGACTAACTAGAGGTCATATATGATTCCAGGGTAGTCATTTGGCTAGACTCCCTCAGTCAACACAATTATTCAAACAGAGGGGCTGCCCAAGTCTCAAGTGAGCCAATCCCAGGAGCAGGAGCATGACTAGGGCCTCTTGTTGAATTCTTATAGTTCTAACTATGGGTGTTCCTAAGTTCTTACCTCATAATTTGTTTGGCAGCTTATTATATTAACTATTGATAAAGTTGTTTATAATATTTTTCTATTCATGATCTATCCAATCCAGATCCTATCCAGATCATCCACATATGCATATCAGTTGTTTGAGATGATACACATTGTTTACTACACTCTTGTTATACAAGATTTTACTGTTTTATTAAAAAATGACTTACTCAAAATGACTTGATCACCAAATGGAAGCTCAAAACAAAGTGCAGTCAGTTACGCTAAACTGGCAAGTAAGTGGCACCGTGGACAGAGACTTTGAGTCAGAAAGACTCATTTTTTGTGAGTTCAAATCTGGCCTCAGACACATATTAGCTGTGTGACCCTGGGTAAGTCACTTAATCCTGTTTGCCTCAGTTTCCTCATCTATAAAGTGAGCTAGAGAAGCAAATGGCAAACCATTCCAGTGTCTTTGCCAAGAGAGCCCCAAATGAGGTAAAAATGAGTCAGATACAACTGAAACAACTGAACATGGTAAGTTGATAAATATTCCTACTATTTTATTAAAGTTATAAAATCTCACTGTACTATGATCCTTCCAGAACACTCCTTGGTCTGACCTACATTTAACTAGTTTGCTCACATAAGGTTAGCCCTACAAGCAGATTAAGTCAACAGCCTCTTCCTTTAACAGAGACCTCCATAGTAGCAATAGCCTTAGAAAAAAGGGAAGAGGGAGAAGATTCACAAAAAAGGGAGGGCCTTTTGTTACTCATCCTGTAATTGCCTAGTTACTATAAGTATATGCACTACTCCAACCCTTACAAAGTCAAGATAAGTAGCATTTCCACAATTATGTCTAAAGGAAGTATACAAGCCCAAGGTATGTTAGCAGATGACTCTCCAGCTGAGGAGTCCCATGGTGAGACACAGACAGCTTCCACGGAAGGAAAGGCACCAGGATCCCAAGAATTGATGTTAGTAGCTTAATAGGAGGGAACCCTCACCATTCTCCCTCTTGTACTGCCTTTTACCCTACTGCCACAGAATGAGGGCAACCAGGTTTGACCAACACTTGCAACTTATTGCTTGAAATTCAGTCATTTTTCAGTCACATCTCACTTTTTGCGGCCCCATTTGGAATTTTACTGGCAAGGATATTGGAGTGGTTTTTGGTATTTCCTTCTCCAGCTCATTTTACAGATGAGGAAACTGAGGCAAACAGGGTTAAGTGACGTGCCCAGGTTTACACAGCTGTCTGAGGTCAAATTTGAAGTCACGAAGATGAATCTTCCTGACTCCAGGGTCATTGCGCTATCCACTGTGCTCTCTAGCTGTCCTATTGTTTGGGAGCTCTTCCTTAAATAGTTTCCTCTTAGATTTTGCCCAAGTGGCCGAGGATCACCAGGTAATTCTTCCTTAAGCAGTTCCAGTGGGCTGCCTTCTAGATCTGACTCCAACTTCCCTAACGCTGGGTCTCCTGCTGTTCTTCTCTAATATGGACACATGACATAGTTTCTTTTTAAAAAAAAAAATCATAGGATCACAATACAATCAGAATTACTAGATACAATAGACCTTGGAAGGCTCCAGTTCAATCTCATTTTACAAATGTGGAAACTAGTTGAAAAGTAACATGACTGACGCATGGTCACATGACTAGTAAGAGACAGAGTTACTATTCAAGCTCAGGTCTTCTTACTCCAGATTCAGCGTTCTTTCCTTACTCCCTCCTCTGTATCAATGTCCTGTTCACCATGTTTATTTTGAGTTTTGAAGACTTTGACTCTTTCAAAATGTAAGGAGCCTTGAAAAGAATAACAGCTAATATGTATGCATGTTATGGGTATCTAGCCAAAAGCAACATAGCAGAGGCAGGAAGGCTTCTCTGAGAAAGAGTAAGGTCCTACTAGGAAAGATAAGATGGTTCTAATAACAATGACTACTTCTGCTACTTTACAATTCTGTTGAGAATGATTCTGTGTCAGTGTCTGCCAGTATAACCCTGGTATATCAGGGCAATGATTTATCTGTTTATCTGTCCATTTACCAAAGGACACTCAGGGTTGTTCCTGAAGTAGTATTAATCAATTCACTGTTCAGTGTCACAAGGGATAAGTGAAGAATTGAGTGTTGTTGAATATTGATTCCAAAAGAAAAATGTTAAAACATATTTGCCTCTTCTTAGTAAAGTGGTGGTAGACTGAAGGTACAAAATGTTGCACACATGGTGAACTAATAGGAATAGTGTTTATTTAATGTATACTTATATGGTTTTATTTTAAGGAGGCCACCTCAGGATCTGGTTGGGCCAAAGGGTTAGGGGGAGCAAAAGTCCAGTCTATAGAGAGATAGTTGGTGTTCCTGAGATCTGGTAGAATTCCTACTGCCCTGCAGAACGTCATTTTGATCCAGGATTGCTGCCCTGGTCAATGAAGACCTAGAAAGGAGCGGCATCTTTTTTTTAAATGTAATTATATCTATTTAAGTTCTTTATAAGTCAAATTTTCTGAATGTAATTTATGATCCATGAGAATTTCACTACATTTCAGTCCTGAGCATGGATCATGGAACTGGCCTGAACACAATGCCTGGCTCAGAGCACATATTCAGTTGCAGTCATTGTGACAATTTGTTTTATTGTATAGTTTTTTTTTGTTGTGAAAGGTTAGGACAGGGGATATTATAGTGAAGTAGTGGTAGTTTTATAAAAACAAAAAGTATCAATAAAACATTTTTTAAAAGGGCTGAGGTTAGCACAAAAGAAAAACAAGCTATACTCAATGTAAACTCAAAGTTTCATATTCAACCCCCTTTTCCTGTTCTCCTAGGTACATACCAAGACCTATTCTATTGGATCGTTGTCAGTTTGGAGGGGGAAGGGAATCAATTTGAAAAATAAAAGGGGTGGAGGTTCTTAGGCCACTTGTGGACATAGGTACATAATTCTGGAGTCAAAATTTGAACCCAGATCTTCTGACTCCAACCTTTCCTTTGAAATAGGTTTCTGTATAGGTATCCACAGGACCAGGTGTCTATGCAGAAATTTGTGTAGGGGTGTGATCCGATGCTAGTACTCTAGTAATTCAGGATTGATGATAGGATGAAATGAGGCAAGTCAGTCAATTCTACAAGCATTTATTAAGCACTTAATGTGTGCCAGATACTGTGCTAAGTGCTGGTCATACAAATACAAGCAGAAAGAAGAACGCCAACACATAAAAGGAAACTGAAAAAGGAGAGATAAGTAGGGGGAATATCTGCAGGGGGAATGGTAGAAAAATTCCAGAGTCCTGAGTACATGGCTCACCTAGGAGTCCTCCTAAAAACAAAGGTTCTGAGAGGAACCTACCAATCAAAGGTACTTTCAGAATTTGAGTGAATTTCCAGGATGAAGAGGTTTCTTTGGCATGTATGGTAGAGCTTGAAGTGGAATGAAGACACTCGGAAGTCACAGAACAGTTAACAAAAGGAGATGTCTACCTAGTTCTAAAATAGCAAAGATATGTAGAGTTGCAATCATGTAATAGAGCAGCCCTAAAAGCAGGGCAGGACTAATTCACAGTCTTCAGCCATCCACCAGATTGGAGGATTGGAACGCTATCTAACTGGGACTTACATTGACAGACCTCACGTTAACCTACGTGTGGGAAGGAATGTATTTTTTTTATTAATTAATTAATTTGTTTTCAGTTTTCAATAATCACTTCCATAAGTTTTATTTATTTTGAAAATTATTTTGTTTTCAGTTTTCTACAATCACTTTCATATATCTTGGATTTTTCCCCCTCCCTCCTTCTCCTTCCCCACTCCCTCCCCAAGATGGCTTATCTTATATGGATTCTACATATACATTCTTATTAAACGCATTTTCACATTTGTCATGTTGCATCAAAGAATTAAAATGAATGGAAGAAGCCAAGAGAAAAAGCAAAACAAAACATAGCACAAGAGAAAATAGTCTGTTTCATTCTGCATTCCCATTCTAGAGTTTTTTCTCTGTATGTGGATGGCATTTTGCATCAAGAGTCCTTTGGGAATGTTTTAGGTCCTTGCATTGTTGTGAAGGGCTAAGTCTATCATAAACAGTCCTCTCACCAGTGGTTGTTATTATGTATAATGTCTCCTGGTTCTGCTCATTTCACTTAGCATCAATAAATATAGGTCTTTTGAGGTTTTTCTGAAGTCTAATTGTTCATCATTTCTTATGGCACAATAGTATTCCATTACACTCATGCACCACAACTTGTTCAGCCATTCCCCAATGGATGGACATTCCCTCACTTTCCAGTTCTTGGCCACCAGAAAAAGAACTGTTATAAATATTTTTGTACGTGTGGTACCTTTTCCCATTTTTATGATCTCTTTGGGATATGGCCCTAGAAGTGATATTGTTGGGTCAAAGGATATGCACATTTTTATAGCCCTTTGGGTATGGTTCCAAATTACTCTCCAGAATGGAGATCAGCCCACAGCTCCGCCAACGATGACTGAGTGTTCCAACTCTCCCACGCCTTCTCCAACATCTACCATCTTCCTGTTCTGCCATGTTGGCCAATCTGGCAGGTGAGATGTGGCGCCTCAGAGCTGCTGGGATTTGTATCTCTAATCGATAATGATTTAGTGTATCTTTTCATGACTAGAGGTAGCTTTACTTTCTTCCTCTGAAAACAGCCTGTTCATTTCCTTCGACCATTTATCAATTGGGGAATGACTTGTATTCTTACCAATTTGACTTAGTTCTCTCTATGTTTTAGAAATAAGGCCTTTGTCACAGATTCACCTTGTAAACATTTTTCCCAGTTTTCTGCTTCCCTCTTAATCTTGTTTGCATTGGCTTTGTGCAAAAACTTTTCAATTTAATGTAATCAAAATTATTCATTTTGCATTTTGTATTGTTCTCTATCTCTTGTTTGGTCATGTTTCTTCATTCTCCATAAATTTGACAAATAAACTATCCCTTGCTCCCCTAATTTGTTTATAGTATTAGCCTTTACACCTAAATTGTGTATTCACTTGGACTTTATTCTTATTATGGTGTCAAGCAGTTGGCCTATGTCCAGTTTCTGCCACAATATTATCCAGTTTTCCCAGCAGTTTTTGTCAAAGAGTAAGTTCTCATCCCAGAAGAAGGGGTCCTTGGGTTTATCAAATAGTAGACTGCTGTGTCTTGTGTACCTAACCTATTCCACTAATCTACTCTATTTCTTAGCCAGTACTAAGTGACTTTGATGATTACGGTTTTAATGCAATTTGAGATCTAGTATGACTAGGTCACCTTCCCCAGCATTTTAATTCCCTTGATAATGGGGAGGCACATCTTAAACCTTGCCCCACTCAGGGTAATCAAGTCTTGATTATGTCAGCATCTTTTAACATGTTGGAAAAGGGAGAATGAGGGACGCCTGGTAAATATGGTCCCGTTACAATGTATATAGTGTGAACATTACCATTATTTCATTTCCCAGAGGAAGGGAAAGAGCCAATTTTGCCATTTGATGGATATGCCCCCTAAGGGTGAAGGACCAATGGTAATCCTGGTCCCAGGGTATGCTGGTACCCCTAGGCATATAAGGTCCAAGATGCCCTATGAATGTCTGATAAATATAACATTAACTTGTCAACCTCTTTCTCCCTCATGTTCCTCCGCTTGTCCTCATACACTCTTTCATAATTATTTAAATACAGGTATTTGAAATCCTTGGTAGAACTTAAAAGGTGAGATTATGACTAGATTTGTGGTCTATTTCCTGCTCTTTATCTTTAAAAAAAAGCCCCAATTATGGAGATTTAATATGAGTGCCTAAGGTACAAAAGCATTAAATTACTAATTTAAACATGCAGAAGTCAGTAAACACTATTCTCATAAAAATATTAATTCACCCTCATTGAGCAACTACTGGATATCTCATTCTGCCTAGTATTGCACTCTTATTTACTGTTGTATAATATGGAGATAAATAGCACATTACTGTAATGAAAACTGCAGCCCCTATGGACAGGAAGTGGGATCCACTTTTCTTTCTTTTTAAAAGACTGAACAACATTTTTTTTTAAGAGTCAGGACTTGCCCATAGCCTTTCTTTCCTGTCAAGCATTTTTTTTTTAAGTGAGAAAGATGAAGAAATAGCATTTACCTTACCTATTTATTGAGGACTGGGCCCTTCTGTGGACAGATGAGGAATGATGCCCAATGGGAGTGAAGAGAAGTTGCTTGCCCAAGGTGTCACAGTGAATTGGGAGTAAAGTTAGGGTCTGATTCCATTGTTAGTGTCAGACTATTACAGAATCTTATTGATTAAAAAACCTCAATTTACTGATAAACTATCAAAAATCCTTGTGTATTTCAAGAGGGACTCTGTGCCATAAAAGAAGGAGCCCTGGAATAGGACCCTGGAGATGGCCAGGAGACCAGTGTCATGGTGCCAACTCTGCCCCCAGCAAGCAAGTCTAGGGTGTGATCTCAGATAAATCACTGCCTTCCTGGACCTCAGATTTCATATTTGAAAAATGAGGGGGGTATCTTAGCAGAGAAGGTAAGCCCTCGAAACAGAGAACCAGGCATCCATTACCTATTGGGTATCCACTGGCGTGACCAATATGTGGATTTGTTTTACTTGACTATACTTATTTGTTACAAGGGAGGATTTCTATTTAAGGCAACGGAGTCAGTGGGTGAATTAGTGGATTAGTGGGTGATGATGGAAAGAGAGAGAGAGAAGAGAGGGGGAGAAAGAGAGAGACAGAAAGGAGGAGCAATAGGAAAAGGAGGAGAAAGAGGAGAAGGAGGAGGAGAGAAAAAGAGAGGCAGAGAGGGGAAGAGAGCGAGGAAAAGGGAGGGAGATTAAATAAAATTTTTTTAAAGCAAAGAAAAAAATTCATCAGGGATCAAAAATAGGTCAGTCTTATTACTACTATGTTAAATTTAATGGACAATTAAAAAACTCCATACCACAGAATTTCATCATTTCATATACGATCCACAATTTCATTAAATTTATAAAGTTCATAAATGTTAATACAAAGTTCATAATGAAAAATGAAACGTGCTTACTTGTTTTGGTTAACTATATAATGTTTTGTTAAAAGAAAGGGTTTCTAAGGTCAGAGAACACAGAGCAATATAGAAATACCAACCAAAATAAAACCATACATAAACTTTTTTTTTAAAAAAAGAACTCCCATTTGTTTGCATACGTTACTGCATTTGATCCTCAGTTACCCACTGAGATAGAGGCTATTATTATACTACGGAGGCTCAGAGAGAATTTAGGATTGCAGATTTAGGGCTGGCTGGGACCTCACAAGTCTATCTAATTCAACCCCTTCCTTTATATAGATGAGTAAATTGAGGCTTAGAGAGATAGGTGACCTGCCCAATGTAACCTGGTTAGGAAGAGTAACACAGAATTTGAATCCAGGTCTTCCAAATTCCAAACCCAGCAGACACTGCTCTATCAGGAAGATTGGGCTGGATGAGCAGTAAGGTCATTTTCATGCCTGAAGTTCTCATTTAATCTCTGAATAACCAATTCTCAGGACCCTTTCTCATAGGAGTTCAATACTCACTTCCCTGAAAATAAGAAGCCTAAAAAATAAAATACTTAACTAGCCAGAATTGAGTTGTTCATTGACCTTCTCTTTTCCTGAGTTTCTAGAGCTTTGCTCTTTCTATAATACCCTTTGCCCCTCCACTGGACACTTTTGTAGTGGTTTCTGTTTCCTGTGTTTTTGTTTCTCTTCTAAAGCGGCAAAGAATGAGTTTCATCCCTTTGACTTCTCTTCTCCACTTCTAGCTTAGTATCGGAGCACATCTTAGGCTTGACAAATGCTTATTGGACTGTTAAAAATGAGTGATTCAGGATTAGAATTTGGGACCTGTCCTTTGATCAGTTCTCTTCTAGCTGCCTCTAGAGATCATATCTTCAGAGGATCAACAGAAGGAACTGGTGCTGCTTATCCTTGAGAAGACTTGGGTGTTGGGGGCTTTAGTAGCTTTCTTCATAAGTATTTGAAGGATTGTCATATGGGAGAGGTTTATATTTGTTTGCTTAGCACAGCCAGAAACATTTGAATGGATGTCATGAAGAAACAAACATAGGCTTGATGTAAGGGAGAAGCTACTGAGTATCATAGGTTTGGGGGTGAAATGAAATGTAGTTATCATCTAATTCAGTGCTGCTGTTGAGAGTCACACAGGCTCAGAGTCAGAATTTGAACTCAAATCTTCTGGATCCAAATCTGTTATTCATTCCACTGTACCACCCCCAAACTGGAATAAACTGCCAAGGAGACACCTGGAGGTCTTCAAGCAGAAGTGTGAGGATCACTTTGGTGATTTTCTTGCTTAGGAATTCATAACTGATAAGCTCTTTTCTGACTTTGAAATCCCATAATTCCACATAGCCCTCTGACATGCTTTTCATAGTCCTGTTTTCCCTGGTGAAAATGGAGTGTATGGGAAGAAGGCTACACTGGCAGTCACTCTGAGAGAGCCAACAAGGGAGAGCTCGGTGAACCTGTGTGAATGGAGCTAACTTCTATAGGATCCTGAAAATCAATTGTTAAATTTCTAGTGTGAGCATTTACACCTTTGGAAATCAACAACTCTAAAAATCAGAGCTTGATTTACTGTTTTGTTGATTGTCTAGACTTAAGAAAGTGATTGAGAAAGTGCAAATAATGCAGATTAAGCTCAAGAGTATGTGTTCATCACCTAGGATGGTTGTCTGGCAGAGTGAGAGAGAGGGATACTTGAGAGAACTATGGGGATGTAAGAAACAGAAAATAGCAATAAAAACTCATTTTAAAAGAATTTTGTGGGGGTAGCCAATCATCTTAACTAGTTTAGCTAGTTTTTAACTAGCTAAACTAGTTAAACATTTACCAGCACACCACTGGTCTGGATTCATCCCTCAATGGTTAGCTCATTCCATATTCTCATACTTATCCTATAGCAATGATTCTGACCCCTTGGCTTCTGATATACATACTCTTTTCAGAAACCCAAATGGCCACTCCCTTACTTCCACCTACTGGAAACCCTCCCCGCCTTTTTTCACCATGTCCTACTCCTCTCATTATACTGTCTGGAATGTTTGCACTATAATTAACCAAATCCTTTTATCTCAAATTTTTCCTTTCTTATCTTTCTCTCTTCTGACCTTCACCAGGACCTGACACCCTCCTGATGATGATGGTTCCATCATTGTCCTTTTTCCATTGTCTTTCATTGGCCTATAGAAGTTGGCTCCATTCACACAGGTTCACCAAGCTCTCCCTTGTTGGCTCTCTCAGAGTGACTGCCAGGGAAAACAGGACTATGAAAAGCATGTCAGAGGGCTATGTGTCACTCACTGGTTATGGTGGGGAAATCAGAATATTCATTGTTCTCCATTGCCACTTCTAGACTTTGTCTCTACTACCTTCACTAAGCAACTTCTCCTTTGAAGTTCATGCAATCCTAATTTATCACTCAAATCCAGATGCTGGTAGTTTTAACCTCACAAGACACCCTGCTTCTTAATGAGATCAGCTTCTCATTGAGGTCAAAACCTTTCTCTCCTTTCTATCTCCAGCTCTCCTACTAGGGATCATCAATATATGTATTGATATTCCTCCAGTATCGTAACTTTCTATTTCCTCACTCTGTTCATTTCCCATGATCTACTCTTCTGCTCCACTTCAAGGATACACAGAGACCTCCATATCCATGATCTTTAATTGTCCACAAATGTTCCACTTTTATGTTCATCAGCTCAGAAATTCCTTTATCTGATCATAATTTTTTAGCATTCCATCTTTCCCTGTGCCTTATGATGGCTCAGAGTGAGTGTAAAGGGCAACTATTTCTATTCTGTTCAGAAACTCTGAGGATCTTCCCCTTCTAGATTGATTCTTTTATGAAGGCAAAGTAGGTCATCTTTTGCCTCACCTGTTACCTACCCTTTAATTACTGACTGAGCATTGCCTCAGACAAACAGACCTGGGAAAGACCTTAGCTTAAAAAGTCCAGCGTCTCTTACTGCATCCGGGGCCATCACCAGTGGTCTTGACCTATGTTTTGCCACTGGATTCCAATAACTGGAGGAGATAGTGAGGCTGATGATTTGGCACATCCTTGCTTCACTTTAAGTCCAATTCACTCAGAAGATATATTCATCACCCTTTGAAATCATTGGTCCTCTTTGAGAATGAAAGAACAGTAATGCCACCTGACCCTTAGCTCCATTCCTCATCTTCAATGTAAGCTCCATCCCCTCTGCCCCTGAGGTCTTCCCCAGGCTACATCCCTATGCTAACTTGGAATGCTGTGGATAAGTTCATTTACCTCGGTAGTGTACTTTCCAGGGATGTACCCATTGATAATGAGATTGACACATGCATTTCCAGAGCTAGCTCACTATTCGGGAGGCTCTGAAGGAGAGGAGAGATGACCACCAAACTAAAGGTCTACAGAGCGATTGTGCTGACCTCATTGTTGTATGCCTGTGAAACCTGGACAGTTTACCAGCGCCATGCCGTGAAACCAAATCACTTCCATTTGAATTGTCTTAGGAAGATTCTGAAGATCATCTCGCAGGATAAAATACCAGACACTGAGGTCTCTTGAACTACACTGCTAAGCATTCAAACTCTGCTTCATAGAGCAGAACTCCAAAGGGTTGGCCACTTTGTTCAAAAGCCAAATGTATACATGTGAAAGACTATTTTAATGGAGAACTCACACAGGGCAAGCATTCACATGGTGGTCAGAAGAAGCGATACAAGGACATTCTCAAGGTCTCTCTTAAGAACTTTGGAATTGATTGTGTGACATGGGAAACACTAGTACAGGACCACTCAGCATGGTGTGCCCACATCAGAGAAGATGCTGTGCTCTATCTATGAGCAAAGCAGAATTGAAACAACTCAAAGGAAACACAGGATGCAAAAATTTAGAGAATCTACCCTGATGTTCAAACAGACTATTCGTGCCTGACTTGTGGTAGAACATTCTGAGCTCGTATGGGTCTGACCAACTACAGTTGGACACAGTGAAATTTGACTCTAGCATAGTGATGTCATTTTGGTCCTCTCTGAGAACAAAGGACAACAACTACATTCTCCTCATCTTACTGTCACAATCCCTTGGAGAATCAACTCAACTCTGTGCTATCCTCCATCCATGATTTCCTTGCTCCTGTGGCTTCGTACTGATCACAGTTTGCCAAACCCCAGGCCACCATCCATCTCCACTACTATTTATGAATTACTGAATAGCTGGAGGAAATAAAGCAATCCTGGCTGGGTTCATTATACATTTATGTTGCATAATCTCAACTGGCCCTCATTGTCTTTAGGTAAATATTCTATTCTTCCCTAATTATTTTGCTAAGCCATCCTTCCAAACCTTTTCATCTCTCTTCAAGCCTTTCATTGCATCCTTCCTCCCACCCTCTCAGCTGGAAACCCCACCTCAGCTTTATTTTACTGAAATAAACCTATGTGACCTAGGACAAATCACTTAACCTCAGTTCCTGAGGGCCTCCATTTCCTTATCTGTCAAAATGAGGAAGTGGGATTCAGTGACTGTGAAGGTCCCTTTCATCTTTAAATCTGTGGATGATATGGTGAAAAGTGCATTGGACCTGAAGTCAGATGATGTGCCTTTGGATTTCAGCTCTACTGCTTCCTGTGTGATGTTAGGCGAAACACTCTGGTCATCAGTATCCTTATCAGTTGAAGGAGGACACTGTACTGAGTGAAATCTCATCTTTATGTCTGTGATCCACTAGGAGCTTCACAAAGGTAAAGGGATCAGGGGTTTGCTGGTAAATATTTAATATCCAACTCTCTGAAAAAAAATAATATATGTGCCATATGCTTTTAAGTTTAATCTGCATCATTCACTTTTTTCTCTATCATTTTGCTAAATCTAAACAGGAGGTGGGGAACCTGCAGCCTTAAGGCCATATGTGGCCCTAGAGGTCCTCAAGGGAAGCCCTTCGACTGAATCCAAACTTCACCACATCTTTCTTTTCTATCTTCCACCCCTGGTCTAGACAATCAACAAAACAATAAATTAAGCCCAATTTGTAGCACTTACTGATTGATTTTCAAGGTGTAAATGCACACAGTGAAAATTCAACCATTAGGTTCTTGAGAGCTACCTCCCTTGTGCTAGCTCCAGCACAACCTGGGTAGGATCCATGCTCAGCATCTTCCCACTGTCTCACACTATCTCTGATGTGAAAATGATGGGAAGGAGGTGAGGGGAGATCTTTATAAAGCCCTTTCTCTCTAGTTTCTGCGGGCTTAAAGATCAGATCCCGGCACTGTGTCTGGAGATAGGGATGGTCTAGTTCTTCCATTGGAATGCCCTTATCTCTTGTTTACAAAGATAGGCCAGGAGTAATTCCTACTTGTTGACATTTGAGTGTAGAACCACAGATAGCATCTGGAGTCAGAAGTTCTGGTTTTCTATTTCCAGCATTGCCGCTGAGACCTGTAATCTCAGGCAGGGCTCTTGTTTAACTTTCCTCCCAACCTGACTTCCTCACTAGCACTGGCTTATGAGAGTGCCTAGAGGGGTAACCAACTAAATATTTGAAGAGAAATTCTCTGAGAAACGAGACAAAATACAATCCATTCAGAGCTGTAGGGTGAAAAATCAGACTGGAGCCTGGGACCAGGATATGCTTGGTAGGCACAGGAAACGGGCAGGGAGTTGGCATCATGGTTAGACCCTAGAGGGAGTGTCAATAATTAGACCTGCATTGCAAAGGTAGCATGAGTAATTATAATCTTTTCCCGCCTCACAGGAATAAATCCTAGGCTGTCTTCCTTTGAGAATTCTTTATCCCACCCTCCATCCCACCCCCAATCAGTGGGCATTGTTGATTCTTCAGGCAATCCATTTAAAATTGCAAAATGCCTCATGTGTCTAAATTTTGTCCCAAGAGCATGAGAGGAGATGATGGCTTAGATTTCTTGTATTGATGCATCATTGTCTGGGTAGGAAACAAATGCATATGCGTCCATATGGAGTTCAGAGGGAAGGGACGATCCAGCAAAGAAGGGGCTGACTGGCACTTTAGAAATCAATTTCTGCTACTGGTTCATTCCTCTCATTTCTTCCTTTTATTTGCTCCTCCTCCAGGGCTATTCTAAGCAGACTCTGTCTTTTCATTCAAATCAAGAGACAGTTTCCTTCCTTCTACCCTTGTTTAGGGATTCTGCTCTGAGGACACCGAGCTGTGCTCAGTACTGCAGGAGAAATGAGGATAGCTTTAAAGAGAAACACATAAAAAATAAATGAGCCATACATAGAAATGAATATTATTACCAAAAGAACCCTCTGCTAATGTCTCATCTCCATGTATATATTAACTTAGCAGCTGAGCTTGGGAGCAACATGGAATTGAACCAATGCATCATTTTTTAAGGAGTTAGTCAGTTGATTTACTATCAGCTTCAAGCAATCCATTGAGAAATGAGTAGGACTCGTCCTCGTTATGATGACGAAGCATTCCCCCGTGTTCTTTAGTTTGCAGGTTTTCAGATTAAACCAAACCTCTTCTGTATGTGGGGTTCTCTCTTAGAGTTCTCCAAAATAACCCAGATACTCAGGTGGGGACGACTTCTCACAACCAGTAGGGGGAGGACATTTTTTTTTCTAATGCTGAAAATAAACATTTGGCAAATTCAAATGTCAACAAATTTGGACTCTGAGATCTATTTCAGGGACACTGGTATATTTTCTTAATCATAGCACAGAAAAATCATTTTTTTATTCATGAAGTCTGCTAATATTTCTAGTATACAGAACAAAGAACATGCTTATTTCTCATCTATGTCTGTTAAAGTCTTCTTACTCTAAGACCCTGTTCTTGTACCACCTCCACCATGGAGTCTGCCCAGATCCACCCCAAACTGAAAATGATTTTTGTCTCTTCATAATTTTCTAGAGTATTTGCTGGATCAAGGTGAGAGAACTTTCCTTTACCTTTGTCATATTGTACTTAGTATGGTGCTTTTTGTTTGTACACATTGTGATCCCCCAGCAGAATGTAAATTCCCTAAAAGCAAGGATGGTCTCTTTTTCCTCTTTGAATTCCCATGCTCAATATAGTGCCTTTCACTTAATTTATAAATGTTTGTTGGATTGAACAAAACACATAAATACCTGAAATTTACTAACACAGTAGCTGAGCTATGTAAACATATGAATTTTTTTAAGTAAAAAGAAATGTCTTGGGGACAAAAATACCTTGTTCACTGAGAACTGCATTTCCCAGGGGCCAGTACTTGGGTTCAGAAGGTAATGACACTATCCTCAGAATGAATTCTGATTGGATAGGTGTGCTTTCCATGTGCACTGTTTGGGAACTGGAGAGATATCTCCCAGGGGACAAGAAATGGCCACAGAACTCAGGAGGGAGAAAAGAAAACTGGGGTGATGCCTAGAGAATACCAGAGCTAGGACTAATTTGTCAGAATAGCAGCTGCAGATTTTCTCCCTCCAGAACTCAAGAGGAAGAAGCGATCTACCCTTCCTGGGGCCAGAGACAGCTCCTTCAGTACATGAAGACTGGCGTCATGTGTCCCCATGCTGATCATCAGCCATTTCCAGATACGGCAGTCTTAGTGCTCATCAAGTGGACCAGCCTCTACCATCTTATCCATTCCCTAACCTGAAGCACTGTTCTAGGAAGAAAGCTCAAGAGAAAGGAAATGATCCTTTGGAGATGTCCATTAACCTCTGTATGAAGAAACTACGTGTGGATAAAGCTGACTGTATCACTCTCCAATTATGTTGAAGATACTGTTCATGTGGATTAACAGCCTCGTCCCTGAAAGGATTAAGATATGGGAGCCTTAGGAAATGGATGGCAGGAATGCTGGCTTCTTGATTTTATTCCATATTTTTTATTTTGCATTCTGCTCATGTAAATGTTCTTTGCTTTAACTATGATGTCACATGTTTATCTGGAGAGATTTAGTAGAAACATGGATCCATGAGCTATGGACTAAGAGGGGCAGTCACCACCATAGATCTGGGAGCAGGCAGCAAGGGACCAGGTTTGCGGGGTCCCAGAGGAGGCATTCACTTGCCATTTTTTGCTGGTTCTCAAGGATTTTTCTCTACTTTATGCCTGACAATTTGCAGCAGGGGAGGCTGTGTTCTTTCTCTCCTATGAGATGGGTCTAGAGAGCAGTGAGACAGATTTTCATGTGTGGCTTGTAGAATCCGGCATCCGTCTCATTGTTTTATACTCCCACTGTCCAGGCTACAAGATGATCTGTCCCCTGTGATTCTGAGAACAATATGCAGAGAACGGTGCCAGGAAGACCCATTATGGTCAGTGATGCTCTCACCATCTGGAATGGTTACAGTTGTCGAGCTCTGAGATGACTCACTGAGCTTTGGGCAGCATTTCTCTAATGGCAGTTCTCTAATCAGGAGGGATGAAGCTATTGCTAAGTGCTACAGCTTGAGGAGAATACCCTGCCAGATGAAAAAATATGGGCCTTTTAAAGCCCAAAGAAATGCTTTTCCCATTAAAAAAAAAAAGTTACTTCATTTAACATGGTGTACTTGGCACATAGTAAGTACTTAATAAATGTTTTTCCGTGCATTCATTCCTTCAAATTTGATTCCAACTGTAGTAATAATTCTAATTAAAACTACATAGAAATACTAGTACTATTACTACTAACTAGTATTTATATTGTGCTTTAAGGTTTACAAATATGATATCCTCACAACAACCTTGTGAGGAGAGTGCTACTTTTAATCTTCATTTTACAGATGAAGAAATTGAGGCAAAGGTTAAATGACTTGTCCAGGGTCACTTAAGTAATAAATATATAAGGCTAGAATGAACTCAAGTCTTCCTGATTTCAAGTCTAGCACTCTATCCACTATGCCCCTTAACTCATGGAGGAGCTAGAAGAGCACCTTTGGGAGTCAGAAGGCCTGAAATCATCTTCTCTCTGTCACTCCTCTCTCAGCCACTCTGTGGATTAGACCAGAAGCTCACTAAGATTCCTTCCAACTCTGAATCTTTTGATCCAAGGTTCCTTATATTCCCTCAGAGTAGAGCAGCAAAATGCCAAGCCCCCCACTACTTGTAACAGTTTTAAAATGCTGTCCTCAGTGTATAGGGCCCTTGGAGTTATTAGCTGGGACAGCGAGTTTTGAAATGAGCCATCAGTGTACCTGCCTTGAGTCAGGAAGACCTATACTCAAATCTGACCTCAGATATATTTACTAACTGTATGACTCTGGGCAGGTCACTTAACCCCAATCATCTCTAAAAATAAAGGAAGGAAGGAAGGAAGGAAGGAAGGGAAAGAAAGGAAAAAAGAAAGAAGCCATCAGCATTCTTTCACCAGATCTTAACTAGAGATAGTATTGGTGCACCCTATATGTTTGTTTGAGGCTCCCTGATGGGTGAGGGAGAGTGGTGGTAAAGGAATGGGGGAGGGCCATAATCCTTGGATTGTAGGAAGATGCCTCCCTTGATTCTTATGCTACCTTGAGCAAACTAACTTCATCATCTCACAGATAGGTTTACCCCAACCTCTGTTAGAAATGGGAGAACCTGTAAAGCATGGAATTCATGAAATCGGTGTTTTGTTTTGTCTTATTGTTTTGGTAATCATAGTTCGGTATAATTGCTTTTTTCATGATTCTATGCATTTAATTTTATGTATTTTGTGCATTTTGATATTTATTATTAACATAGTTATTATTTATATTTTATTGATATCATGCATTAATTTATTGTTCAACCATCTTTATTAGATTGCCAAAGAAATCCATGGTGCATAAGAGTTTAAAAATCCCTGTCCTAGAGGTCATACTGTCCAAATATCTTATTGTATAGACAGGAAAACTGAGACTCAGAGGAGGTAAGTGACTTGTCTAACATCACACAAACAGTAAGGGACAGATTGCGATTCTCAAACAAGTTCCTCTGATTCCAAATCCAATGAATGCTCTTTTTTCCATTCCAATCTGTGTCCTTGAATCTGTTGGCCATGTCCCATTAGGGATGATGGGTTGCTATTAAAACTTTGGCACATCTCCCCTGCTTGGGCTCAGGAAGTGGAGGGCAGCCCACAGTGCATGAAAGGAAGGAGGGTGACAGATTTTCTCTGGGCAGTTAATCACTTGGCATTGGTCCAGCAGAGAGACATTACAACCTCACCCCTTACTGACTGCCTGGTTATCCTTCTCCTCTCTCTGCAGAATTCACATGCAAGCAAGTATTTTATTGGAATTGTGGGTCAGAGTACTATAAGAGACCTTAGAGATGTTTTCATTTTATAGATGAATAAACTCAGGCATATAGAGAAGTGATGTGACTTGACCAAGGTCACCCTGAGCATAAGGGGCAAGAATTAATATTTGAACTCAGATCCTTTGACTTGAAATTTTTTCACTACCTACCCTAGTTCACTTATGTTTCTACCCTACTCAGCTGCTTCCTCTTTTTTTTTCTTGTTTATTCCATAGAATCATAGATTTTCAGAGTAGGAAGAGACCTCAGAAGCCTTCTAGTCTACCTGTTACCTGACTACGATCTTTAACATGGAGTTCTTTTGTTTGAAGTCAGATTCTCCAGAAGGGGAAATCCAGGAATACCAGAGACAACCTATTCTATTTTGACCTTGCTCTAATAACTGGGACATTTTCATGACATCAAGCTTACATCTATCTCCTTGTAATTTCCATCTATGGCCCTCTTTCCCTACCTTCTGTCCTCTCTCTCTCCATCTCCCTGCTGTGGTACTACTTTTAGAGTCTTGTCTGTGCACTTCATGTACATATGATTTAGTTACATATTATCTCCTCCTTTAGGATATAAGCTCCTTGAGGACAGGGGCTGTTTTGGCCTTTCTTTGTCCTCATGCTTAGAATAATGCCTGGCACATTTTGAAAGCTTAATAAATGTTTGTTGATCAATCAAGTTGCCTGATGAGGAGTTCAAGCCCCTGCTGCCTCTAGATAGGAAAGCCTTAAGCCAGTCTAACATGTCAGGTTAGACAAAGACTGACCATTGATTCAATTAGAAAGCTTGTTCAATAGACATGTATGAAACTAATAAGAACAATATTTTAGCCAAGGAAGTGAATGAGCAGAACATCTGGATTTCTCAAGTGTTGGGATGGGAAGCAGGCACACACTTCCTTGTTTCTGGTTTCATTTACATTTATTCATTGTTAAGTCATTGCCACAGGAAGCAGGCTTGTTTGCTACTGTTTTTATAGTTTTTGCCAATTAAAACGAAGAAACTGCGCAAAAGGGAAAAGCTGCCCCATACCCTACCTCCAAACTCCAAAGGCATTGATCAAAAAAGATTAACCACCCACAGCTTACTGGGAGGGGCTCTAGGTTCATATGACAGTTTCCCCACCTCTACATAGTCAAAAACCCCTTATGGTTCTGGTGGCCCCTGGCTTCAGATATAGTCATTTGTGTATGGGCTGGTGTCTATAAACAGTTAACTGACTCCAAGGGCATGACATTTTAATGATTGACTTTTCCACTAGATGACTGAAAAAAAAACAAAAGGTGAGCTGATTATACGGGGAGAATGGAGGATACATAATGGAAAGCATTACTCCTGCACATACATTCTGTGTTCCAGACAAACAGACTTACATGACATTCTCCATGTGTGACTCCTCATCTCTCACCTCCATGTGTTTGCACAGGCTGTTCCCCATTCCCCTTTCGTCTCTACTTCTTCAAACTCTTAGTTCCTTCTGAAGCTTGGCTTAATTGTTATTTTTGAAAGGAAGATTTTCCTGATTCTTCCTCTTATGATTTCTCCCCTGCCCACTCCCCATCTCCCATTCTGTATTTATTTTGGGAAATGTTTTGTATTGATTTACCTACGTACATGTTGCCTCCCTAATCCCTCTTCCACTCACATCAATTTATTAAAGGTAGGACTGTTTTCTTTTTTTGCTTTATATTTCTAGCATAGCCCTTGGCACATAGTAGATATTCAGTGCCCTTTCTGGGCTGTCCCCACCCAAAACACACACTCAAAACTTGGGGAACCTTTCTCTAAGGGAGATGGTATTTCCTGTCAGGAGAGGAAGCAGAAGGTAAGGCCAGATGGTTTGGCCATTTTGCTCTCCTAAGAGACAAAGGGTGTGGGGCAATAACTCAATGCAATAAACATTTATTAAATACCTACTGTGGGGTAGTCATTGTGCTAAGTGATGGGGATACAAATAAGAAAATAGTCCCTGACTTCAAGGAAGTTATACCCTACAATAGGAAGACAAAACACAAAGGGAGGTTGGAAAATAGGGGTATGATATTTCCTGGAATCTAAATCAAGTAAGAGTTGCTGATGGAGAATTAGCTAGAAAGTTCAGATTCCTGCGCTCTCTAAAGCAGAATGTTTAATGATCCAATCTCCAGTTCTCCAATCAGAGGGGTGAGGAGGCTGAGGGAATTAGGGTGCTCTGGATCCAAAGCTGAGTCATACAATTATGTCAATGTGCTGAGTCATTAAATTATGTCTATTCCTTTAAATGATGTTAGTCTAGGGGATGTAACTTTCAGGTTCGAACTAACTTCTGACTGCTGTTTCTTTAATGTGGAAAGGAGAAAGATCCCTAGATTTATTGAATAAACATCTATTGAGATTTATACTCAAGGCTTGACTCCCTTTCCCCCACAATTTCACAATGAACACATATAGGAAGTAGTAAAGAAACCCATTTATCCATGCCCATAGTAAAAGAAAGAAAGGAGGAAAGAAGGAAGGAAGGAAGGAAAAGATTAAAGAAAGCAGACTTGGGGGGAATATATACTAAACAATGCAGAGTGAAGAAGCTCTCCCACTGGAAGCAAGGCAACCAACTAAGAGAGTCTTTGATCTCACCCAAGGGGAAACTGTCTGCAGTCCCTCACATAACAATATGATGTGATAGAGGCTGGCAGCTGCTCTAATATCAGTTTCTTCCCAGAGATTTCTCCTTTAGCAACCTGAAGCAGGGTCAGCATCTTTGATCTTCTCTCTTGAAGCTGGAAGCCAGAAGGAGAAGCCTGAAGAGGGAAGGAAAGACGAAGAAAGTGTGAAGAGAACAGGACTCAGCTCTTGACTACTCTCACCAATGTTCTCTACCAGTGAGGAGGTAGTATCATACCAATGGGCTTTGGGACTTGGGTTACATACATGTAGTATGTGTACAAAAGAAGGGACAAGGGGAGGGAGGAAGAAGAGAAAAGGGGGAGACAGAGAGAAAGAGAGTAGAGAGAGGGAGAGGGAAAGTGAGAAGATGGAAAGATGGGAAAAAGAGACAGAGAAGGAGGAGGAAAGCAAGAAGATGGAAAGAGAGAAAAGTAGAAGGGAAAAAAAGGAGAGAGGGAAAGTGAGAGGATGGAAAGATGGAAGAGAGAGAAAAGCAGAAAGATGGAAAAAAGAGAGAAGGAAAAGGGAAATAAAGAAGTAGAGAGGGAGAGAAAAGGAAAGTGAGATGAGAAATGGAAAGATGGAGAAAAGAGAGAGGGAAGGGGAGAGAGAGAGAAAAATGAGAAGATGAAAAGATGGAAAGACAGAGAGATAAAGGGAAAGAGAGAGAAGGGGAGAGAAAGAGAAAGAGAGAAAGGAGAAATGAGAAAATGGAAAGAAAGAGGAGGGAAAGAGAGAAGGAAAGTAAGGGAGAGAAAAGGAAAGTGAGGAGAGAGAGAAAGAGAGAGAGCAAGAAAGAGAGAGAGAGAGAGAGAAGAGAGAGAGAGAGAGAGAGAGAGAGTTGGAAAGGACCAGGATCCAGATGATCTCATTAATCTCATTTTATAGATAACAAAACTGAGGCCCTGAAGGGGAATCAATTTAAGGAATCAATTAGTAAGCCACAGAGCTGGGACTAGAATCTATGTTTTCTGACTCCAAACCCAGGGATCCCTTTGTGTCTATCAACTAAATTCTCTTCTAACTGTAAAATTATTGGATTTCATGGTTTACAGAAAAATGCAAAGTCCCTTAAAAGTAATACAGGCCAGTGGTTAGAAAACCGGTCTCAAAACTGGGTTCAGGACCTTCCTCTGTTAAATCCTGGATGTGTGACATTGGGCAAGTCACTTAGGTTCTTAGTACTCTAAGCAACTTTCTAAGACTATAAACTGCAGGCAAAGAACTTGGTAACCCTGTGGACAAAGAAATGGGCCTAGAGTCAGGACAGATCTGGGTTCAAATCTGGCCTCCCATACTTACTAGCTGTGTGACCCTAGGCAAGTCACTTAACCCTGTATTTTCCTCAGTTTCCTCATCTGTAGAGTGAGCCGGAGAAGGAAATGACAAAGCACTCCAGTATCTGAGCCAAGAAAACTCCAAATGTGGTCACAAAGAGTCAGACAGGACTTAACAACAATACAACAAATAATTGATCTATTCTGACAGATTTAGCTGGGTGGTACAGCGGAGGAGGAGGACTCAGGAGGACCTGAGTTCAAATGTGGGTTCAACATTTGACACTAGCTCTGTCACTCTGGGCAAGTCACTTCACCCTGATTGCCTCACAAAAGCCAAATAAAATAAATAATTGAAAAGTGCCTCCATCCCCCAAAAAGATTCATTTGTGGTAGAGGAAGTTTCTTGCAGAGATTTCCCTACACCAGTAGAGTCATATGTTTGGAGAAAAGTCGAGGTCCCTGCCTTTTGTTTTCTAAGTCTTGGTTAAACATGGTCATACATGGTAATAGTTTATCCAAGTAGGAAATCTAAGAGGAAATTCTGGGATGCATCACATAGCAAATATTCCCCATACAGGGAGCATGGGATCTAGAGTATTTTAATCACATGTAAACAGGCATTCATTTACCTGCACACTCCCTGTTTATATGAAGAGAGGAGAAGGATGGATTTGGGAAGAAAGGAGGAGGCAGGCTTGGTGCTTCTAACACAGAAACGGACAGCACACAGTCTGAGAGCAGTTTCCTCTGATAGAATACTGCTAGATGAGGACACTCTATCTCCATCCAGAAATGATTTCTGCTGGGTGTGCAAATGTCAGGCTGGGGCTTGCCCTCAGAGATGCAGGCTGCATTACCTAACTCGAGCTTTATAACATCAGCACTGCAGGAGTGGGAGCAATCCATCACAACTGCTGATTTTACAAGCTGCTTAAGGAGGGGCTGAAGACTGGAGGCTATGGACAACTCAGGGGTATTATAACCTAAGGTTATTTAAGCCAAGGGAAATACTTTTGTAAAATACAAAAGCCCAGATAGGAGCTGGGAAGGACCTTAGAGACTTTACTATCCAACCCCATCATTTTACAGATGAGGAAACTCAGGGTCAGAGGGATAAAGGGATTTACCCAAGATTACACACGTGGTAAGTGGCAGAACTGAGTTTTGAACCCAGGTTTCTTGATACAAATTCGGCATATACTTGACTATGTCACATGTTAACTTATGCTAGGTGATGGGGTGTATGGAGTGCTAGGCCTGGAGTCAGGAAGACTCATCTTTGTGAGTCAAATCTAGCCTCAGATACTTACAAGTTGTGTGACCCTGGTCAAGTCACTTAACCCTGTTTGCCTCAGTTTCCTCACCTGAAAAATGAACCGAAGAAGGAAATGACAAATTACTCCAGTATCGTTGCCAGATAAACCCCAAAATGGAGTCATGAAGAGTCAGACACAACTGAAAAGTGACCACACTACAACCTAGTGGGCCTAGAATCAGGAATGCTAGAGTTCCAATATGGCCTTAGATATGCATCACTTTACCCTTTTCTGTCTCAGTTTCCTCAAGTACAAAGCGGGGATGATATTAATAACACCTATCTCCCAGGGTTGTTGCGAGGGCCAAATGAGATAACATTTTGTAAAGGGCTACTATGTACTTGGCACATAGTGAGTAGGTACTTGAAAAATGTTTATTTTCTTCCTTCCTAAAACAATTGGAATCATATCTACTAAACTCCCTGCTACATAAATTAGACTAGGTTTTTTTCTTAAGAAGTGGACCTAGAGACTTAATTAGTTCAGGGGAACTAAAGCTTGAACTAGTGAACTAGTGAACTAGTGAAGTGGTCACTCACTAGTCCTGGTCACTCAAGTATGGAAGACCAGGGCATGAAGAGGCATGGGTATCTTATGCTTCACCCCACTGGCTTCTGACTGGTCAACCACCAACTCCCCTCAAGCAATGAGAGGCTGAGAAGCAGCACCCAGCTGAATCAAGGCTGTGTCTTCCCTGGATAGCCTTTCCAGGATGCTATTAAGCCAACTAGCTTTTGTTAAGTGTTAGATGACCTGTAGGCACCCCATTAAGTTCCAAGCCTGAACTACCCACCCAGAATAGAACAGCTTGAGACAGTGTGCGTTGTTTTATACTTGGTGTCAAGAAGACCTGGGTTCAGCTCCCATATCAGATATTTACCAGCTATATGAGCCTGGCCAAGTCACCTAAACCTCTGTGAGCCCCAGTTTCCTCATCTGTCAAATGGGGGTAATTCGAATAGCATAGTATCTCAGGGGGCACTCAGATGAGATACAGTAACTATTGAAAATGCTTTGCAAACTCTAAAGCACTATATGCATGCTAGCTGGGTTTTAATTCTGCCTGCTTGTCTATATGAGACGTTCAGAGCAACCAGTTCAATTCAATCCTCCTTTTCCTCTACAACCCCAGCTTTACCTCTAGTGGATTCCAGCTAAGGGGTCATAAGTCATCTTACATGGAAAACCAGCTTGTACCCCGATGGACTTTGGAGGTGATCCTGATTGACAGCTCCAGTGAGCTAGTCTCAAGTATCCTGAGATCTCCTCCACCTCCAGCAGCAGCAGGGAAACTCCCTGGAGGAGCAAGGTGGCCACACAGCCCTCACGCCTGCTCAGCACCAGGCCTTTCTGCTGCAACTTCCGAGCAGTGACAATAAAGCATAATTATTCCGTGGGGCAGAAATACTTGTCCACTACTGGCCCGACATTCAGTCATCTCATAAAGCAGCAGCTGGGAAGAGATTGGAGCTGCCATAGACCTGAGCCACATTCAAAACCTGGCTCCTTTGACCCTTGAACCAAGTGTGGCTTGTGATTCTTTGTGCACTTGAATTAGCCCTAGGATCCTGGATCTAAAGCTGGCAGAGTTCTCTGATCTTATAGAGGAGGGAAATTAGTCTCAGTGCTGGGAAGTGAAGTATAGGCAATAAGCAGCATTGCCTAACTCAGGATATAGCTGATATGGTTATAATACATATGATGATGTGATAATAATAGCTGATATTTAGGTGGCATGTTAGTAATAATCTTTTAGTAATTTTTAGTACTTCTAGTAGCAATCAGGAAGCATTTATTAAGCATGTCCTGTGTACTAGGTGCTGTGCCAGGCTCTAGGAAAACAGACAAAGATTACTTTAAGGCACTCAAGCCTCCATTGGGAGGTATATACAAACAAGTATATATAAATATATATAAAGCAGACACACCCCCTTTTTAAGAAGGGACACACTCGTTTCTGGGGGAAATCAAGAAAGGTTCCATGTCAATAATGAAATTTGAGCTTTGAAGAAATTAGAAATTCTGAGAGGTGGATGGAATGAGGGAGAGTATTCCAGGAATAGAGGACAGCTAGATGGCACAATGGATAGAGTGCTTGGATTCAGGAAGGTGAGTCTTCCCTGAGTTCAAATCTGGCCTCAGAAACTTTGTAGCTGTGTGACCCTGGGCTAGTCACTTAACCTTTTGGCTTCCATTTCTTCATCCGTAAAAGGAGCTTGAGAAGGAAATAGTAAACCATTATAGTATTTCTGCCAAGTGAACCCCAAATGGGGTCACAAAGAGTTGGACATGACTGAAACTACTGAACAGCAATTCCAGGAATGGACCACTCTTTCATGTAAAGGCATTGAGAGTGAAGATGGAACACTGTGTATGAGAAATAGCAAAAAAAGAAAAAAAAAAGGTCAGTTTGGCTGGAATATGGAGAAAGGGAAGGGAGGCGAAATGTATCCAACAAAGCAGATTTTAGCTCAGTTGTGAAGGATTTTAAATACCAACCTGAGGAATTTGTTTTCAAATTGTTTTGGTCTCAAGACCCCTTTATACACTTAAAAAATATCAAGGATCTCTAGAGAGCTTTTGTTTTTGTGGTCTGTATCTACCGATAGTTACTGTAGTAGAAATTAAAATGTCTTACTATTATTTTCAGAATAGACTTCACCTCACAGATCCCCTGTAAGGGTCTCTGGATCCTCCAGGGGTCCCTAGACAACATTTTGAGAACTATTGCTCTAGGTAGTAGCAGTTGGAGTTTACTGAGTAGTGACATAGTCAGCTCTATGCTTTAAGAATATCATGTTGGCATCTCTGTAGAAGAGAGATTGCAGTAGGAAGAGACTTACAGCAAGACCAACAGGTAAGCTAATGAAATAGTTTGGGTAAGAGGTGATGACACCCAGAGCTGGAGTGGTGGCTGCAAGAGTCAGTCAACAAACATTTATTAAGCACTTACTAGGTGCCAGGCATTATAGAGAGAAGAGGACAGATAAGAGAGATGAGGAGGAGGTAGAAGGTAGACGCCACAAAACTTGGCAATTGATTGTACATGTGAGGGTGAGCGAGAGAGCAAGGAACCCAGAATGACATCAAGCTTGTGAACTTGGGTATTTAAAAGATGGGGATGCCCTTGACAGAAATAACAGCTGGTTTTGTGCAATGGTTTAAGGTGAATTGGGTGCTTAGGAAGGGGCATGTGCACTAGCTTTAGAGTCAGAGGATCAGATTTCAAATTGGGCCTCTGAAACTATTTCTGTGACCTTGAGTTACTCCACATTTGTTGGCTTCAGTTTCCTTACTTAGCTCTAACAGTCATCTTTCCAGCTCTAGATTTAGGATACTAACTTCATTGACAACATTTTTGTCAGGCAGTACTACAGATATGCCTGAGAGCTATTATGTGACAGCCCAAGTTACATATCTGGAAAATAGTAGGGCCAGGACTCCAACCTAAGCTTCTGGGCTTTTTATTTCTTTAACCTATTATTTTTTATTTTTAAATTTTTTTGCAGTGGGATATCTTAAAATTTTATTTATTTTATTCTGGACTTAAGTAAAATAAGCATTTCCATAATATAGTAGAATAGAAAAAAAATTTAGCATTGTGGGAAATGGGGAGACTTCACAGAAAGTCTGTAAAAAGTGCTTTGAATTAAAATTAAATAAATATATCCAGAAAGGAAAAACCAAGCAAATGGGATCTTAATATCAGAGACCTAGAGTTACAAGGGACTTCTGTCTAACCTCCTCATTTTACAGATGAGGAAACTGAGGCTCATGGAGGTTAAATGACTTACCAAAGGTCACATATATAGTAAGCACCAGAGACCCAATCCCTCTAACTGTACTCACTCTTTCTCCTGAGGAGTTCATTGGCCTAAACGTCCCAGGTGAGTTTGGTGGTATTGACTGACTAGGAGAATGCCTGTGTCTACAATGCAACTATTGGTACCATTGGCGGTGTCTAGATAAGGAGAAGAATTTTCACCCATTGCTCTCCCAGATCCAAATGATTGTCCTCTGCCCTTTCCTGGGTCAAGACAGAATTCCCAGCAATGGAAATCTGTGGGCAAGAAAGAAGAGCTTTTTCTCCTATTCAGGAGTTCACTTTTCCCAAATTTTTCTCAAAGGTGTCCCAATCACTGGGTCATGGGAAAAAGGCAGAAAGGATTCATACTTCTTCATTGTTGGAAGTGTCCACTTTTTCCGGGGAGAAATTAAATGTGAGGATAAATAATTAGGCTAGGTGTTTGAAAGGGAAATGAAGGTAGAACTGATGATGCTGAGTAAAAAATGTCTCCACTAATAAAAACTCAGCACCGATCGCTAAATATAGTGTGTCAATTCACAGAGGGCACATGGTGTAGTGCAAAAAGTACTGGCCTTGGCATTGAAAGACCTGCTTTGGAGTCCCAGCTGTGATGCTTCTGACCATAGACAAGTTATCTCTCCTCTCTGAACTTCAGTTTCCTCATCTGAAAAATGGGGGTAATTCACTCCTACCTCAGAGGGTTGTGAAGAAAAAGCTGTGGAAACCCATGAGCACCACAGAAATTGAGTGTAAGCCATTACTGTTTGCATTTTTACTTGTATTAGAGGCAAAGATCTGATGATTTTTTTTTCATTTTGTAACCTACCTTTGAGGGTGACAGGAGGGCTGCAAAAGGAGGATGTAGGAACTCTATGGACAACATGGAAGGGAAGGTCATCCCTCCCCACAAAGTGTCACTTGGCCAAAGGCAGGATCAGTTTTTCTGTTTCAGAGCTGGAAGGGAGCTCAGTGATCACCTACTTAGGCTAGCAACCATGGAAAAGGTGCTGGTCTTGGATTTAAAGGACTGTGGTCCCAATCCTGTCTTGGATGCTCACTACCTGTGGGATTTGGAATGTCATTTAAATTCCTTAGATTTTGATTTCCTTATCTATAAAATGAAGTGGTTAGACTAACTGACCTTTAAAATACTTTCCAGACCTAGATCTAGAATCCTCTGAATTTGAACCTCTTCCCAAAATCTTGTCAACCAGGGGGGTACTAGTAAATATTTTACAACCAGTTCTCTTAAAACCAGGACATACTTTCAAGTTTTACCATTTTCCCCATCACTTTCTTAAATCTAAATAGTCAATAATGACAAATGGTAAAAAATAGCCAAATATATAAAATTATCAAAAATAACAAGTAATAACAGAAAATAACAAGCAATAACAAATAAATCAAGCCTTTATTTGTAACATTTGCCAATTTCTGAGATATAAATGCTCACACTGAAAACTTAACAATTGCTTCTCATGAGCCAATATAGCCTACTCAACAAGTGGTCATCCAGTCTTTGCTTGAAGACATCTACTAAGGGAGGAACCTGCCATATTTTGAAGTGATCGTAGTCAAGAAAACTATTCCTTACATCCGGCATCTTTGTAACTTTCACCCTTTGCTCCAAATTCTTCCCTTAAGGACTAAACAAGATGAATGTCTCTTCTACAGGTTGTCCCAGCAACGACTTGAAGACAGTCTTTATAAGTCTCCTCTATAGGAGCCACCTGAATCTATCATTTAGCAGTTACACTTTCCAAATGAGAAAGAAATATGTGGCATACATAGTAGAAAACATTCTGGACTTGGGGCCAGAAAGTCCCTGATATGAATTCTGCCTCACACCCTGATGAGTTAAGTGACTTACTCAAGGTCACATAGCTTTAGAAGCAGAATTTGAAGTTAGGGGAAGAGAAGTCCTTCTATTTAACACAACAAAAAGGAAATTAATCAGGGGACTCATCATTTCTATTAGCTTGTGCAGCCAGAGCCATTTACAAAAATGCTATTGTTAACTAAGTGCTCATTCATTCTGGCAGATGGCAGGGAGATGGAATCAAAGGACAGCTGTATAATGCTGAACAGGTCACTTAGCCTCTCTCTCTCTCTCTCTCTCTCTCTCTCACTCTCTCTCTCTCTCTCTCTCTTTTCCTCCTCCTCCTCCTTCTCTTCCTCCTCCTCCTTTTTCTCCTCCTCCTCCTTCTCTCTCTCCCTCCCTCCCTCTCTTTCTCCTTTCCTCCTTCCTCCTTTCTCTCTCTCACTCTCTCTCTCTCTCTCTGCCACTCTTTGGCTGCCGGATCTTCCTATCTTGCCCAGGCTGGGCATATAGTAGCCGTTCATTACTGATTGTCACCCAAGCCTTGACCTATTTCTAGCCTGGCCTGGTTCACCTTTCTTTAGGCAGCCTGGTACCATGTTGTCTTGGAGACTCAACATATTGATTCTGGACTTAGTTCAGGCACCAGATTGTGCTAGTGAAGCTCAAAGCTACTAGGGCCTCAGCTTCTGCCAGTGGCCCATATTATAAGCCGGGGCCAATAGGCCCAACCACCTAATAGTTTAGGACCTCAGTTTCCTCATCTGTAAAATGGGAATGATAGTTACCTATGTTATAAAGTTATTGTGAGGAAAACACCTTGCATTACCTCTAACTGCTGTTAAAATTGTTTATTTATTTGAACATGACACATAATTGAAGTAATCCATAAAGCATCAGGAGAGCCTAAAGGGAGGCAAGTTTGCCCAGGCCTTTGGATGATTTGTTGGGAGACTTCTATGTAAAGGAGTTAAACTCCCACATTAGGCAGTGAAAGGTCAATTAGTACAAAAGAAAATGTTGCAAACAGGGAATTATTTCTTTATTAACTTCCAAGTACAGTTTTATAATTATATGTTATTGCTCATGTAACTTCATGGGTAATTATTCTGTCTGCCTGGGTTTAAGACTTTGGAAAGGGCCTATCAAGATGCCTCCTGTTGAGAGAAGAGGATGAGACAGATTCCTTTGCAAGGGGGCAATGGATACAAAAACAATGGACCTTTGTTGTCTCTCAGAATATATAGGGAGATCCAGAGAGAGGGAGGTGAGTGCATGCTTTTGGAAATAGATAGCATCAGCTTTTCTGATATGCCAGCACATTTTGTCAGGCCTGTTAATGATACAACCGAGAGAGAGAGAGAGAGAGAGAGAGAGAGAGAGAGAGAGAGAGCTATAGAGTTTGCAAAGAAACATATGTGCATTCTCTTATTTTCTCCTCATAGTAGCTCTATAAGATAGGTTCCATGGGTATAAGACTCCCCATTTTACAGATGAGAAATCAAAGGCTCAGTGAAGATAGTGACTGGCCTGGCCATACAGCCCTATGAGTTTGTTCCTTCTGTATGTACTATCTCCACTTTATATGTAAGGAACATGGAGTTCACACAGGTTAAATAACTAACTCAGGATAATGCAACTAGTAAGTGCCAGTGACTCTAAGATCAGCCTTCTACCCATGACCGCATGACTCCTGTTGAATTTTTTTTTTTTTTTTTGCCGATATGGGCCTTCTTAGGAGGACTCAAGTGAAGGGTAGGTTTCCCAACACCAGCCCAGGATGGAGCATTTGTAATGGCTAGGCGAGGCACATGTCTTAAAAGGTGTTTTGCCTCACAGGCACAACTGTCCTATCCCCTAATTTTGAGAGCTCTCTCATGAGCCAGCTTCTGGTCCCAAGAAGTTTATTTTTAAAGCTGTGGCAGCAGCTGCCCTAGTTCTTTGGAGAGAAAGGATTGCTAAGCAGGGAGGGAATAATTACTTTAATTCAATCAGAGGCACACAGTCGTTTTTTCCTAATTTAGAGCAACATTCCCCTCCTGAAGCCCTGTTCTGGTACGTTGCTGGGTTGCAGAGGTTACACTGGTTATGAGAAGCTATACCAGCAGAGAAGCTTGAACAGATCCTACCAAAATGGAAAAAGGTCTTTTGTTAGACTATGGTACCCACTGCCAGAGTTTTGGCTTAGCCAAGTTCAGAGAGGTTCGTAATGAGAAAGCTGAAGGAAAAAGATTTTATTGACACTTTTTTTTAACATTTCAATGACTTCTCTCACCCCCCTGCATGCGCACACACACACACACACACACACACACACACACACACACATACACACAGAGGCATGTACACATACCTTGGCAAAACAAAGGAACATATTGGCCATATCTGGTCCTGTAGGTCTTATTCTGCACCTACCACCACCTCTCCAACCAAAGGCAAGAGACATATTGTATCATCGGCCCTCTGAAGCAACCATTAGATACTTCATGGATCAAAATTTAGATGTCTTTCAGTGCTATTTTTATCTGTGTTACTGTAAATTATTTTCCTGGTCTTTTATATTTTTCTTGGAGTCAGTTTATTCATGTCCGACTATAAATCCTTTATATTCATGATTTCTTATGGCACAATAGTATGGATAATCTTTTAGAAAGCTACAGGTCAGTATTACCTATATCCTTAGAGGTCCTCTTTCATTCCCGATGAAACTGTGGGCCTTTTAAGTATTGACCTGTGTCGTATTGTGGGCTCCCAATTGACATGCAGCAGAGCCGTGGAAGAGCCAGGACTCATGGGAGAACAAAGATGAGATGAGCCTAGAACTTGAGTCCACCTATTCTGTAACATGAGGAGGTTGTTGACTGGAGAATTGCTGAAAAAATGGAGGTAGTCTAGGGCCATGAGAAATGACAAATATGAGGAATTCAGAGAAACACAGTAAGGACTCAGAATCCTATGAAGTAATGCAGAAGGGGAAAGCATACCCAACAGAACAATGCACACAGTGATCATGACAATGGAAATAATGCTAAGAAAGGTCAGACTCTGCCAAGGGATCCAGTCCCTACAGGGCTCATCGATTTAGAACCAGAAGAACTCTTCGATGCCACCTAGTCCCACTCTCCTCTTTTTCAGTTAAAGAAATTGAGCTTAGGGAAAGAGAGTGAGGGGCAGAATTGGAGTTTGCACCCAGGTTCTCAAACCTCAAAGCTTTCCACTATGCCAGGATGCCTCATCTACTCTCCTCATTTTACAGATAAGTAAACTGAGGCAAAGAGAGGTTGGCTTGTTCAAGTTCACCTAGGTGACCAGAGACAGAATTCAAACCCATAGCCTCTACCCCCTGAACAGTACTCTTTCCACACTACCCCACTGGAATGCAACATACTCCTTTCTCTTAGACCAGAAGTGAGAACTACAAGGGAGAAAAGTGCAATAGATATTGTCAGATGGTGTCACTGTATGTACTGATTTTGCTGATTTTTTTTAAATAAGGAAGAGTTCATGGGGAGTGGGATAGAAGTAAAGGGGAAATAACTATGGTACAAAAATGAAAGCTGAAAATAAAACAAAATGAGGAGGCTGGAACAGACAATATCAATGTCTCTTTCTACCTTTAGATTTTATGATCTCATGTGGCCAAAAGCAAATTGAAGTCTGGCCATTCTCAGTCATTTAAGCCAAGAAGAATTACCAAGAAGGGGGTCCTACAGAAAACCCCCAGCAGGAGACTTAGAAGCTGTCACCCACCCTTCCCTCCCGTTTCATTTAAAGGTGTATCTGAGAAGAATAGGATTTCCTGGAATTGGTCCTTAACTCTCCTGTGAGATTCAGATGAATTTTCTGGCTAAGCAGAGCAGAAGGTGATAAATACCTTTATGGGAGGCCTTGGCAGGGAAATGAGATGCCCATAAAGCTAATTGGTGAATGTGAGGGTGGAAAGAATTGAGCAAAAGGTGACTATGACTGCATGAACATGCCCTCCTGCAGTTCTGATTTATGGTGATTAATTAATTAAGGATTCTGGAAGGCCATTGTTGGGTGGAGGATGGTCTTTCTTCATTGCCTAAATAGAGATGATGTCAGCTGATAGGATGACAGAGTTGGAACTCTGCAGCCCTCAGGAGGATTCCAAGAGCCTTTTTAGCTGTCTGGAGGCTACAGGCCAATACTCTGAGAACTGAATCCCATTTGAATCATATGGATCCCAGGTTGACATCCTATGCCATCAATATTTTCATTCACTATAAAAGTGCTCTTGCATAAAGGGGAATGTGGAGAGGAAGGGTGGGCAGAGGACTACAAAATGATTTTTAAACAGCTTTCTCTGTATCTGTCTCTCTGTCTCTCCCTCCCCCCTTCCCCTTCCCCCTTCTCTCTCTCTCTCTCTCTCTCTCTCTCAACATCAAGCCTGGGATCTTCCAGAAATTTGCTCCATTTCTCTATCCTCTTGAGTAGTCACAGAGAAAAATGGAAGTGAAAAACAACCCCCTTCCCCTTCCCCAGGTGACAGCTGGGATGTCTTTTGCCCTCTTATCTCTTCTCTCCCCCAGAAAGCAGATGTTATCTTTGCCTCCTCTGTGACTTTTTTTGTGGTGACTGTGCCTGGGATAACCTCCCTCCTCATTTCTGCCTCTCAAAATCCTTGATTACTTCAAGGTTTAGCTCAAGCACAACTTTTACATGAGGTCTTTTCTGATCTGCCAGCTGCTAGTGCCTTCCCCCAAATAATCTCATATCTATTTGAGTATATGGATGTAATTTGCATGCATATGTATTATGTATGCAAATTATATATACACACAAATATATACATATACACATGTATATACATGCACACAAATGTGTAAGCTCAACCCTAGACTGTAAGCTCCTTGAAGAGCAGGCATTGTTTTCACTTTTGTCTTTCTATCCCCAGTGCCTGGTACATGGTAAGTGTTGAATAAATGCTTGTTGATTGATTAGTTGATTGATAGATTGAAGAGTTGTTAGAAAAAAAATGACACCTAATCCCATTAGCCAGAAGTGGGGTACTACCAGTCACTCACATTTGGAAGACATCACAGAGACAAATCACTCTGGGCTACACAGACCCTAGCCCATCATATAGTCATTCTTTGGGATGAAGGCATTCTTCCTGTTATGAAAATACCATCGGTGGTTCACTTAGGAGTTTCCCTTCCTGTATCGCCCACCAAGATGAAGGATTTTCACGTCTCCTTATGAGTCTGGGCTAGAGATTTGTTAAAGTAACTAAGCCTTTTTAATATTCCAAGTCCTTTCTTATGTTAATATTTCACCTGTCTTTGATTTCACACACAATTAGATACACAGTCTTTCTCTTGTAGCCACGGCCTGCAGGAATGAACCTCTCTGAATTTACTTACCTAGGCTGGCTCTCAGGACATGTATTCTATCACAAAACCAAGATATCATATTGGGGGATGGAGAGCTTAGTGCAAGGGGAGATTAGAGATGTACCCAGGAATGAGTTACTTATCCAAGAATGGCCAAACTGAGGAGGATGAGTTTCCTTTCCCTTGACAGGGTCTCCTCTCCTTGCCTTTCTCTGCCAGACCTGTGCATGTTTTATGGCAATCTGCCCCTGCTCCCTCACCTAGCCCAGCCCACTACTTTCAGATAGCCCCATTGCTTCAGTACCACTTTCCTAGGGCCTCCTTTCTCCCAGCTCTATGGTATAAGGTCACTTCCGTAGGAAGGAAACAAGTAGTTCCTAACTTCCTACTGTGTGCCTGGCACATAGTGCTGAGCACTTTTACAAATACTATCTCATTTGACCCTCACAAAAGCCCTGGGAGGCAGATACTGTGATCATCCCCATTTTACGGTGGAAGAAACTAAGGCAAACAAAGGTTAAGTAATTTTTCCAGGATCACACAGCCTACATATATTAGCACCAGGACACAAAGCCAGGTCTTCCCAACCCTGAGACCAACTCTTTATCCACTATGCCCCACTTCTCTTAGGAATGTAGTGTTGTCATGAGATAGGAAGAATTATAAAATAAATTAGAATAACTTGGGGTAAATTACACGAAATGATGTAAAATGAAGAATAGAGAACCATGAGAAAAATATACAAAATGACTGATTAATCTAGGGTAAATGAAAGTAATATTAACAGTCACCTGGAGAGATAGCATTATCCAGTAGGTAGAGGTAGAAGATCTAGATTTAAGTGCTTCCCATATTAGCTGTGTGAGTAACTTGAGTAACCTCTTAGTGCCTCAAGACAGCTCTTTAAAACTACATTTTAGACAAGTTGCTGATCTGTATCAACAGAGGGATTTTTCATACTGGAAGGTCCTGATGAGGAATTTGCTTTACCCATATAGAATGGTACTTTCTCTGTAACTTATAATCTTGTCTAGTTATCTGGTGTGTTATTCATTACAATTCACTGTCTCTTTCCATTTTCTATTGCACATCAATATTTCCATACCATTGTAATGAGTCAATGAAAGGCATGTATCCTGATAAAGCCTCTAAAAGCTACCAGTAAACCATAATGTACACAGGGTGAAATTTTCAGTGGCAAAGATATACAACTTTCATGCCTTCCCATGGGATTTTGAATCCTTCCTGGTCCTCTTCTGTTTACTCATTTTGTGAGATTCAGTCACAAACTCATAGATAACATGGAGGCATGATCCTGCCACCAGGAAAGATTGCACTTTATTTACGTATTCTTATCCTGTCTGGATTTGGTCCATGTTCCTCTCATAAATTCTCAATACTGGGTCTGTCCAATATGTTACATGTTTTGATGGTCTATTGACATCAGTATGACACTCAAGCTATCCATCCCAGTGTTGTTGAAGCAAGTCTAAGTAAGGATCAATTACACCTTACCTAGGCTTGCACATATTATTCAGACTTAGGAATATTCCCAGTACTTCACCCCAGGATGGAGAAAATACTCTGTGGGGTAGGCTATGGGATAGAATGAACTTGAGTCAAGTCTCCTTTGCATGTGATTCTTTGCTAAGAGATTCTGTTTAATGCAAATCAAAACAACTCTGAGACATTATATCATACCTATCAGATTGGCTAACATGACAAAACTGGAAATTAATAAAGGTTGGAGAAGATGTGGTAAAATTGGAACACTAATTCATTGTTGGTAGAGTTGTGAACCAATCCAAATATTCTGGGGAGCAATTTGGAACTATGCTCAAAGTGCTATAAAACCGTGCATACCCTTTGACCCAGCAAAGCACTTGTAGGTCTGTATCCCAAAGAGATCACAGAAAAGGGAAAAGGACCCACATGTACAAACATATTTGTAGTAGTTCTTTTTGTGGTATCAAAGAATTGGAAATTGAGGGAACATCCATCAATTGGGGAATGTAATGGAATACTATTAGAAATGATGGGCCAGTGTACTTCAGAAAAACCTGGAAAGACTTATACGAACTGATGCTGAGTGAAATGAGCAGAACAAGGAGAACATTTTACACAGTAGAAGCCCCA
>CM053772.1:155897140-155914172 GCA_028658325.1 Potorous gilbertii
CCTTACTCTTTTTGTTTCAGTTTCAGTCAAAGACTCCTCAATTCCTAACACTCTATTGGTTTCTTTTTTAACCAACTTTTTCTCAGTTGGGACAAGCTGTCAAGTGTCCATTGCAACCAAAGGCTTTTTTCTTGTTCAGAAAGGCTATGTTCTTGTCCAGAAATATCTTTGCATCCTGCTCATTAGACGTTCTCATCTCATCCCTTACAGAGTTAGTAGATTGAGACTGTATGGCAAATGCTTATTCAGATCATTTCTTAAAGGTTTTCAATGTGTCTCTGCACAAGACAACAACTCTGGGAGGTAGGTGCTATCATTATCATTCTTCATTTTACAGATGCAGAAACTGAGGCACTAAGAAGCGATTTCCCCAGGGTTGCACAGCCAGCTAGTAGGTGTCTGAGGCATAATTTGAACTCAGGTCTTTGGTAAGGTGGGAGAATGAATCACAGTCAAGAAACTTATCTTTTGATCTAGGAAGAAAAGAAGGAAATGAAAAACTCAGTGTAATCAATAAGGAAAACATTTGCCAGCATCCAATTTCACTTTCTTTTCACAATTAATTCCAGAGATAACTTTTGGATGCACTCCTCCTCAAATTAGCATGCATATATTTTGCACTGCCCAAGCTCAATTTCAACTTCCCAAGAGGAAGAGAAGTTTTTCATTGAATCTTTATACAAGTTTGCTGGATTGGAGGTGATACTGTTTTCAACATGTGGGGTGCCAATGGCTGAACTTTGCAGAGCAGATTGTAGAAAAGAAAACATGGCTTATTAAAAGCTACATAAAACCTACAACAAGTAAGTTGAAAAGAGGCAACAAGGCAAAGTTGATGGATGAGGCTGGCCTTACACTCAGGAAGAAATAACTTCCTATTCCTTCTTTGATACAAGCCAGGTGACTGAGGGCAAAACCCTGAACCTCTCTGTGCCCCACACGATTATGTAAAGGAAAAATCAACCAACACTTATGAAGGGCCTACTATGTGCCACACATTGTGTCAGGCCCTGGAAATAAAGCACAAAAATGAAATACTCCCTACTCTCAAGAAGCTTGAATTATCCTGGGGAGACAAACTACTCCTGTATCTTTGTCAAGAAAATCCCCACCGAAATGATTCAATAACATCTGCATAAACATGCATATGTTGCACAGTTCTTGGAGTTATGTTTCCAACTCACACTGGCAGGTTGGGGCTTTAGCTGGCTACTACTACAGCCCCTTAGGGTTCCAGGGTTACTCCAAGGGAGCTATTGCATGTATTTGAAATGCTATAGCTCCTCAACCCCCACTGGTGTACCATAATCATCAACTCAATATCCCTTTAGTTAACCAGACCCTGCCAAAAGCTATTGCTGTCAGGAGACAGGTGCTGACTAGTACTAGGAGGCTAATGGGAAGCTCCAAATCCACCAGCCTCTGAATTTCAAAAGATCCTGCTCCAGTCAGTAAAAAGGAGGGGGAAGTGCACTCTTCTCACTCCCACAGTGATTTCTCCTCAAGGCCTTGCTGGACCAGCTTCTATGTCATAAGCTCAAATGTGCACTCCAAACTGGCATGATAATTTTATGCAATCTCTGCAAGGCAAGACCAAGAGCCTCAATCAACCTGAACAGATTTCCTGCTGAGTCCAGCTGAAATTCTTTAGATTGAATGATCTTTTATTCATTGGAGATATCTAGACCTTGGTCATGCCTCTGTCACACTTTCTTTGAGCTTAACTCAAGGTGTGTTCTCCCCTGATAAAAGGACAGAACTAAGTGGAATAGAGTAATTAATGGATGGACTCTGTTGACCTAGTTAGGTAATTATATACAAAATAAAGTCAAGGTTAATATAGAGATGAGTTGCCTACTATCTCTGTGAAGCAATTTCCACAACCAGAATTACTTACGCTGATAAAATCACCGGTTCAAACAAAACAGAAGAAGGAGGAAGAGGAAGAGAAGGGAAAAAAATTACCTAAATAGAAGGAAAGCATTGAAAATGAACCCAAATCATGAAATGGATAGATAGAATGCATTTGTGCATAGTATGTCAGAAATTTCTAAAAGTAAGACAACCTGGTAGGATAAACTTTAAAGGAAAAAGCAAAAGAACTTCTGTGGCTGAAATAACTGCCTTGGCAGAAACAGAGGCAAGGAGGAGATGCCTGATAGGAGACTGTCTACTGTTCCTTGGAGGAAGTGAAGGAATTGTTCCTAGAATGTGAGAAAGGAGGTATGGAAAGATAAGGAAGACAGTGAATAAATCTCTGTAAAGGAGGCAGGATGTCTGGAACCATGAAATCCAGAGGTCCAGAAGAGACTCTATTGCCCCCAAGGAATAGAAGTCGATGCATGATTCCTGAAGAATATTTAGGTATTGGAGGAGAAGGGGACATAAAAATATCATCCTCCAAATGTTCTCTTTTAGCTGTGTGAACTTGGAGGGCTAAGGCAGCATGCAGAATGGGAAGAAAACTAGATTTAGTGGTAAACTTAAGACCCTGCTCCCTTATTGATGAGCTGTGTGACCTTTAGCCAGTCTCCAACTCTTTCTGGGATATAACTTTCTAATATATAAAACAGGGATAATACCTCTCCTACTTTGTTATTCAGTCTGACAGGATGGAGCAACAAGGACATCATATAAGGGTGCATTCCACTTAGACTGCCTTTGCACTTTGTAGAGGGTGGGTGATCTTATCACCATACTTTGTACAAGACTAAGATACTGAGTCAATCATTTGCATATGAAAAGGCTAGCTGAGACAATGACCGTGTCCCCAGGTCAGAGATTGCCTCTGTACCTTTCTCCAAAACAGTCATTTGTGAGAACCTTAAAGTTTAAAAATAAAGAGAACCCTGAATGTTAGAGTGTTTTGGTGGTTATTAGGCAAATGACCATTGCCTGGTTATGGCTTAGCCTACAAAGATGGACATTTGGGAAATGTCTTATATGGTCACTATAAGGTAGGGTAGGCTTCTCTCTGAGATGACCCAGCCCTGAATCAGAAAGAACTTTTGAAAGTGAAGGCTTAACCTCTGTTCTTTTCCTGCCTAGTAGTTGAGATACTGAGGGAACAGTACTGGAGAGGCTTCTGCAAATCATAATAAGGTAAGGACCTTTGCCCTTCCCAGAAGTACACAGCATTACTCCAGCTGAAGGGTACTGAAAAAAGGAAACGGAAAAAGCATTTATTAAGTACTTATTATATACCAAGCACAAGCTAAATGAGACCTGATTTGACCCTTACAACAACTGTAAAAGGTAGATGCTGTTATTATCTTTGTTTTACAGTGGAGGAAACTGAGGCAGACAGAAGTTAAGTGATTTGTCCAGGGTCAATCTAGTTAGCAAGTAGCTGAGGTTGGATTTGAACTCAGGATTAGCCCTCTATCTATTGTGCCACCTAGCTACCCACACCTTCAGCCACAAAAGAAATGAAACCCACTATTGTACATGGAAAGACCTAGTGAAGATCTGATAGTTTTTTCAGTCATGTCGAACTCTTCAGGACTCCATTTGTGGTATTCTTGGTAAAGGCACTGGTGTGCTTTACCATTTCCTTCTCCAGCTCATTTTACAGATGAAACACTAAGACAAGCAGCGTTAAGTGATTTTCCCAAGGTCACACAGTCAGTAAAGGTCTGAGAGCAGGTTTGAACCCAGAAAGATGAGTCTCCCTGACTTCAGGTCCAGCACTGTATGTATCCACTGCACTACCCAGCTGCCTAAGAAAGTTCTAGGGAGAAAAAAATCCTCCTTCCTCAGATAGAAAGAAGAGCGAAGAGTAATTGAGATATCCTCTTTTGCTTGCCTATGTAGTCGGTGGGGGAAAGTTCACTATGCCTCCCATTGCAGGTTTCTGTTGCTGTTCTGGTCCTGATGCCCAGAATGCCAGTAGTGGTCTCTACTCTCCCTTGAACAGTTTTTTCCTTTCTTTTTCTCTGCCCATCTCCTGGTGTACCTACCCAAACTTCAGCACCTGCCTCCACATTTCATTCTCTCACCCAAACCTAACTCAGCAGCTACCACCAATTCTATGCCCTCAGGGAAAGAGCTGAGAGTCCTTGGAACCTTGCAGGAGGAGCTGCAATTTACTAAGGAAATTGAGGCTCAGTTTCCTCATCCTTGAGATGGGAGTGATAATGCCTAAGCTACCTATCTCTTGGGCTTGTTGCAAATGCTTTTTGTGCACCTCAGAGAGCATGAGTGTGATTTGTTATTGTTGTTTCTTAATTTTACAGAGCAGAACCCAGGGCTCTGTTTTCATCAGAAGATCAGGCGTGGGCCTGGTCTCAGTCTCTCAGTTATCATAATAACAGTTCACATTCCAGGCACTATACTATTATGCTAAGTGCTTTAGAATTATGGATTGTTATAAATATGTCCCCCCACCCTTAACGCCCTCCTCATCTAGAGTAAGGCTCACATCCAGGCCAATGACAAAACTGAAGTCCAGAGTGAAAGAAGAGTCTCTTATTACAGTCCTTGCAAGAAGAAGGCATATTCCCTACTAGGAGAGAAGTGCTCACCTTAAACAAAAACCTGCTTGTGAAATCAGGAAAGCTTTTATTAATTTTTGCGTTCATCCAAGGCAAGCCTTCTTATACTGTTCCAAATTGGAATCCCTTGCCTCACCTCTCATTTATTGGCTAGAAGAAACCTCCTGAACATGCTCACTTCATGTTCTCCTCTCTGACAGGCTTTCCCTCAAACAGCTCGTCAAACCTGTGCACAAGTTTCTGACCTTTTACCTGACCAAGCTAGGTCAAAACTCTGATTAATTGCTAAAAGCTAGGAGGAGTTTTAACCCTGTGGAAATAGAATTCCTTCTTTTTGTTTCCCATATCTCACAACTATGGGAGATTAGGAAACTGAAGTAAATGATGGTGTTTTTTTAAGTGACCTACAAAGGGTCACATAGCAAGTGAGTGTCTGAGGCCAGATTTGAACTTGAGTCCTGTTCAACTGGTGCTGGATCTAACGTACCAACTAGCTGCCTTAAGAATTCCTTATCAGACTGAGTGAGGGGAGCAGAATCAGGAGAACGTTGTACACATTAACAGCCACATTGTGCGATGACTAACTTTGATAGACTTGGCTCTTCTCAGCAATGCAAGCTTCTAAGACAACTCCAAAAAGCTTGCGATGGAAAAATGCTATCCACATTCAGAGAAAGAAATACAGTTTGAATGTAGATCAAAGCATCCTATTTGCACTCTTTCTTTTTTGTTTTGTTTTATTTCTTCTTTCTTGTGGTCAATTTAATTGGTTATAATTCTTTACAACATGACTAATGTCAAAATAGATTTAATATGAATGTATTTGTAGAGCTTATATCAGATGGCAATCCATCTTGGGGAGGGCAGAGGAGAGGAAAGGGGAGAAAACTTAAAATTCAAAAGCATGTGGAATTGAATGTTGTAAATTAAAAACAAATAAATTCCTTATCAGAATTCTCTGGATACCTGCTCCCCATTTCAACCCAAACCCTTCTCACCTGGCAGAAGATATGACAGTTATAACATACAAGTGCTTTGCTTGGAAGTATATTTTTCCCAATTTTCTGTTTGTGTGCCAGGACTTTAAATCTATGTCATGGTCTTTATTTATTGTTTTCTCTTAATGTGTTTATATGAACAAAATTGCCACAAATCAAATTCTGCTATTTCCCTGCTGCTTGGGTGTATCATCCAATGAACTATAGATAAATTGCAGTTATATCATTGCTTAAGATCTAAAGAAACTTTAAACTGGTTTAACCAAGGGAAGAAATGACCCAGTATGGCGTGCCCTTTATTCTGGAATTCCGTGCCCTAGTCTTCCATTCTGTTCACTTGATCATAATATAATGCATTCATTTCAAGATACCAATCCTAATCTTTAGGATTTTCAATAGACTAGCATTTGAACACCCTTGAAGTTCTGTGGAAACTCTCTCTTATTTGATTATTATTTATCCTTTTTAAGCCTTTGTTTTCTAATCTATAAAATAGAGATAATGCTACTTATGCAACTTGCCTAACAGTGTTATGAATTCAAAAGGGATTCATGTTCTATTCACTTCCAGTTGACCTTCAAAATTTATATGGCAAGAACTTGAATTCTCCCAAAAGCTTCTTTTTGGACAATTTCAAAAGCCATAATGTGGTGGCAGCTTATTTAAGGATATTATTTTATTTTTCCTTTCCTTTTAAAAAAATTTAATTTAATTTTTTTTTTACAATTATCAAGCATTTTTTCCTTCTCATTTTCCCTCTTTCCCACATATTTACTGGCAAAAAGAAAAAAAGAAACAGAAAATACTTGCAGCAATATAGTTAAAATAAATGCCTACACTAGACAGCCAAAACAGTGTGTCTAATTCTGCATGAGTTGATAGCCCCTAACTTCTCTTTCTTGTGGTGGCAAACACTCTTTCTCATCTGTCCTCTGGAATCATGATTGATTGTTATGTTTTTCAGAGTTCTTTAAGTTTTTCAGGATGTTGATGTTACAATATAAATTACTCTTCTGGTTTTGTTCACTTCACCTGCCATCATCATACAAATCTTCCAAGGTTTCTCTAAAATCATCTTCCTTTCTTACAGCTCAATCGTTTTCCATTACATTCATATGCATAACTTGCTCAACTGTTTCCCAATGGATGGACACCATCTTAGTTTCCAGGTTTTTTTTACACTCTCTAGAAGTTCAGAAGATTTCCAAACTTCTCCAGGTGTATACATTTCCCAGATGAGAGTAAGGTTCCAACATTACCAGTCCTAAGGCTCCTAATTATGTCATACTTCTTGGGACTCCATTCTCAAGTGCATTTTAAAAGTCAACACTAATCCAGGTGACTAGATGCAGAATAAAAACCCTTGAGTTTGGAAATCTTAGAACACCAGTATTGAACCAAAGACTTTAGAAAATCATGGATTTAGAGTGGAAAGAGATCTTTCTGGGACTTCTTAACCTTTTTGGTGTCATGTCACTGTCTCCAGTGGTCTGGGGAGGCTTAGTTACCCCTTTTCAGAACGTTTTTGAGAGCATAAAATAAAACACACAGGGTTAAAAGGGAAACAAATTGTGTTGAAATAAAAACGTAAATTTTATCATCCAAGTTCACAGACTCCCTGAAATCTATCCATGGAACCCAGGTTAAGACCCTTACTCCAGTTACATTCCCCTACTTTTATAAATGGGGACCCTGAAGCCAATGACAGTGAAGTGACTCCCCCAAGGCAGCACAAGTAGCAGAGCGATCTGTTCCCAGTCAGTCAGCATCACTGCTTTTTAAGGCTTATATACAAGTTTTTTTCTGACAGCTCCTTTAGCAGTTGTGTGAATTCACTTAGGTGGCATTGCCTCATTAGCCTCAAATTGAAATTAGAGGCAGTACAATCCACTGTGGGTTACTTCTGGGCTGCTTATTTATTATGTGAATTATCTCAGCCTTTTATTTCCCTTCCATCCCCTGGTCTTGCCCATTTCATTGATCTTTGCCTTCTCCATCAGAAGATTAATGGGACAGAGGCAGAGAAAGGAGGGAGGACCTCTCTTTTCTAAATAGAACTCTGTTTATGGTTTTAGTAAAAGATTTGGCAGGTTCAAGCACTTGACATTAGCTTAATTTTTGGACTATATATATTTCCTTTTTAATTATTCTTCCTGTAAAGGCAGCTATAGACACAGTGGCTGGAGAGCTGAGCCTGGAGTCAGAAAGATCTGATTTCATGTCTGATCTCAGACATTTATTAGCTGTGTGATCCTGGGCAAGTCACTTAACCTCTGTCTGCCTCAGTTTCCCCAATGGTAAAATGGGAATGATCATAAAAGCATTTGTCTCAGAGTTGCTATGGTTGGCTGGTTGTTGCCCTTTGTTCTTGAAGAGGACCTCACAATTATAAAGTCAAGTTTAAATGTGTCAGCCTATGACTGATCAGACCAATATGAACTTGGAATGCTCTACCGCAGTTTGGGCAAAATAGTCTATGTGAACATTTGCATTGGCTAATCTAAGTTTGTGCGTCCTGCATTTTCTTTGGGTTGTTTCAATTCTGCTTTTCTCTCAGAGCACAGCACCTTCTCTGATGTGGATCATGCGATTATGAGTGGTCCTGTGCCATATGTCACACAATCAATTCCAAAGTTTTTGAGAGAGACCTTGAGAGTTTCCTTGTATTGCTTCTTCTGACCATCATGTGATTGCCCGCCCCATGTGAGTTCTCTATAAAATAGTCTTTTTGGCAAGTGTACATTTTGCACTTAAATGACTTGACCAGTCTCTGAAGCAGAGTTTGAATTGTTTGGCAATTTAGTTCAAGTAAGGACTTCAGGGTCTGGTACCTTAATCCTGCCAGGTGATCTTCAGAATCTTCCTAAGACAACTCAAATAGAAGCAATTCAGTTTTCTGGCATGGCACTAGTAAACTGTCTAGGTTTCACAGGCATACAACAATGAGGTTAGCACAACAGCTCTGTAGACTTTCAGTTTGGTAGTCAGTTTAATACCTCATCTCTCCCATACTTTCTTTCAGAGTCTCCCAAACACTGGGCTAGCTCTGGCAATGCATGTGTCAACCTCATTATCAATATGTACATCCCTGGAAAGTATACTACCAAGTAAGTGAACTCATCCACAGCATTCAAAACATCTCCCTTTGCTGTAACTGATGGTTACATATATGACTGATAGGGCATCTGTGTTTTCTTGGTGTTAATTATTAGGCCAAAATTTGCACAGCCAGCAGAGAATCAATCCATATTTTTCTGCATATCAGGTTATGAGGCTGCATTGACTGCACAATCATCTACAAACAGAAAATCATGCACCAATACTCTCCCCACTTTGGTCACAGCTTGCGACCTTTTCAAATTGAAGAATTTACCATCATTGTGGTGGCTGACCTTGATGCCATGTTCATCTTTATTGAAAGGATTTGACAACACAGTTGAAAACATCTTGCTAAAAAGTATAGGAGGAAGCACACAGCCTAGTTTCACTCCACTGGTGACTGGGAAGGCACAAGAGCATTGTCCACTATCCCGAACCCAGGAAAACATGCCACCATGAAACTGACATACAATACTGATGAACTTCTCTGAGTAACCAATTTTCACACAATTTCCATAAACCCTCATGACTAACAGTGTCAAAGGCCTTGGTCAGATCTACAAACATTGTGTACAGACCTCTATTCTGCTCCTGGCACTTCTCCTGGAGTTGTTATGATCAAATGAAATGAAATTTTTAAGTACTTATCACAGGGCCTGGCATAAGTAGGTGCTTAATAAATGTTTATTTCCTTCTTTCCTTCCCTTTCTCTATTTTCTACTTTCTGAACCAATTCCCTGGCCTCCTCAACTCATTTACAATAGATAATTAACATTTGTTGTTGTGAAAACTGGGGAAACTCCTTCCATTTACCTGAAATCTTACTGCCATTTTAAATCTTGTCCCTCCTTCAAGGTCTAGCTCAAATACTACTTTCTTCATTGGTACAACAGAAAAAGTCCGGGACCTGGCATAGTAGAAAGGATGTGGATTTAAACTACCGCTTTATGACTTGTAACTTTAAGCAAATTACTTCATCTCTCTGGCTTCCTTTTCTCCCCTATAAAATTCTTGGAGTGAGGGGAAATGGAATAGATGAGACTGAAAATATCTTTCAGGTCTAAATCTCGGATCCTGTAACTTTTGTTGACTTCTCAGCTAAAAGAGATCCTTCCTACTGTGTGAACGAACACTCAATGCTTTGTATGTCTTAGGGAATTCACACTTCTACGCTGGTATGTAATGATTGCTGTCCCCTTTTTCCCCCAGACTGTAAACTTCTTGAGAGCAGAACCGATGTCTTACTCATCTTTGAATTTGTCCTTCCTAGAGGCTAACCCAATGACTTGCATATGATAGATACTTAATGAATATTTGTTGAATTAAAACTGAATTGGTTCAAATAAAAATGGGTTGCCTTTCCCCTTACTTGTCTTTTTTTTTATAAGTACAATCCGATTAGCCAAATAAGTTCATTATTTGAAAAAGCTTTTGTTTTCCTCCTTGAATTATTACCTAACTGAGGTCTCTGTTTAGAAATATTAAGCCTCCTTCTGACCCTGAGTACTTTCTCTATGGAAGCCCTTGTGTTACTGGTTGGACCATGGTACCTTGTTGGAGGAGGTATTTCTATTCTTAAGAAATTGAACAATAAGCTACTGTATACTTGAGCTGCAAAGTTCATTTCTTTATGTTTTCATTAGTTTTATTCATAAGATTCTATTAGAGTCAATTGTTAAGGTTCTGGAAAAGTCCCCAACAAGGGACAAAAAGGTCCTTCTATAAAACCAGAGCAGCCCATCCCCTGCCCAGACTTGAAAGGATTGTAAATTAGTGCAATAAATTGCAGAATTTAATGGGTAACCTTTCTGCTGTCTTAGGAGGTTGGTTGTGAGTGGTGAGTTCATGTCTGAAATCAGGTCAGCAATATAAGCTCACAACTGTCTCCAGATCAGAATACATTGCTCTAAAAAGCCAAAGTCCCAAATCATTAGCTTCTAACATGTTTTTAGAGGAAAAACCTTTTAAATCTCAAATGACAGCCTTAGCCTATACTAGTGTGCGCTTTAATAAATATTGATTATAATATCTAAATTCATTTGAGGAGCTTATCTTTACAACCTGTGATACTTGTTCTCCCCGCTCCTTTCTGTCTGTCTATTTCTGTGTGCTGCACCACTTCCCTCTTCTCCTTTTCCTCTTCTCTCTTCTTCATCTTCTCTCTTCCTTCTGGTCAGTGCCAAATCTACCCTGGAGATTTCTTTCATTAAAGTAAACCCAATGCAGATGTACATTTTCCTTAAGACTTTGTTGGTTTAAAAACAAAAAACATTAGGTTCTTTTCATTTTCCCTTTGAACCTAAAGGGGATATTTTCCTAAGAATGAACTGATTTTGGTTGATTAATCAAGAAATATAACAAAAATGTATGAGATTTGTAGTTCTGTTCCATTCTCTCCCTCCCCTTCTGTGCCCACCTCCTCTTTGTTTTCCATTCTCCTTTCATCTGCTTCCCTATTAGATCACTGCATCAGTACAAAATCGCATCAATCCCATAAGTCCAAGTTCACAACATATAGTAAGTGATGAGATTGATTTTGTATATTGTGTACTCATCATGTCAGTTGCTGATGAAAGACATGCTCCCTGACCTCCAGGAGCTTAGGATCCAAGAGACCTAGAGCTACAAGGGACTCGGGAGATTATCTAATCCAGCTTGTTAGTTTTATAGCTCTGGAGTTATCAAGCCCAGAGAGATGAAGGGGCTTGTCTAAGGTTAAACAAATATTAGGAGTCAAAGGCAGGATCTGAACCCAGCTCCTCTGGCTCCAGAACTGCTGTTCTTCCCATTATATTCTGTTGCCTCTCATTATGAGAATTCTATACCGTATAGGAGATTGAATCATAAATTCTTATGAATTATGAAAATGTAAATAAAGAGCTAGCCATAGTGGAGAATCCATGTGATAGCAAGAGAAATGAAGAAATGCTTCCCTCCACTCATAAACCAAAATCTCACAGGGTGAGAAGGTATGTTGGTATTGTCATATGAAAGGTTGGAGTTAATTCTCACATCAGTGAAATTACAGATCCATAGAAGAAATAAAATAAAAGCAAGAATGAAGGTAGAATTCCAAAATGACAACACGCTGGTACACAAAAATTCTTCCCATCATAATGATAAGTAATATTCCCTATTTTAGCAAAATCTGAAAACAGCAAAGTAAAAATGAGAGAAACAATTGTTGCTAAAAAATTTTTTTCAAATAATGGAAGGATGTTTATAATTTAATGCTTTAAGCCTTGGTGACAACATTGGAAACCCTTCCACTAATGCAGGTCATGTTCCTCTTTAGTAAATGATCTTTGAGAAATGTTCAGGCTGGAAGAATTCATCGCTGTGCAGCCAAACTGATCATGGATATTTAGTGCATTTTAAATTGGATTTTCTTCAAGTTCCCACCCTTTTACAATGGTGCTACTGCCACCCATGACCTGGTACTGACACCTATCTCATTCTCAAACTCAAGAATCAAGGATTCCAAAGATAATATAGAAGGATCTAATTAAAAATTGGTCATCATAGAGCTTTACAAAAAACCAAAATGTTTAACCATATATAATTGTCTATTATATCTTAAAGGTACTGTTTTTTCGTTTCCCTATAGGGAGTTACAAATTGTATAATCACTCATAATAAAGGAATCATGTATTTAAATATTTGAGAGTGCTTTCTAAGAAAAAGATTGACCTTGTAAACTTTTTGGTGTCCAAATGAAAGGTTTTTTTGTGAAGCATTTCAAAGTTATATAGCTGCAAAGTTTCAAAATAAGATGCCAATCAAAGCAATCTTAGAGCACTATCTAACACCCATAAAACTAGAAATAAGGGGAAGGTAGTTAACCCCTGTAGTTTCAGAAAGAGAAGAGTCTACAGAGGAGTTGGTGAGGAGGGGGTGGGAAAGAATTGAAAAGGGGGAGGAAAGGAGGCCCCACTTTGGTGATAGGAGGGGGTTCTACTGAGGAATGCTCCTATGCAGAGATATGGAGTCCTTATGTTGGGCATAGCCTGGGGAATTTGGGGGCTTACAAAGACTTCTCATACTATATTGGCTGAGGGGAGTTGGAACTCCTGGAAGGAACTGGCACCTGGAGGAGTGGGAGGGCATGAATCCAGGGAGGAGATCTGGAGGTAAGTGGGGGTGGGTGGTATAAGGTACAGGAGGAAGGGTTAGGGTTAGGGTCAGGGGTAGGGATTTGGTAGAGGAAGGACCCTACCATGAGCAGTGTTCTCTCTGACACCTGTAATAATTGGCATTGTTCTGGGAGTGGGATACGTTAGAGACGGGGAATCCACGGGGCAAATTCAACAAAGAAGTGACCGAAACTGCATAGAGAGGGAAGCCTGGAATGATTACATTGAAAATTTGTCACAAAGAATACTGAGAAAAAAGAGAGGTAAGATAGTAACAAGAGTTATGAATCAGATAATAAATGTCTAGAGTGGACAGAGAAAGAGGGTAGATAATGAAGAAAGTGAGAGACATCCTTTTTGGAAAGGGATACAAAAATGAAAATTTAAAATGAATGAACAGAATTAGTTGAGGGAGAGGAGAGTGAAAAATTATATAATCAGAAAAAAAAGCAGGATTAAAAAGGGAACTAATAAACTAAACTCCAAGGGAAAGGGAGTAACAAACTAGAGATGGGGGTCAGGGGAAGGGGAAGAGAGCCAGTGGAAACAGAGTCACTTGAAAATGGATTAGGGTGAAGTAACTGAAGGAAGAAAGTACTGTGTTTATAGAGGAAAAGGGGAAAAATTAAAACTTGAAAAAAATTAATATTGGAGAGAGATGGAGAAAAAGATGAACATAATTCATGTGAATGGCTTAAAGAAACCAATACAAGGAGAAAAGAGCAACAGATTGGATAAGAAAACAAAACCCTACAATCTGTTGCTTATCAGAAATACATTTTAAAAAACAGACATATACAAAATAAAATTGAAGGGATAGGAAAAAATTTATTGTGCATCAAGGCAATCCAAAAAAAGTAAGAGCTTTAATCATGCTGTCTGACAAAGCCAAAAACAAACATTTAAAAAATAAAAAAGTGATAAATAGAAGGAAACCATATTTTGCTGAGAGGAACTATAAACTATAAACTATCATCAATAGTAAAGGCTCCAAAGGCTTTGGCATCCAAATATATAAAGGTCAATAACACAATAGGGATAGAATACTTCAATATCCCTCTCCCAGTTCTGGATAAGTCTAACAAAAAAGATGGGGGCAGCAAGGCACCCAGATGGAGTCAGGAAGACCTGGTTTCAACTCCAGCCTCAGACACTTACTAGTTGTGTGACCCTAGGCAAGTCATTTAGTCTTGTTTGTCTCAGTTTTCTCATCTATAGAATGAACTGGAGAAGGAATCTCTGCCAAGTCTTTGCCAAGAAAATCCCAAATGGGATTGCAGGGGCACAACTGAAAACGACTGAGCAATAACAACAAAAAGATAAGGAAAAGGGAAAATATGTAACTGAACAAATTGCTGAAGAAATTAGAGTTAAAAGACTTATAGTGTCTTCTAAATTAAAATAGCAAAAGAACATACACATTTGTCTGCACTACATGGAACTTTTGCAAAAACTGACCATGTATTAGGGCACAGAGATATTGCAAACAAATGTAAAAGGGTAGATAGAAGTAGTTAACGTATCTTCCACAGACTCATGGGAATTCACAAGAGTTACAGATTGCAAATATTTTCAGAGTTTTTCAATATAATGGTCAGTTGTATTGATTTTTTTCTCCCTGAAAAAATATTATTTGTGGAATACTGTTGTGCTATAAGAAATGATAATCAGTCAGACTTCAGAAAAGCTTGGAAAGACTTATGTGAACTGATGCTGAGTGAAATGAGCAGAACCAGGAGAACATTATACACAATAACAGCCACTGGTACAAGGATTGTTTATGACAGACTTAGCCCTTCACAGCAATTCAAGGACCTAAAACATTCCTGAAGGACTCTTGATGCAAATACCATCCACATACAAAGCACTCTAGAATCAGAATGCAGAATGAAGTAGATTATTTTCTATTTTATTATGCTATGTTTAGTTTTGTTTTGGTTTTTCTCATGGTTTTTGCCATTCATTTTAATTCTTCCATGCAACATGACTAATGTGAAAATGTGTTTAATAAGAATATATGTGTAGAACCCATATAAGATGGCATGCCATCTTGGGGAGGGAGGAGAGAAGGAGGGGAAGAAAACTTAAAACATATGGAAGTGATTGTTGAAAACTAAAAGCAAATAAATTAATATTAAAAAATATTATTTGTTATGTGGAATGGTTCTCTAAGAGAGGAGAGAAAGGGAGGGGAGATACTTGAGATAACTATAATGTGAGAAACAGAAGATATCACTAAAAAAATGTTATTTAAAAAAATTGTATCCAGAATAACCAGGTCAGTTTTGCTCTCTTTTGCTGATAAAAGTTGATGAAGGATTCCAGAATGCTATTCTGGACAATATACACAATTTGTTGTATCGTTTCTCCCACTTGTGTCATTTGTAGAAATCCATATAGCTTTCTGCTATTTAAAATCTCCCCTTAACAGAGTTCTAACCAGGTACAGACCTAGTCCATGATTCATAACTTGCTATATTTTGTCAGGCAGCCAACCATGACGTTTGACATGGTCCATGCAGCCTCCTTCTGGATGTTGGTTTAGCAAGCTAAGAAAGACAGCAAGTCTTTTGGCTTGGCTCCTCGGTTATTAATTGAGTTTATCTGTACCAGTGAAGATATTTCCTCTTACCTTTAAGGAAGGAGTCACTACTGGCAATGTGTCAGATATTTTCCCCCCTTGTAGGACAGCTCCAGTTTTGACAACACTTCAGCATGGTCCTTTAAACCACCCATGAGACAGGAAATGCTCAAAAAAGTATCTTTCAGAACATCTGAATGCAAGAGGTAAAGTAATGCAGAAGGAATGTATTTCATAGCTTCTACAGGGAAAACAGGATTCTTGATGTGCTGACAATTTGCAAGTGTCCAGAAAAGATTTCTAAAGCAATCACTTGCTAATGATGATACAGCTGGAAACACAAGCAGAGCTGGAGAAAGGACTATCATGGCATAATTGATTACCAAGTCCTTGTAGGCTGAACTATCACCTGTATACAGTCTGTTTGGGATGTGGATATGGAGAGAGGCCAATACAGCAGCAAATGCAAGTAATGCATCTCTTTTCACAGCCTTGGTAGATAGGACTGATGGTCTGATGTCCCAGAAGTAATGTTGTTAAGTGCCCAGATTCATGTTGAATAGAATAACAGTCTGTTTTGCCCAAGAAACCTACAAACTTTGGAATCCCACCAACCTCAGTTATTTGGTCTGTGAGAATAGGGACTGTGTCTCTCTAGAGAGGAGTTTCCTAGTGGCTTGGGTAGCCTAAAGTTTATTAGCAATTATATCTGGCATTTTTTACTACAGAACAAAGTGCAGATCCCTGGTTATTTCATTTCTCTTGGGAAGGAAAATAAGCATCATTAGGAAAGGTGCTGATACTTTTTCTTTTAAGCAACTAGTCATCTTAGTTTTCCTGCTCTAGATTCACTTCTAGATTCACCAGAAAAGTCATTTTTGGTCTTCTTTCTCTTTGTTCTTGAATCCATTCAAGCAGGCAGTTGGTGAATTATCATTTTCATTGGTAAGCAAGGTTGTATTCAACACAAGGACAAAAGCAAGATGGGAAAATGCAAAAGGATGCTCAGTCCTAGAGGAGTGTCAGAGGAACCTGGGGTTGTGTCATGAGTAGACCTGAGCAGCCACTATAGCTCAGTCCTGAAATTAGTTTCCTACCCATGCCTTTTCTTCCTGTGACTCCTATCCATACTCTCCTATAGATGCCCCAGAGAGGAGCTTCCAAACACTTGGGAGGTTTTCCTTTTCTTTTGAATTTTCTGGGTGCCAGAATAGCATTTAGGCTATCTAATATCTCACAGGAAGGCAGCTAGGTGACTCATGACCTGGAGTCAGGAAGAGCTGAGTTCAAATGTGAGCTCAGACACTTACTAGCTATGTGACTGTGAGCAAATCACTTAATCTCTACTTGCCTTAATCTACTGAAGAAAGATTTTTAGTTATTATAAATAGAACTTGTGCTGCCAACAAGGGAGTGAAAGATATCACAACTCCTAGGTTCTACCTTGGTGGAAGAAAATGAACCATATAAGAGAGAAGTTCCCAAAGTATACCAAGGGAAGAGGGATTCTGGGGAAAAGATTATAGAAATGAAGGAGAAACTTCCCTTTTTTTTTCATTTGTGTTTCTACTAGAGTATTCTCTGCCCACCCCCCCCCCCATGACTGATTCTACTTCAGCACACACAGTGTTGAACTCTCTCTTTTAATATCATGTGTAAAAAAATTGGAAAAAAATGAATACTAATGCAGTGTCGAAGTTCTGAACTGATCCAGTCATTCTGGAGAGC